>CM037853.1:124147379-124591515 GCA_021234595.1 Delia radicum | reverse complement strand
TTTTTATTTTCTGTTTACATTTTAGTTAAATTATTCTGATGATGAATTTTAAGTACTTACAATTAAAATTATTGAACTTTAATTCGTAATGTTGTTATTTGTTTTGTTATTATATATATTATATATTATATTATATATATATTATATACAATAAATCCAACCTTGTTTTTGGATTTAATAAATCCAAATTTTGTATGATCCAGGCGATTAAAAAAAAACGCTTAATATTAGCTGTGATTTCATTGTAAATTTTTTAAAAATTTTCGTCTATTTCCAATTTATTGAAAGATAATTAAGCTATATCATGAGATCCATGATACATCACATATGAAATTGACCGAGGGTGTTCCAAATTTTACTAAGTTTGTTATGTAGCTCATAACATATCTAAATATTCAGTTTTTCACGGTTTTAATTTTCAAAATTAATTTAAAGAGCTCTAGATTCTAAAGTTGTTATCGGATTTCTCTGATTCATAAATCATTCGACTTATATGGTTATCCAATGTGATTTCTGAATATTTTGGTTGTGTTAACCGATTTTTGTTGTGAAAACCTATATGCAGTTGTGCCAACCGGTTTCAGTAGTAGTATCCCGAATTTTAGTTGGAAAATGAGAAAATTTTTCTCTGTGTGTTTAAAAAAAATAATTTTGTATCTATTTTATATGCAATTTTTAGATGCATTTTCCAAAATTAGATGACATTCGCGTCACAGAAAAATCTAAATTAAATTTAATACAATAAATGTCAAATTTTTTATTTGTCCATGTTTAAAAATTTTGAAGGGGAGAACCATTTCGAAAATGCATCCAAGTATTGCATTTGCATAAAAAATGCATTTTTAAATGTATTTTTTAAATTGCATTATTGTGAAAGTGAACAAGATTTTGGAATCAGGGAAATCCGATAACTTTCGAGTATACGGCTCTTCAAAGTTGCATACTTTTGAAAAATTTAAAAACTGAATATTGATTTGTGTTGTAGGCTCCATAGAGAATATATAATACAAAGAAAATCTGAGGTCAAAAAATGCCAATTTTTTGGTCTTCATTCAAAGAATAACGAATTAATATTTCGTATCCCATCAAAAAAAATAGTGCTTGCCAGAAGCAGTTCTAGAAGGCATTATTTAATTACCGAGTGCTTCCTAAACTAATTCCAGAAGGCATGGTTTTTGTTCGCAATGCCCTACTTATTATATCTCTTATCAGCAGGTGAAAATAAAATCATGCCTTCATAGGAAATAAAAAGCGCTTTTTTGTGAATTTTTATACAATTAATGGCAAAACGTTAATTCTCAAATGCTACACACTGAAAAAAATTGGCCATTTTCCAACTGAAATTCAGTTTCTACACCAAAAATCGGTGGCTTCAACAGAATATTGGTTGTTACAAACAAAAAAAGGTTAACACACTCAAAAATATTTATAATTCACATTTGAATATAGTTGTGCTAACCGAATTTATTGGTTGTAGCAATCAAAATAAATTTTATAGCACTTTATTTATCTATGTGTATCAATATATGCCGACGGAACTAACTACGATATTTATCAAATCAAATCTAGTGATTTCTAAACAATTTAAGCGGGATAAATCATGATTTAGCTATTCGCGGAAATCTAGCGAATTTTGAAAGTTCGTATTGTACATTTAAAAAGTTAGAAAAAAAGTTCCAATTTAGTGCTGAATTAAAAACTTCAAAAAATGTATCTATTTTTTTTTGTTCGTAATTTTTGAACAGAACTTAAAAAGTTAAATAAAATTTGCTATTTATCGCAAATTTTTTGAATTATTTCATAAATAAGCTAGTTTCTAGCGATATTTTTAGAAAAATAAAATTGCTTGAAAGTTGCACTGTAGTTTCGCAGAACCATTTTTTTTTGGCCAAAATTACCAAGAAAATATTTTCTTTTGGTTTGAAATAGGATTTGTACGGGAATTGTATTCCTTTTATGCCTTATTTGTAATATTAACCCTTTAATGCACTTTTCTAAAAACTTTTTTTGGTTATATTAACTTATTAATGACACGTCATAGATCCGATAGATAGATTTTCAACCAAACTTTCCAGATATATAGAAACGTGCTTCGTTAAGAAATTTTTGCCTAAAAGCGCACTCTAGTGGAAATATTGGCAACCAAAGTTAAAACATTGACAGCATATAAATTCTAGATGGTTGATGATATTTCAAAAATTTTAATTTTGCATAAATTTGTAAACAAATCTTCATTCAAAAATATACCAAAAAATATTTTTTTAAAGTAACCAATTTTTAAATTTTGTTTGGAAAAATATCGTGTTTTTTGACCATTTTTTAAAATTGTCATTTGGCAACACTCACGACATAAGTTTAGTAGTATTTTATTAAAAACCATCTATTATTTATGTTTTGAGTGAAAACGGAATAAATTTTGGAATATTTAAAGACTTAATGTATCAGATTTTCAAAAATTACACACAGAGAAATAAAGTGCCAACCGAATTAAAAAAATGTATTTTAATGGAAGCAACTTGTAAATTCAGTTTGTACAACGATATCTTCATTAGAATTCTGAACATTTTTGGCGTTGCATCTAAAATTCAGTTGCCTTAACCGAACTTTGTTCTAAAAACTAATATTAAGTTGAGCCAACCGACTGAAATTCGTAATAACAGAATTTGAGTCGTAGTAACCGAATTTCAATTGGCAAATAGCTAAATTTTTCTCTGTGTGTATGTACAATCGATGAACTAATTTCTAGCAGAGAAATATATTTTCATGTTTTGTCATCAACATAACAATCAAGAATATAAAAGCTGAGGCCTTTTTTTATTTTTAAAAAATTTTTAAAAAAAATTTCCATCAAAAAAGGTAAAAAAATTGATTTTTTCAAAACTCTGTATAACAACATTTCACAATTTGCAAGCCATACTTATGGCTGCCAAAAATATATATTTATTTTAAATTAATGAATTTAATTTGTTTAGCTATTTTCTATATTTATACAAGAAATTTATTATTTGAGAAGCAGTGTACAAAGTTTATTAACATTTTTATCAAATCCCTATTCCGTTGCATAAACGTACGTTCTAATTGCAAACAATACTTATGGCGCTGCCAAAAACTATATTTTGTAAAAAAATGTAATGAACTACAAATTGATTATTTGAGAAGCTGCGTTCATGATTTATTTAAATTTTTGATCAAATGCCATATTCTGCTGCGCAAGATGTAAATATTCATACAAATTGCATCCGTACTTATGAAAGAATTTTGAAATAACTGAATATTATTCTCTTTGTTTTTTTTTGGAGATTTAAAAAAAAAAAAAAACTTCAGCACGAAACTGTGGTATATGCTCCAAAAAAATTATTTGAAATGACACTCGGTTTTGGAGCTCAAAATTTGTGATCCTCTTTGCGTTGTGCATTGTTTCGATTAATACCGCACACAATAATTAGACTTGGGTAATCTAGTTCGTTTGAGTGAGACCTCTAACTAGTTAAATTGATCTCAATGAACTACGTCGCTCTTCTAGTTCAATCGATCTTCGACAATTTCGTTCAATCGTTCGTTAGATCGTTCGTTTGATAATTTTTAAGCGAATTATTCTTATTAGTCAATTCTTTTTTGAGCTGGCAACATAAAAAAAAAAAACAAAATTAAACTCAAAAGCAACTTAAAGAAAATAAATATTAATCAAATGACAAAAAAGATCGAAAAGAGCCAAAGAACTAAAAGATCTGAAGATTTCAAACTAGCTCATTAGTTCAATAGAACTAGGTCGTTCATGAAATGACCAACTCTAAAAATCATGAATTTTGTTAACTATTTTTCTATAAGCTTTTAATTTTTTAATATGAAAATATACGAAATTATCGAACACTCCAGTAAGAAAGAATTGAATTAGTTATCTTTGTGTAATTACAAAGTTAATAAATAAATTGTTTTCAAAAAAAAAAAAATCTTAATTCTTCATAATTTTTTGTTAAAAAATGTTTGTGCTTCACACATTGCGTAAGACGTATATATACGTCTTTGCTGTTTTATGTCGACGCAATACACGAAGTTTTTTTTTACTTTGGCTATGCAGTAGAAAAGTTAAAAAATTGCAAAAAGTTGCAAAATCTGACAAAGTGAAAATAATGTTTAAAGCTCAATCTACGTTTTTATAAATTTTATTGTAGATCTATATAAAGTAATATTTTTTACCAATTTTTTCTGGTTTGCATTTCATATTAAATATTATTAGAAGCTTTTTATATTTAAACACAAAAAAATTAAAAGTTAAAAAAACATGAAGTTTTTAATTCAAGTTCAATTTGCTGTATTAAAACGTCAAAAACAAAATGTATTTTCTGTTCTTTCGAAGTGTTTATTATTAGATTGCAACAACAAAGAAACGATAACAGAATGTGAATAAATTTGAATTTAGACCAATAAAAGTTGTCCTCGAAACCATAGTGTAGTGGTATCCCTTAAATGCTACATTTATCTAATATCGATCACAACAAGCTTTTCTAAAATCGTTCCGCAAGCTTTCATAAAATAGCAAGCATTAAAAATGGGACATATATCAACCATTGGTCGTCATAGGGTTAAAATGAAAACTTACTTTTTATTATAAACAATTCGTTACATCCAATTTACATATTCTTGTTTATTTTTCCATAACAACGATCACATCTACTTTTTTAATCACAACTGCTTGTAAAGTGTTGCTTTGTGTTCAACACTTACAAAATTACTTTTTGCTGATTCGTACTTTATATAGTGTGTTCAGTGTTGCATTATCTATCCTTAAAATTGAGGTCGTCTCAATTGTCTGTTGCTTTATTTTATTATTTTATTCATTTTGATTTTTTTTTTTACAAAAAAGCGATATATTTTTATTTGCAAAACTGTGCATGCAATATTCTAAAACCTACACGTCGTATATTTTTTTTTTTTTTCATTTATTTGTATATAATGTAAATTAGGGATACAACTTTTTTAAGAAAGTACAAAGAAAAATTTTATTAATTTTACGAGTCTTTAAATTGAGTTCATGTTCGCAGTGAAATATAATGTTATGCCCGCCCCGGTAAAAGTCTACACACATGGCTCCACACAAAACATATTGTCGAATTTTGGACGGGACAACTTTGGGTTTAGATTAAGATTCATAAAAAAAAATTCTTAAATTTTTTCAAAATTTTCGAAAACTGAAAATTTTCCCGATTTTTAAAAACAACATATTTTTATAAAACTTGTTGTTTTTTAACAGCAAAAAAAGAATTTTTTTTTGTATTATATTTAATCCAAATACTGAGGAATACAAATATTTAGTTTTTATAAGATTGTAAGTATTTTTGATAAAAAAAAATATTTAAAAACATATTTTCGGTGCAAGAAACTAATTTTACACTGTAAATTGTGTAATTATAACAGAATTACTTACAAGGGAGGTATCCCGACCCGAACTCGCGGATTTTAATGAACTTTGGATATGTTGTAAAGGAACAATAAAAAGGGACACGTATATGTTTTTAGCTGCCCAATCTTACGTTTAAGGGTTTAAAAGTGGAGTTAAAAATTCATTTGGGTTTTAAAGTACTCAAGAAACAAAAATTTCGATACCCATATTGTCTATATAGTGGACACAGAGTTGCCACATTTTTGAATTATTTGAAAAGTAGGGGAAAAGGCTAACAATTTCGAATATCGGAAAAAGCTCGTACACCCCCTCGATTAAAAGCATTACTGTGCTTTATTTTTAGCTTAATACAACTAAAATTCCTTAATAAAACGCCAGATTTAATGCCATTCAAAACGAATTTATTTGAATAAGAAAAATACTTGATAGTCTTTAGACATAATTTGTCCGGCACTAATGTGTCTTCAAAAAACCTTTCATTTGATACCAAATTTGTCTATAGTTACTTCACATAAAACGAAATAAACCGAAAAAACGTAAAATAAGGTAATTATTCACCCCACTTAGTGGCCCCTGAACATGAGATTGGGCAGCTAAAAAAACACGGGTCCCTGCAACAAAGCCGAAGTGGATTAAGATCTGCTGGTCTGGGTCCGCATATCACCCTTGTTAGTATCAAAATATTAAATATTTGGTGAATCGTTAATTCTTGTTAATCGGAGGTAAAAATTGTCCCACAAAAAAATTAATGTTTATAACTGTAGTTTGTTTAAATTACCAACTGAAAATAAGTTTTGTTCTTAATTAACCCTTTGACAACGAATTTTTGATATATGTACCATTTTTAGTCTTTGTTGTACACTTTAAAGCTGATTTTTCCGAGTTTGATGTGTATCGACAAACGATAGATGTATCTTTCAGATTATACCAACCATTTGGACTATATGGTTTCAGCGTCGATTAGGGTGACCTCATCATTTTTTGTACTTATTTTCTTGCACGCTATTGTACATCTAATCCTTCAAGTTTCAAGAAACTTTGAGATATTTGGAATTGATTCTTCCCATTTCCTACAGGACACTGATACAAAATGGGAACGCATATATCCCATTGGTCGTAACAGATAAAAAAGGAGGTTTTTGTTCAGTTTTTTTTTTTTAATTATTTGTTCGTGTAGAAATTTGATCAATTTTTTTGAATTTTTGTTTAATAATTATAGATTTCTGTCTTCTGATTCCAAATCTGGCCTCTAAATTTTTCTATCCTTCACAAATTTGAAATATCGCATAAGAAGGATATTTTAGGACTACAGTCAAAACTCGATTTATGACTCAAGATGTTTTTAAAATGATTACATATTCGAGTTTAGCATAGCAAAATCATTTAAAAACCACATTTCCTATGACGTAAACAAGATAATAGTAATAAATTCGATACGTCTTTCGCTATTACTTGGGTAAATAATTTGTTCACTAATTTGATCGTTGACGCCCAATGGGATTTATATGTCCCATGAATTTTTTTTCATAGAAGAGTTGGAAAAAAATATTTTTGATGACACTTTTTATTAACTCTTTTTGACCAAGGCCGAAAAAGTCCCGACAAAAATATCGAAAATTGATTATGTACACATGAGGTGCCTTTGATGATGAGCAATTTTTGGGATGTATAAGGGATTCAAACAGAGAAAAGAGTGGATCATATTATTCCGTTTTTGACTCATGTCTGCAAAATTTTGTACTTTTTAAAATATTTTTTTTAATTTTTCAGTTATAACCATTAATTTTATTTAATGTATCATTTTTGTCCTAAGGAGAACATGGGTAACAATGCGCCAAATATTTCATGTTTGGGAACTGAGTAATTGTGATCAGATAAAATAATGAATGTAAAATTAGTTACATTCACCAAAAATATACATTTAAAATTATTTTTTATAAAGAATACTGACTCCTCCAAATCCGCCAAAAATAAATCTTTAAACACTATCAATGCGAATCTCCCGATTTGTTCTCTCCGATCTTAATACAATTTATATAGATAAAGAAGAAGAAAATAAGGGACACGTATTGTTTTAGCGGCCCAATCTCATGTTTACGGGTTAAAAAGTGCGATGAAAAGTAAACTAATTTTTCGTTTTTTCGGCTTATGTAGAATTGAGAAATTTTAGACAAATGGGTTACCAAATGAAAGAACCTTTTAGACGCGTTAACTGGTATACGAAACATGATCGATAACTTTCAAGTATTTTTGTTATTTAAAAAAATATGTCTTAAGAAAGGGGTTTTGTTATAGAATTATAGTTGGATTCAGCTAAGATATGTATATTAATGCCTACTTAATAAAATCGAGAGGGTGTCTGATCTTTTTCCGACATTCGTAATTGTTTGCCTTTTATGCAAACCAGGAGCTTTTTACCCTCTATTTTAAATAAATGACAACCCTAACAACACTATATAGGCAACATTGGTGTCAACAAATTTGTTTTCTAGAGTACTTACATCAAAACTGCGTTCAAAAATATTTTAATTTCATTAGTTTCAGACATGTTTCCATACAAAAATGTATTACTTTTAGCGCCACCTCTTAACCCTTAAACGTGAGATTGGGCCGCTAAAAAAATACGTGTCCCTTATTTTTTGTTTTTGTTTTATCACATATACAAATTTCATTAAGATCGAAGAGAACCCATCGGGAGACTCCCCTTGTAAGTAGATTGAGGAATCCCTTTAGTATAATTTTCATTTAATTTCTATGATGTATTTTTATTTATTTTTTTAAAGAGAAGAAACGCTCAGGAAATTCTTCCTATTAATTAATATGTTGCTATCTTTGGAAAGGGAATAGTAGAGAGGTGAAATGTGGGGAAAGATGAAGGGCTACAAACATGGCAACACTGTAATTGCGCGAGATGATAAGTCTTAGAACAGTTGTTGCTCGCCACCTGATTGAGAGTTGGCGAACTTATTGAAGCTTTTTAAAGCATAGCCCCAAATTGTCATTTTACTACATATGAGGGATAGAAAAACTCATATATAGTATTTTTCTAAATTGTTGTTGTCGGCACAGGGAATTGAACCCGGGTCCATCTGTGTAGGAGTCCAACGCTCTAACCATTACACCACAACGCCAGCAAAAAAAATTAATTTTGATATATTTTGAAATTTTTTTTGCAATAAACTATTTTTATGAAAATATGTCATTTTTAGAAATCGGGGAAATTTTTAAAGTCTGGTAGCGAAAATTTTTAAAAAATTTTAGATTTTTTTTTTCATAAATCTTAATCTAACCCATGGTTGTCCCGTCAAAAAGTTTACGTTTTGAAAATAAAAAGCAGTCTAATGTTCGTGCATGTTCATAAAGATGTGTACATGTCCCTACATGGATACATAAATCTCCATGCATGCCTACATATATTTCCATACAACTGCATTAACAAAATTTGAGGTAAAATATACATTAGAGGCGTTCAAAGAAAAGAAAGTGATTTCAACGAATGGGCTAATTTGGTTCCTCTGTATATAAAAAACATTTAATATGATTGGATAAAGAAAAGTCGAGGCGGAAATCGACTGTGTTTAGTATAGGGAAAAAATTACTTTTTCAGTACTTCCAAAAAAATTTTAAATGTCGTAACAGTTTGTATTCTATATGATAAATTAATCGATATATAAACAAAATAATGTTTTCATAAAGGTATCCAAATGTAAAATCTGCTAAGAACTAGCCCAGTAATAAAAAAATATCCCAGACCCCTAATATGCTAAAACCACTTGACCACAAAATTCGTGCACACATCCATCCTACACGTTTTTGAAATTAACTATTGCAACATAATTTGTTTATTTCATAGACAATTTCCAACCGGAACAACCTTTTCTAGTTCAGAATTTCGGTCTTTACTGAAATAAAGCAAAATAAACAAAATTCCAATACCAGTATTCCAGTTACAAGCTGCGTTAAACTAAGATTAAAGATAATCTATATAATCTACTGTTATCTAGTTTATAATTTTGATATATTTTAGACTCCATCCATCTCTCCAAAATTTGTTACAATCAATGTATCCGAATTTAAGTAAACCTTGGATTAAAGCTGAAAATATTGTTGTGATAATTTCAACGAAACTTGTGACGTATTAAATATGCTCAGTGACGATGATGCAGAGTCTATACGCAAGGCAAAATTGATATTTCAAAAAACTGGAATAAAATCTGATTTCGCTTGTATAAAAAGTAATTTCGAATGTCTTCGTTTAAGCATCACCAAATTTGGAATAAAAGGAAATAACGGAAAGTTTAGATGTGATAGGTTGCATTAACGAAAATATTAAAGATGCCAACAACAAAGCAATTATTAAAAAATTCAATAAAGTTTTCAATCGAAATAGTGGCCTACAAACATTTGACTAACAAAAATATATTTTTTAATAAGAATGCAAATGATTTATACATTGAAAACTAATCCCCTTCGGAATTACACACACAGAGAAAAAATTGGTTGGAATTCCATTGTAACCAACAAAATTTAATCATTCTTTAATCATTTTAATTGTAAGTACTTAAAATTCATCATCAGAATAATTAAACTAAATTGTGAACAGAAAATATATAAAATTAGCCCAAAACACAGTCACATCATTCAAACTATTGGTTTTCCTTATCAATATTGAAAAAATATTATCTTCTACATTATCTTTAATAGCAAGAACCAAACACTTTTCGGAAATTTTATACCATGAATAAAAAATTTGCAGTTAAAATCGAATATTAGTTTCGCCTGAACAAAAACAATCACTCTATCTGAAATATAAGTTTTCGTTACCAATTTTAAAATAATATAAAGCTTTTTAATAGTTTTGGTAACTCTAATAAAATATTAAGATTATATTAATATAATATATTAAGACAAGCAACCCAATTTCTGTTGTAAACACAACCCTATTTTTAGACATTCATATTTAAACTTGAAGGGAAAAAAATATTCAAGATAGAAATTTGAAAATACAAATTGGTTTTAGGCTAGAGGTAAAGCAGAAGGTCGCCGGTTCGAGTCCAGTTCTCGGCAAAATAATTTTTTTTAATAAAATAATTTTAAAATAATATATTAATTTGTTTATTGTTTTGGTAACTCGAATAAAATATTGAACTCAGCAACCGACTTTCTGTGGTACATAGAAATCTGTTTTAAGACATACATACTTAAATTTGAAACAAAAAACATTCAAATTGGGTTTAGGCCAGAGGTAAAGTACTTGCCTGACAAACGGAAGATAGCCGGTTCGAGCCCAGTTCGAGACATATAGTTTTTTTTTATTAATAAAATTAAATTTGTTAAACGCACGTGAATCTATTTATAGAATATTATAGTCCATAAACATAAAATATTCAATTCTTACAATAAAAAATCGAAATTTGTAAATAAATGTCGGTTGTTACAATCGTAATTTAATAGTAGTGATAGTACGTGGAACCACACAGATGTGCAACTCGTATTTTCAGTAAACTCAACTGTTTTATGAGACAATAGTAGATCGTTTTTTATAAAATGAAAAAGCACATGATTGATTGTACTATGCAATCAAAATTTAATATAGGAACATTTAATAAAGCTTTAATATTTAACTTTATATTTTTTACACATTTTTTTTTTGCTATTTTGCATTTTTGCCATTTTTTGTGACATTTTTAACGATTTTCTTGCCAAAAAAAAAACTTGCCCTGGTCATCAAAATTGTGAAATCTTCAGCAAAATTAGCCGCTTATAGAATAAAAAAAAAATTCTTCCCAAATTTTAAAAATTCTTACTCACAGCGAATGTTCTTAGCAAACTTAACAAAACAACAATTTTATTAATATTTCTTATAGTTTAAAACTTATAAGTGATCAAAGTTATAAGTGCTATATGGGAGTAAAAAGTCGCTCGCTCAAGACGTGATTTTTCCACAGATAATACATTTGAATATGAGTACAATGACATGAATGAAAAGACTACAATTTATCGATCGTAGTAAACAAAATTTCAAATCGATGTAAACTTAGTTGTAAAAATATGAAAATATAATATTGGTTCAAAATGACCCAAACACAACGTGTGTATGTAAAAAATAAATTGTCGCCTGGAAATTGTATATTTTTTTAAAAGTTTTTTTTTTTGCATAATTAGAATATATCTGACGTAATTTATAATATAAAACTGACATTAACTCTCTATACTCTATACGAAATTGGGTCACTTTGACCCCAAATACGACCGAAGAGTTAAAGCACATATATTAATAGCGAAAATAAATATTTAAACCTCAGATAACTTTTTTAAAAGAATTTTTCTAGAGAAAAATTTGTCATGATCTAAAACCGAACAAATAAAATCTCACACGGAAATAAATATATTTAAAAAATTCAAAAAATATGTTAATGGCAACGCTATTTTATATTATTTCGGTAACGGTATTTTAAGGATAACGCTATAATTCGTGATTCTCAAATTTACAAATTTTGCTAGTTAATTTAAACTACAATTGTTGTCAAACCATTAGTTTTTTGTGTATCCTCTATCATTTTTTATCCTGGCTCCAGGACATTTAGTTAGAATGCCATGGCAGATATGGGCGGGCTAGGGAACTGGTTTTTGTACATATAAGAAAATGTATTTTTTTTTTGTCAAAAAAACGTATTATACTATTATCAAATTAATATTTATTGATAAATTAATGTGAATTACGTTTAATAATGCAAAACTAAATGAATTTTATAAATGAAACCGGTTAAATCGGAATTTATTTTGAATTCGTACACTCAAAAAAATAAGTTAGTACAAAAGTTAGTAAAACGTCTTGTAAATCAGGTATACTATTTTTTTAACAAATTTTTTGCTAAAATCGTGTTTTCAGCTAACATTTTTGTTATACTTATTCAGCACTTATATGTTTTGTACTAATGCTTTACTAATATACTAATGTTTTACTAATTAATTTTGCTAAAAAAATTGTGCTGATAAGCACATTAATAGTGTGGACGACAGCCAGATTGAAAAATATACGCAGAATGAAGCAGATGTCGCGGCATGACAAGATGTAGTAGAGAAGAGAAAAATTATACTAAAAAGTACAACTCTAATAAAACACATAAAAAAATCAACCATGGAAGACTTTTGTATCTGTTTTTCATACATAAAACAAAATTGAGGATTAAAACAACTTAAATATTGCGTTGTCACTGGCTTGTGAAAATAATTGTCTTTTAATTAAATAAAAGACAAAATAAAATATTTAAATTTAATATGTATTTCTAAACTAAATGTTAATAGATTAATAATCTAGTGTGGTCAAATTGCACACAAAAATATACAGAAATGTAGACAGAGTAAAGCGAAAGACAAAGACACACATCTTAGGTAGATTTTTATGGTTCCTTTTTCTTATTGCAAAAAAAAGGGTTGTTTTTTTCGTTTCGTTTGTTTTTGTTTATTTTTTCGTTTCGTTTCTATAATTATCTTCGGCAGTTGCGTCCTTTAAAAGATAGTATCATTTAGACAACCATTGATGTAAGTAGTTGAAAGAAAATTTTTGTTATGTTATATATATTTATTTCTATATATTTTCAGATATTAAATTAATTCATGTCGTCAGTGTGGGAAAATGAAAATTTTTATATTTCGTAATTATTGTAAATTATTTTTAAAAGAATCACAAAAATATGTTTTACGATTTTCAGCAAATAAATTAACTAAATTACATTTTTTTTTTTTACAAATATTTTGTGTTTTTTCAGTCTACTAAAATTCAGCAAAAAATTTATTAATTTTTAGCAAGGCATTTTTATTTCTAATCCACTAAGTGTTAGCAAAACTTTTGCTGAATCCTCCTTTGCTAGCACCCTCCTGACTAAAATTTTGCTGACTCAGCAAAATTTTTTGCTGACTTTACAAACTTTTTTTTTTAGTGTATGTCACATCAATAAAAAAAAAAAAAAATTTGTCACATAATACAGTATTGGACCTCTTAGTAGTAAAAAGTTGTTCTTACACATATTGTTGGCTTATTTTGACCTAGTTCGTTACATTATTGAAACAATATATTTAAATATGTGGAATAAAATATATAATTTTATTATAAAGGTATACTCTAACTTCTTCAAAAACGCTTAAAAAGTACACAAATGTCCCAAAAAAGGAAACCGAGTGTTAAATTAAAATTTATGAATTTTCATCAAAAATTCGCTAGATAACACACAAAAACAGCAACTGTTTTTTAATATTTTATTCATTGATGAAAAATGTTGATTTTTCTAACAGTTTACAAAAATAAAAATATCATTTCCATATAAAATTTTAAGAAAAATCCTGATATACTTATGGATCCTAAACCAGTCACCTAGCCCGCCCATAGTTACCATATGGTAACACAAAAATCAGTCGTTATTATGCAGTACAACAACAAGTACATATATTTCAAAAAACAAGTCAGTCATTTTGAAATATTGGAGTTGTATTTTCTAATATATACATATATTTTTTATTTTTAATAAAAAAAAATATATAAATCTTTGTTTCAATATTTTAAATAAATATATAAATTTTTAATACATTTACTTTTTAAAGTCTCTCTTTTGTGCATTTTCAAAAATCGACTAAGTTTGAGGTTATTTAACTTTTATAATCAATGAGCTACTGTCCCGAAAATTAATTTAGTGGAAATCTACAAGTCTACTTTATAAAATCTGTGTTCATTTATAAACGGTATTTTCATTACATTAAGCACACGCACCCCAAACTTACATGCATGTTTTGTGTTACCAAAGAGTATATACAATAGAGAGACTACAATTCCCAAGCCTCTCAGCAACAACAATTTTGTTACTGCAACATATTGATAAAAACTTGTTGCTTAAAACACTCACTTTTATTTTTTTGCTTATATTTTGTTAGTTTATATTAAAAATAGATGATATTTACGATTAACACTAAAATGGCACGAAGAATGTTGATGAAGACCGTAGTGGGTCAGAAAATGCATTCCATTCATGCTAGTGTCTAATAACTTTTTCTGTGTTTTTTTCTAATAGTCAAAGTAAATTATCATATAAAAATTATAATTTTTCTGTTAATTTAGAGAAAAATTTGTCATGATCTAAAACCGAACAAATAAAATCTCACACATAAATTTATAGATCAACGATAAAATTCACTATTAAACCACTCACCAGGTACAGTGCAAAAATCATTTAATATATTTGCTCGTCAAATGTATTAATAAAAAAAAAAAAAAAAAAAAAAAAAAAAAAAAAAAAAAAAAATCTTTAATGTATGTTGATATGCTTTGCTAATGTAAAAAAGGATAGTATATGATGACATTAGAGAAAAAAACTGCCATTTAAAGTTTTAACTAAAGTTAAACTGGCAACTATGATAATGACTAGAGAAAAAACAAACACTCTATAAATAGAAATCGTTCGTGGTAAATTTCATTCTAACTCAACACACAGAGTAATGTGGGATTTAAAAAAAGTTACCCAATTTCTTTAACATGTGAGTTAAATAGATGATATTTACGATTAACACTAAAATGGCACGAAGAATGTTGATGAAGACCGTAGTGGGTCAGAAAATGCATTCCATTCATGCTAGTGTCTAATAACTTTTTCTGTGTTTTTTTCTAATAGTCAAAGTAAATTATCATATAAAAATTATAATTTTTCTGTTAATTTAGAGAAAAATTTGTCATGATCTAAAACCGAACAAATAAAATCTCACACATAAATTTATAGATCAACGATAAATTCACTATTAAACCACTCACCAGGTACAGTGCAAAAATCATTTAATATATTTGCTCGTCAAATGTATTAATAAAAAAAAAAAAAAAAAAAAAAAAAAAAAAAAAAAAAAAATCTTTAATGTATGTTGATATGCTTTGCTAATGTAAAAAAGGATAGTATATGATGACATTAGAGAAAAAAACTGCCATTTAAAGTTTTAACTAAAAGTTAAACTGGCAACTATGATAATGACTAGAGAAAAAACAAACACTCTATAAATAGAAATCGTTCGTGGTAAATTTCATTCTAACTCAACACACAGAGTAATGTGGGATTTAAAAAAAGTTACCCAATTTCTTTAACATGTGAGTTAAATAGATGATATTTACGATTAACACTAAAATGGCACGAAGAATGTTGATGAAGACCGTAGTGGGTCAGAAAATGCATTCCATTCATGCTAGTGTCTAATAACTTTTTCTGTGTTTTTTTCTAATAGTCAAAGTAAATTATCATATAAAAATTATAATTTTTCTGTTAATTTAGAGAAAAATTTGTCATGATCTAAAACCGAACAAATAAAATCTCACACATAAATTTATAGATCAACGATAAAATTCACTATTAAATTAATATATTTTAATTTTATCTTGCTAATTTTATCATTAATATTTAAAATAATTAAAAATATTATTGTATTAAATTATTATTTAAAAACATGATAAAAATTAATTTAAACTTTTAAATTTCTGCAACATGTTGTCATTTGCTCGGTGCGAGTTTGCGAACAAATAAAAAGAGAGCAGATTGAGCGACACTGTGTAGTGTGGACACTGTTGCCAGGTTTGACGATTTATCGTCATTTTGACGATTTTTAGTACCTAAATTACTAAGTGACGATTGGACGATTTTTGCTTCCAAAATGACGATTTTTTGACAAACTTTTAATATGTCAGCAAAACATGTTTATATGCTATTATTGAAAAATCACCGGATCTATTTTTGGATTTTTATTATTTCGTTTAAATTAAAAACTTTTTTTTTATTGAAAGTTTAGCAAAAAAGTTATTTTATGGATTCATGTTAGGTTTATTTTTATTTTAATAAAGGTAAAGACCACTGCAAATGTAGCTAAAAACAAATGAAATTTCACTTAAAAAAAGAACGACTTACATTTTAGTAAATTCAACTAACATAGTCATTTGTTTTTTACGGTTCAAAAAATTAACTTCAATTGTATTATTAATGAGTGGTTCAGTCAGTGCAGTAAAAAATAAACAAACAATAATTTGTTTTATTTTTTTAAATAAAAAAAATTAATGTAAAATCATAATACTGTAATTTAATGTGGTTTGTTTTTTAAATGAACTACAATTGTAGTCAAAAATGAAATTTCTTCTACAAATGACTGTTCTTTCATGGTTGGCAAACACTACCTTTTCATTACAATGACAGTTGCCTTCCACGGCCACACCAATGCCGTTATGAACGTTTTAAAGCTACGATTCCAATAGTGGCATGTGTTTTTACAGGGTTAATTTCAAAATTCTGTTACATCAACAAAATAACGTTATAAATCGTTGTTTCGGTATTTTAGCGTTATTTTGACTTCAACTAGCTCGAAGATATTTCAAAATCAAACAGGTTAAATAGAAAACTAAAACCGTTTACATAAGAAGAAGCATGTCTTTAATGGAATCGCTTTTTTAAATTTCCATTCCGCTATTAGTGTTACTGTGATAGCCAATCGTTATTATGAAAAGTTATTAAATGCCAACCCTGTTTTTTTTTAATATTTATATTTTTATAAATTTTAATTAGTGTAAGATTGAGATAAAAATAAAATATTTTTTAAATTAAAAAAAAAAACATCCAAGTTTTTGCGAAACAAACATCGAGTTCGAATATTCTGATTTATAAATCCAAAAATAAATCCGGTGCTTAAAAAACAGGCCTAATAATAATATAAATAAAGTGTTTCAAAGTGAAACTTCAGATATTCACAATTTATGTTTGGAATTGGAAAAACATGCAGTAATAAACAATATTTAAATAAAAATAATTAATAATATAAATAATAAATACAATAATAAATAATTTTTAGCAATATTAAAAATCAACCCAAAATGAAAAATATGAAATAATCAAAAATTTCATAATTTATTGTACTAAACTATGTCATCTCAATTTGAAACGTTAATTCGTTAATAGAAGTCCAAATTTAATAATTAACTTAATTAATAATAACATTGTTAAAGAATTTCTAAACTATGTAAAAGAATTTAAGATTTAAAAATTGTGCTACGAAAGTGGTGTTTACAGAATTATGTAGAAGGAATTAACAGCTAAAGTGGTAAAGTGCTATCGTTATAAAATATCATGATTTTCGAAGTTTAAATTACAGAAAAGTGTAAAAAATCGTATTATATTACACCGATAGCACATGAACACTTGAAATGTAAATTACATTATTATTTTTTTTTTTATTAAAACTTTATCCCACTTGTAACAAATATTTTTTGTTTTGACGATTTTTGAAAATATAATGACGATTTTGACGATTTTTATTGGAAAATTGGACGATTTTATGCTCAACATACCTGGCAACGCTGAGTGTGGAATCAAACTGGTATTACCATATGGTAACTACAGGGTGTTATGGCTTAACTACCTATACTCCCGGTAATAAATATGGACCTGCATCTAATTAGATACGGAAAGACCTTTTTAGCATAAATTTTCTGTTGATTGAGCTTAAATTTTTTTTGTGATTCAGCTAAGTTCTTAGTGATTTTAACTGCAACTCAAATTTAGTTCTTCTTAAATTTAGATCATCTTTATCTAGCAGACTGTGATTCTCAACTGTATTGAAGATTCTGCTGGAGCAAATTTAGTAACATATTTTCTATTGTCGTAGCAGTATTTTTTAACTATTTGTACGGCCTTTTATTATGAGTGTAATTGACAAAATAATTATGGAATATTAGTTATACCCCTAACATGCAAGTATATTTAACATAGTAAATAAACATTTTGAGTTCAATGTTCTGAAAAAATTGTACATTCTGTATGTACTTTATGGTTTGAATGAATGTGTGCTACATTTTATCTTGATATTAGCTCAATTATTTTACAACTATCAATTTGAACACATAGACTTTTTTTTGTATTAAAACTGTGAAGAAAAAATAAATTTCCATTATTATTGGCTTTTAATCTTTGTTCTTTTTAATTGTTTTGAGAGTTTTTATTATTGCAGAGTACTTCATTTAACATTTTTTTGTTTGACTTCTTTTTTGCCAAATGAGATGGAGTCCTTATTGAACTTTACTGTATTGGTCTAGATTTTAATGCAGCCAAAGGAAATTAAGAGACAATTGAAACATTTAAATTTTACCAAATTTCGTATTTAAAGATTTAGTCGAGACTTACCTATCTTTGAAGTTAGCTTTTATTGACTTTACACTGAAATAGTTATATTAATTAAATTCGTAATGGAAAAAAATTAGTGTTCATAAATTTTCTTTCAATTTATAGAATTAAATATGGGAATGTTCCCTAATGTGGCCTTGTATTTGGGCTATATAAAATAAAACTAACAACGGGAGTCTCCCAATATGTTCTCTCCGATCTTAATGAAATTTAGAGATGTGGTAAAGAAAAAAATACACTTGACTCATTCCATATAAAACCATTAAAAAATATCCAATTTTTGACCTTTTTCGCCTTCAATTTTAACCAAACTTGGTATGGAAGGTAAGTGTCATATAAATATGTACAAGTTTTGGGTTGTTAGCTCTAACGGTTGTGGAAATATCGCGTTTTAAAATATGAAAATGTAACAAAAGTAATCGTACTTAATCGTCCATATCTTTTTAACGCTTAAAGCTAAGTGATTCGTGTTAAAATTAGCACGACAACACGACAAAATCCTCGGTTTAAAGCGCTACATTTCAAAAAAACTGTTTTTTTTTTTAAATTTTCGAAAAATATGTGTTTATTATAATTTCTTCCACTATACCGTTGCCAAATTTATATGTGTAGCTTTTACGGGATTCAAAGTTATGACAAAAAAAAAAAAAAAAAATCAAAAAAATATTCTAAATATAATAAAAAAAAAAAAACAATTAACAAAAAACAAAATAATTTATTAAAAAAAATAAAAATTAAAGTTCTGCAAAAGTGGTTTCACATATCTTTTTAACGGTTTAATCTACAAGAGTCATTGATTACTAAATTTTAAAGTTAAATCGCGGTTTGACTGGTTCACAAAAATAATTTACTTCTTGACAGTAAAATGCATTGTTTTCAAAATCGTGGTTCAAACCGTCGTATTTCTAATGTTACCAAATCTCTATGGGGCACTCTTGCATTTTTCTGAGTTATCGGCTTTTTAGTTTAATTAGTTCACATTTATATTCATAACTCAGGATACCGTAAGAGCTCCACATTGGTATTTGGGGACTGCATAGGGAAGTAATTTATAATTAACATATATTTTTTTTTAAATTTTAAGAACCAGTTTTTTGAAATTCAGCGTTTTGAACCGCGGTTTTAGAATACAATGCATTTTGTCGTGCAGAAGTGAATAATTTTAAGTACCTGTGTAAAAAGCGTTAGACATGATCATATATGACCATATATAATTATATCTGAAATTCGAGTCTATCCAATTATATCTGAGTCCACATATACGTATATATAACTCCATATATATTCATATATAACCTTATATATATTTATATATAAACATATCTGAAATGATATATAGTTATAGCTGAAGGTATATATAAATATATCTGAACTCTGATATTATTGGATAGACTCAAATTTTTGATGTAATTATGATATTATTATATAGGGCAGCTTTAAAATGAGTTATCAATGTATCTCATAGCTTAAGCCGTTAAAAAGATATGGACTATTATGTATGACTACTTTTTTAAAATATTAGAATATTTTTATATTTTGAAACGCGATATTTAACGATCCTCTGGGATTAGCTGTCCTATGTTTTGAGTAGGTTATAGTTATATGATGTACAGTGGTGGCCAAAACATATGCAACTGTTGTTCTTTAAGGTTAAACAGATCTGTAATTTACTAATTTGTTCTCAAAAATATCTCAATAGTAACTACATATTAACAAACAACATTCCAAGAAATAAAATCGATAAAAAAGAGTCCAACTTGTTTTGTAATGTTGCCATATTTTTGGAATTTTTTATGGTTAAACAAAAATCGTCTGGACTAAACAAATGCAACTCGACTATTATTTTCTCAGATAACGGTATCTTTACCAATTCTCTTTTTGTATAGTTATTGTTTTTATTAATACGTGTTGTTTTTTATGTTTTAACCTACACAAAACAGCATAAAAGTTAATTTTTTTTGATAAAAATTAAAAATAAATTCGTTTTTGTAATGGCACGCGATAAGTTCGGTTTTGAGCTGAGAAAGCTAATTGTAAGTGATTATTCTGATGGAATATCACGCATTATTGGAAAACTTAAGAAAAGTACTGAAATTTCAGTAACCCACCGCGGAGGACGACCACGGGTGACAAGCCATAGAACGGACAATTTGATTATCCAGCAGGCGAAGAAAGATTCGTTTAAACTTCGTCAAAGATTGCAGCAAGTGTCCAATTACCAATTTCTACTCGAACTATCCGTAGGCACATTGTAGAAGCATCCCTACGTGCACAACGTCCAGCAAAAAAACCGCTTATATCTAAACGTAATAAAAAAAAACGTTTGCAGTTCGCCAAGCGACGAGTCCAAATTTAATATCATCGGCAGTGATGGCATGTGTTATGTAAGAATACCAGTTAACAAGAGGCTTCAAGCGCTATACTGCAAAAAGACGGTGAAACATGGAGGAGGCAACGTAAGGGTTTGGGGGTGTTTTTCTGCTGCTGGAGTTGGCCCATTGCACAGAATCAATGGAATAATGGATAGATTTATGTATAAGAACATATTGGAAACAGTTATGCTTCCACATGCAGAGGATAATATGCCGCTACGATGGGTTTTTCAGCACGATAACGACCCCAAGCACTCTTCAAAAATTGTTAAATCGTGGTTAGCACAAGAAAGAGTTTCGGTAATGGAATGGCCACCACAATCACCAGATCTAAACCCCATTGAGAATCTTTGGGAAATCGTTAATCAAAGAATCGATCGCGAAAATTGCACTAATTCCGATATTATGTTCCAAAGATTGGTAGAAGCTTGGAATGATATTCCTGCAAATTTTATTGCCAATTTGATAGCTTCAATGCCTCGCCGATGTTAGGCCGTCATTGAAAATAAAGGATTTGCCACGAAATATTAAGTTTTATGGACATATCTGTTTTCAAAGCAATTTGTTGCATATGTTTTGGCCACTTAAATATCAGCCTATACGTAGTTTATTTTATTTTTTTTCTTTTTGATGTAAATACTTGTGGATTAAATTTTATTTTCTTATTTTAAATCAATAATAAAAAAATAATACAAGCGCATGAATAATTTTTTTTCTTTTAAAACTAGTTTAAACAAATTTTGTAAAATCCTGTTGCCAGTTGCATTTGTTATGGCCACCACTGTACATCTTCTATACCAAGTTTGGTTGAAGGAGTGGAGGAAATCGATTGGTTGATATGATTTCAGTCATTTTTTTTAGTAGCCCAATATCATGTTTGGGAGCTGGAAAGTGGGGTAAAAAATGAACCCAATTTTAATTTTTCCGGCTGATTTCGAATTGTTTCAGGGACATTTTCGACAAATGTGGTAACAAATTAAAGAGCTTTTGCTATACAAAACATGGTCGATAACTTTTAAGTATTTTTGTTGTTCAAAAAATGTTTTTAAGTGATATTAAAACTGACGTTTTGTTAAAGAATTATAGTTGAATTAAGCTAAAAAATATGCATATTAATGCCTATTAAATTTATATTTTAAATACGTAGGCAATATTGGTATCAAAAAAATTTTAATTTCATTAGTTTCAGACATGTTTCCATACAAAAATGTATTAACTTTGGCCCCACCTTTTAACCCTTACGTATACGTTATTTTTTCTCTTTATCACATATTCAAATTTCATTAAGGTCGGAGAGAGCCCATCGGGAGACGCCCCTTCTAAGTTTTTTATTTTGATCATAAACTGTTAAATTATTCAAAATTCGAAAATTCTTTAAATTTTTTTTTTGAGTTTTTCAATTCTTCTACGTCGTCTCCTGAAACCCACCTAGGTGACCCATTTCACGATACTGTTTTTTTTTTAATAACTATTTAGTATAAGAATTGCCTTTATATAGTACAGAAAGCATGATTATTTTTTAAAAATTTTGCTTTTATTAATTTATTATACAAAATACAATGACATTTTGACAAATTTTTCTAAATTTTTTAACGCAAAGTAGATTGGCTGGCCCATATAACAATGTTCGCAAATTGTTTGAACAAGAAATGATTGATTTGTCTAATACATATGCGCATTAATGGCTGACCCCCGATTCTATTGTCCAATATCAATGAAATTTCACGCATTCAATATTTCATATCTTAGAAGTTATTTGGCTTATTTTTTCCCCATACTTGGCACTAATGAATTAACCACTGATATACAATAATTCTTCAATGGTTTTATGATCTTAAATATAAAACTCTCCATTTTGACTTGAAAATAATCGATATTTAAAGCAAGGGTATTTCATAAAACTGTAAAATGTGTAAATAATGATCATGTCACGAAATCATGCATGTAGCCCACGTGAGTGTTCCTAAACAGGTTAATATTTTTTTGTACGATAAAGAACTCTTAAGACTATTAGCTACCACGAAAGTTTTCCGATATTTTACTTCCCCAATTTTTCAAAGGCATTTCCATGCAATTTTTCCGACTATGTAAATTTGCAAACTTTTGAACCGCTAACTACCCCCCAGGAGGGTTGAGAAATTTTACAAGTAAAGTAGTTTTATCTTTTCTCTACCTTTCTGTGAAAATCAATTTGATGCACCTCTTCCCTGAATTTAGCTATATTTTTTAAAATTTCTCCTTTTTGGGTATTTAAATACAAAATAGACAGGAATGGGTTATTATTCTTTTTTTCAATACTTCTTCAATAACCCAGTATGAAATGTTTGAGTAAATGCATTTTTTTATTTAAAATATGTGTGAAATATGAAGAACCTACCCGGGTGGGTTTCAGTACACTACGTGAAAAGCCGTGGGAGTGCGAAGGTTAAAAAAGACTAAATGTAAAAAAAAAAAATCAAAAAAATATGAAAATATATCAAATATATTTTTCTCATTTTTGTTTTATTTTTTATAGATGTTTATGGAATCAATTAGTTTTATTCAAATTGTGAATACAATTCTTACCGTTTACGAAAATTTGAATTTGTAAATTCTTTTAAACTTGTTTGTTATTCACTTTTTATGTTTACGAAAAATTGCACTTTATATTGCGTTTTTTTGCAACGGCAAAGTAAAACCAAGCAAAACGTGGGCATTCAAGTCATATTTTATTAAAATAGTGAAGGCAGATATAAAACCCGATGACAGTTGACAGTTTTGACATATTCATGCAACAACACAAAAAAAAAACGAAAGGTCCACTTTAGGGAACATGCCACAACAGGGAACATTCCCTCAATTTAAGATTTTAAAAAATAAAGTGCATTTTTTAGTATCCTTATGAAATTTTTTAATTAACTATTATATTTAATTAAACAAATTATTCAAATTCTTCGTTTCATAAATATGTATAAAAAAATCAACAACTTTTATAAATCTCATACATTTTTTTTTTATAAAAATATTGTTTAAGCCGAATTCTTTCAGTGTATATTTCTTATTGTTAATGCGAATGTCATTTCTATTTTTAGATTAAAAGCTTTATTTCTAAAGCCAATTGTATTTATAATTCTTCTTTTCTCAATAATGATTCTTCCTTCGTTTTTGTATTTTATATTCCTATTAATTTCAACAATAGATCGGATTAAACTTAAGTTTTTTTTCTTCAATTATAATATAAAGCATAGGAAAACTATTTTTAAATCAACAAGGAAAAATTATAGAACAAATCAATTGACTTGTTTATTAAAAATATACCTTGTTTAAAATTAGCTCAAATGCTGAAACATATTTTAAATTTTATAAGAAAAATTAAGTAAAAAAAAAAAAAAAAAATAAAGGGTGATTTTTTAAGAGCTTTCGGATTTGATTAAAAGAAAACACATAAAATTTAGAGAAATGTATGAAATCTTTATTTGAGTATAGTATAATCTATATAACTTAATGTTTAAAGATGATTTCAAGTAAATGTTGACCGCGGCTACGCCTCAAATTGTTCATACGCTATGTCCAATTATGGCATACTCTTTCCAACATATCGGCCGGTATCTCACGAATAAATTCTTCAATATTGGCTTCAGTGCGTAAACCGTTGCGGGCTTGTCCCTATAGACATGAGCCTTAACATAGCCCCACAAAAAATAGTCTAAAGACGTTAAATCGCACGATCTAGGTGGCCAATTGAACAGCCCAAACGTGATATAAACTGTTCACCGAACTCGTCTTTCAATTGGGCCGAACTCGCCTCAAAATGTGGCACTGTCTTGTTGAAACCACATGTCACACAAGTCCAGCTCTTCCATTTTGGGCTAAAAAAATTTGTAATAATCGCACGGTAGCGCTCGCCATTCACAATAACGTTTCTGCATTCATTGTCTTTGAAAAAGTACGGTCCAATGATGCCACCGGCCCATAATCCACACCAAACATTGCATTTGTCGGGATGCATTGGGAGTTTTTGCAATGCTTCTGGCTGCTCTTCACACCAAATACGCCAATTTGGCTTGTTCACGTATCCACTCAACCAGAAATGAGCTTCGTCGCTGAACACAATTTTCCTATAAAAAAGTGGATCTTCATCCAACTTTGCCAGCGCCCATTCACAAAAAGTTAGACCTGTGGTAGGTCGTGTGGCTTTAATTCTTGCACCAGCTGTATTTTAAAAGGTTTTACATCCAAATCCTTCCGCAAAACAGTAACAGAGGCCCAATTGCTGCGAACGGCGCCGGATCGATAATTCACGGTCATCAACAACACTTGCGGATACAGCTGCGATATTTTCCTCCGTCCGCACTCTACGTATGCGTATGCTAAATTCACAAGATTCCGAATAGCCGCCTCAGAAGGTCGCCCAAACTGACCATAGATTGGAAAAAGTGCACGATGCACTTTTTTAACCATGAATTTTGATAATAAAATTCAACAATCTGCAAGCGTTGTTCGTTTGTAAGTTGATTCATGGTTAAATTATAGACCAAGCTGAACATGTTTAACAGTAACATGTTACACGAAAACAGCTGAGCTTGCTAAAAAATCACCCTTTACAAAATTTTTGTGAGAAACCTGCATTATTATCGGATTCATTAAAAAAAATTATTTATAATAAATTAGAATTCTCATGATTACGTGGAAAACTGAGTTAAATACGTAGTAATAAAAAATTCTTAGTGAAAACATAGACAAAAATAATTTGAATTTTACAAGTAGCTGTGAAAAAATCAAAACATACAGTGACGGGCAAGAGGTACAATAGAATAAATTAAGGCCTTTTTGGAGTTGTCAAAAACGGTTTCCAAATTATTCTATAAACCGATTTTTTTTAAATTTTTCACTTTCTAAAAACCGTTTTTTGGAAAAGGGCGGCTTTCGAGATATTCGAGAAACCGGTTTTTTCGTCACGAATAATTCGGCATTTTTGAATATTTTTCAATCTGAAAATTTCAGTTAAATAATATTTTTTTGGAATAATTTGCAAGAGGTTTCTTTTGTTTTCTTTGTCCTTTTTATGCTTTTGTATGCTATTTTTATCCATTTGTGTTTTTTTTAATTTTCCGATTTCAAGTTCAACATTTTGTTTTTGATTTTTTTAAGATTTTCTGACTTTAAATATTTCTTTACTCATAAAATATTTTTTTTTTACTTTTTACTTTGAGTTAAAAAAAGAGTTGTTTTTCCAAGTTTTTACTATTCAATTTCAATGAAAGAGATTAAATCGTTCGGGTGTTTTGAGATTTTAATGCACATATTATTGTTTACATTTAAATTCAAATTAAGTTAGGTCGATGAGGTATACCTCTATCACTATCTTTTAAATTGAAATAAGTTCGATGTATAGTCCTCAATGAACAAGACGCAAGACGTTGCATTATTTCTTATTTTGTTTTTTTTTTTTTTTTTAAAAAAGCAACACTCAGGAAATTCTTCCTATTAATTAATGTGTTGCTTTCTTTGGAAAGGGGATAGTGGAGCGATGAAAGGTGGTGAAAGATGAAGGGCTTCAAACATGGCAACACTGTAATTGCGCGAGTAGATAAGTCTTAGAACAGTTGTTGCTCGCCACCTGATGTAGAGTTGGCGAATTTATTGGAGCTTTTTTGTTTCATAGCCCTGATTCATTATTTTACTTCGGTGGGGTTAAGTGCTATGGGAACACCGAAGGTGGGCGCAGCAATACATATAAGTGATAGAAAACTCATACATATAATTTTTCTAAATTGATGTTGTCGTCACCGGGAATCGATCCCGGGACCATCCGTGTAACAGTCCAACGCGCTAACCATTACACCACAACGCCCACTGCTGTAATTTGACAATTTTTCAACCCTCTGACGACCAATGGTTAATATATGCCTTAACTCTTTGCTATTTTAGAAAAGTCTTCAGGACGATTTTAGCAAAACTAGTTGTGCATAGAAAAAAAAAATACAAAAAACCGTTTCTTTACTTTTTTAACATATTTGGGGGCTAGTAACCAGAGCTTAATTTCCATATTACTTTAACATTCACAACTATGGTTAAGCACTAACCTTAAGTTATTATGAGATAAGTTAGCAGGCCTTAACCTTTTATAGCCTCATGTAACATTACTGCAAAAAAAAACCCCAAAATCCCGAAATAATACATTTTGAATTTATTTAACTCGCTCAAATTTGTGTGACCCTACTGTGACATACCACTGATCAAATTAGTACCAAAAAAATATCATAGATGGCGTAATTTTTTTGACTCCCGTCAGTTTGTTCCTAATACGAACAAGTTTGAAAATTAAAAATTTTATAAAAAAATAAAAAAGTGCAAAAAATTGGGTTGTTTTATGAAAGCCTGTAGGTAAGTGAATAATATTTTTCACTTATTGTATACAATGCATATTTTTACATTTTTATATGAAAAAATTATATTTTTATGTTATATAACAGTAATGTCACAATCCCTAAAATGTCAAATAAATATTAAATAAAGGATATTTTTTTAATTTCTAAGTAATACATTTTTTTTTTATTTACCTTAACCTTTCTCGTACCAAAAAATTTTTAATTTTTAAGTTCAAAGGGTTAATTGTCTACAGATACGTTTTTTTTTAAAATGTGTTTTAATAAAAATTTGTTTTTAATTTTAAAGAGCATATTTACTGTTTTTAGGGCACTTTTCTATGGTCATAAAATTGATGTTTTAGAGCGTATTTCTGGTTTCCCTGCTAATAACTATCTGGAATTGGTCGAAAAATTTGTCATGTGCAAGCAGAAAAACTCTGGAGTCTTGACTTAAGTTGATTTTTTTTAGTCCTTAGCTAAAAATTGTTTAAGCCTTTGAAAATTGCCATATTATTTTGGACTAAACGATCAATGTCAAATTTGGCTAAAATAAAAAAAAGAAAAATCTGGGTGCACAATTCTGGAAAAAAATTCCCTGCAACGGCCCTGGTCTAAACTCAGTTTAATCTGATCTTCAAAATATTTTAAATTTCCCATTTCTATTACTTACAACAAACCTATACAGCACTTTTTATTTTAACAAATTGTACAAGTTCATGTTGAACACTGCTGTTTTTAACCCTTTGACTACCTTTGTACACTACAGTGTACACATTTAAAACAATATATAAATAAAACAATTTATAATGCAAGCAGACTATATATTTTTGTTTAAATATGTTCATTAGGATATTGGTCATTAAAAAAAAAAAAAAATTATATGCATAATCTGTTTATCAGAGAAATATAGTCGCGATATTTGTTAACATTGTCCCGATTTTTTTAATCAGCACGTATCTCCGAAAAAATGGGCGTTTGGTGTATCTCCTAAACTAGCAAAGCTAGAAACTCGAAATTTGGCACGTAGCTTCATCTAATGACCAGAACAAAATCAAACAAAACATTGTTGGATAATCGAATTAAAACATTCGATTAGTGGTAAAAATGGGCTGAGAAGTTTCAAAAGTAGCTTGGTCTCATTTTTCGGTTGGTAAAAGGGGGAGGGTCATACATGGCAACCTTTTTTTTTTTACTAATTTAAACAAGAATCTGAATTCCAAATAGAAATATATCCATAAAAAAAAGTCGGTAGTGAATGGGTTAATAAAATTAAATGTGCAAATTGTTTTTAATAAAAATAAAAGCTAGTTCACCAATTCATGTGGGATAAAAGGTGGTTTTGTACAAATTTAATATATTGCATTGTGAATTGTGCATGTCGAAAACAAAATAACAGAATTTTTGCAAAGAATATTAAATTTACTAAAATTAAATCATATTTGTTAGGAAATTTAAAATTGTGGTTAAAAAAGGAATTTGGCAACATTTTGTTACTGGTATTTTTATTTTTGTTGTTAGTTTAGTAATACACGAATTTTCACCTCTTTCTCATTATTCTGGGCAAGGCTCTGTGTGAATGCTTTCATTTTTATTGGTTTTGTTGGTATTTGGTTTCTGGCAATCTATGCCAATTGTGATTTTATGGTCAATTTATAACATACAATAGAATTATTTTCTACTGCTGCAGTAATACTAGAAATGAAACTGCAAAATGATATTTTGATTTTTCCCCATTGTCATGTGCTTTGGCTGTAAGCACATTATAAGAGGAGTACTTTTAATTTTTTTTTCGGTTGGAAAGCCAAGATTAACTATAATATCCAAGTGCTTTCATTGAATATACTTAACGTGACCGACAGTTTTTGATCAAAAGGCTGGACTCGACAGGCGAAAAATCGGGATTTTGGTTCAAATATTATTTTGTCTTAAAATACGGATTTTATTAAATTCATTACTTTTTGGTTTAAATCGCACAAATAATACTTCGAAAATTGTGTTAAATTTTTGTTGTTTTAAAATTTTGTCATCTTAATTAAAAGTTTTCTATTTTTCTTCAAATTTTTTTTTTTGTTCTGAGTAAAATTTTTGTATTTTGGTGTTTTAAATAAAAAGTATTTACCAGCAATGTTTTTCCGAAAGGGCTTTCAATCGTTTAAAGTGCTTATGCAAAATTTTCCCAAATGTTGTGCATCAAATTTTGGAAATGACAAAAATTGTCGATATATATATATTTTTTTTTACAATTTTAACGTAATAGTTATTTAATTTATTAATATTGACGGGCTTATTGTAAAAACATGATAAGCTACATTTTATTTTTAGTTTGTTTTCGCCTTTTAAAGGTTGATAAAATGCAAAATGATGACTTTTACATTAGGTTTACACTCTTGGTATTTGTATACAAGTCTATAAAACAGCGAAAATCCATAAAACAATGAATGTGGCTTATCAAGTTTTTACAATTAGCCCTTCATATACAAACTCTCAATAAACTTCACAATTAAAAACACTTTAAATTTGGTACCTTGAAATAACTCCCAAATGAAATAAGTCCCAATGATCGTATCGTATAATCGTATTTCGCGAAGCCGCCTGCCGCGTTCTACGGAGGAAAAAAACCCCTAAGAGCGGCCAAAGGCCGCCACACAGAAAAACTTGTTTTTACAAATTACTTGATGTCTTAAAAATATAAGATTTTAACGGATTCGACATCTGATTTGCAAACAAGTTCTTCTGAAATCAAAAGTAAAATTGATAATTTTTTTGAATTATAAAAAAAAAAATCAGTTTTGACACAGCAAATAAATGCATTTTGGACTACGATTCGAATTTCGAAATCCTATTACTGGCTCTGAGAACTTTATTTCTATCAAAAAAAACTGCAAAAATTTTAATGTGTTGAACGATTTTAAATCATTTTATTGTTTATAAAAATTCTATTGAGAAGAAAATTCAAAGTTCTAGACGGGATCAGCCTTTAAAAAGCGGGATGGTTGGTCAGGCTAAATATACTAGACTTCAAACAAGACTGGCTGGCTTAATATGCATTCAGACAGTAGCAAAATGCTGCAATACTCGAATTTAAACTCTAGTTTAAAAAAAATTTTAAGTTTTATAGTATGAACAGTCGACATAATATTGTACATGTTTATAAGTGATATGCTATGTGCTTATGACTCCACTTTTATAGATTCTTTCGCATTTAAACATTTTATATACCCGAGTAAATAAGTTTATATAAAATTATATATCATGAGATATTTTCCGCACATATAAGATGATATAATTTGATCCGAAAAATGGTTACTTTGTTATCACTTTGGATCTAATTATATTTAATTAGATACAATTTAATAAAAAAATATCCAATTCTATCTGAGTTTTGTCTTATAATTATATATATAATTACACTCTCAAGAACTTTTCCATAAAAAATCAACAATTATTTAAAAATTTAATCGGTAAAGTTGTTTCAAACGTTTTCTGTCATTTTAGACATACTTATATAAAATCCAGAACTGAAAAAATTTCCTAAGTCGGTTTCTATGTAACTATATAATTAAAAAATTGCAAAATATTTTACGAAAATGGTTTACAATTTTGCGAAATCGATTTCCATTACAAATAACAAACCCTAAAGCAAAATTTTTTAGAACAGATTACCTATGAACCTGTTCTAGAACAACTTATTTTACCACCGGCTTCATGGAAACGTTTGTAGAACAGGTTCCTGGAAGTCAAATTGTGAGGTTTAACTGTCGCAGAACCAGTTCTATAACTGGTTCAACAACCGGCTTTAAATCAACTTGTTCTAGTTTGGAGCTACAGAACCTATTAAAAATATGACAAACTTCATATAAAAAGAATGGGCTGTAAACATAAATTATAATACAGTATAAGTTCCTATTATAATACAATTTAATATTGATAATCATTTTTTTAAATTAAACTAAAAATAACAATTTCGTTAAAACTAAAATTTGATGTCCTAAGAAAATATAAATAAAATGTTAGTTACAAATTTCAATCATGCATTTTGTGTTTTGAACCCGTTTTATGGAAGTCAAATATATGTAACTTAATATCTTTTAATTTGAATATATTTGGATTATTATGTATCTATTTGTATCTAATTATATCTAATTGTATCAAACATAATATAATTGGATGTAATTATTCGATAGTTTATTTTATTAAATTGTATCTATTTAAATATAATTAGATCCAAAGTGATACAATTTAATAGAACTATTTTTCAGATCAAATTATATCCTCGTATATTTTGCGGAAAATATCTCATCATATATAATTTTATATAAACTTTTTTACTCGGGTATTCATACATTTGCTATTTGATATGATCATATATTTATATATTAAAGAATATATTGTTATATATAAATATATTTACGTGGGTACATACGCAATACAGTTTTCATCCCGATCAGGAAAAAGTTATGTCTCAAATACAAAATCAGAAATCCATTCATATATATATAAATATTTCTTCTTATCCAAGTTAATATCAAAATTGGGGTACCCAGTTATATCCAATTAGATCCCTCGAATATATTAAACTAGATTAAAATTGATCTCAACATTGGGGGATCCAATAATATCTAATTTTAGGTCCTGATAGATATAAACACTATTAATTTTCAAATCAGACTAGACTAGTTTCTGCCTTTTTTAATGGACAGGCGTCATCAGTGATTTTTCATTTAAATTGTATTATTATTATTTGGGTCGAATTGTCAGAATTTCGAATTGTCGCTCTATATGATAAATTTTTCAACAACCTGCCGGCCATAAGAAACGAACCTGAGTTTCTTCTTATTTTACAAACGTAACAATACCAAGTCATGACCGCCACACCCAAGTAAGGCCTGGGATGCAATGCAGTGAAATTTGAGTTTTCTTTCCTATTAGCTTTTCTGTTATTGTATTTTATACTCAGCAGTGACAAACACAAACATTCTATTTTTAGATTTTTGTTTATTTTCTAATCTCCTCCGTCTCTATTTCACAACGTTACCAGATTGACGTATGGTTTTTACTTTCAGGGTAGCCATTTTTGCGTTTATGTTAAGACATTCAAATTTTTAATTTGCTTGGAACTTAAAACTGCCATAATTTTTGCACCTTTGAATATAAATGATTACCGCCAATGTATTTAGCATGCTTAAACATCGGCTAACATATACACAAACGGTTTTTTCATGTCATACAAAAAAGAAAATATTTTACCTCAAAGATTTGAAGTTGTTTGAAACTTGGCATATAATTATATCTTAAATTATAACGCTCATAAGTCACCATATATGCTTAGGTATTATGTTTATGTATTATTAGTTATGACAATCTTATAATGTAAAGCATATATGTTTAATATCAATTAAATAAAGGTCAATATATAAATATATATATTTATATATGTTACCATATAAGAACATACATAAACTAATATGTGGCTATGCATCACACCATATATACTCAAATTTGATAATATATTTTGAATAAACATAAGACCATATACACATTTTTTTACTCGGGATCTTAACAACGAACAAAATAATACAAAAAGAAACTCAAAAGCCAAAAAGAGGGTTGTTGACGAATTTCTTATAAACATTTTGAGTACAAGAACAATGACAAAAAAAAATAACAGTGTACAAAAACAATAAATAAGGACAAAGACTACTTGTTTTTAGACACAATTAAGAGTTGCCAAGGTCCTTTAAAAGTATACAATTCTTAAAACTTAAAAAAAAAATGTTATTGGTTTCAATTCGAAAGAGTCAGAACTTTGTCATTCTAAGGAATTTCGTGGCAAGGAATTTTATGTACTTGTAAAATGTGACTTAAAACGAAAAATGTGCTCTAAAAACTTGAAAAATATGAACTAAAAAAAAAAGTTTTTGCATAAATCCCGCACTTTAAAACAGAAAATTAAACCAAGAAACATTCTATAAGTGTCACCTACCTGAGTTAATTATTTAAAAAAACAAGACTTGTAGAATTTTCAGATAATTAAATCATACAAGGCATAAATATTTTTCATATATTTTTTTGTTTTACCTTTTTAAAAAGACTTATAGAATTTTAAAATTTTTTGATTTCTAAATTTTAAGGCAAGGTGACAATTTAAATACTACATGAATCAATTTTCAGGCCTTTAAATGTGGGTGACAATTAAAGCATACAGACATTAAAAGCAGGTGACAACACTGCGCAACTCGAAAAATAAAACTAGAGTACCGAGTCGGTACCGAGTACTACGGACCATTGATCCTAAATTTTCGACAATGCTGATTTTAATGGCGTCCTCAGTTTTTCCACTTCTGGGCCAAATTTTTCACAAATTTGTATTAAAGTTTTGCATGTTTGAAAGCAGTTTTTTATACAAACAATTTTTAAAATCAAACATATTATAACAATGAATGGGACGTGGATTCATTGTGGATTCTTCTGCGGAGCGGTTACAAGCGTGCGAAAGCCGACCAAAGCAATCGGCTGGAAAGATAATGGTCAATTGAAGGAATTGCTGTTATCAAATTAATTTCTTTTAAAAAAATAACTTCAAAATAATGAGAAAAATCTCAGCTCGTGTAAGATATGAAAAAATTTCATAATTTATTTGCCGCTTTCCCGCACCCATAAAAAATACACTTTTGAATATGTTTGCAGGCAATTATATATATGTTTACAACGATTAAAATTTTCTAAACTAAACAAAGATATAATTGCAATTTAAAAATTTTTAGATATCATGTTTGGGACATTTAAACATACTTATAATAAACATATATATATATATATGTATGCACAGCGCATTCTTTAGGGACAAGCCCAAAATTGTCCGCGAAATATGCGGTGTATAGAAATAATTGTCCTCATCTAATACGCTAGATGTATGAAAAGGCGCGAAAACTTTGGGGACAGTCCCCAAAGTAAGCAAATGTCCCTAAACTATGCGGGGGGAACGAATAAATGTCTCTAAACTATGCGCTGTGCGCTGTGATAGTTTTTGAGTTATGGATGTGAACGTGTAGGTAATATTTCATACGAACGTCAATTTGGGAAAAAATCTACCAACAAAAAGTAGGGGACTCAATTTTAACGATAGAGGTATGGTTCTTTGGCAAATTTTCATGGAATAACCCATAGAATACGGAAATCATAGGGAAATTGGTGAATTTTTTCACTCCCTACACATCGACCCGCCCTAATATATATATATTTGCAGCCAAACATATACAAGGTGGCGCAAAAATAACCTTCCGATGTTTTTTGGCTCTAATTAAAAAAAAAAAATGAAAAACTTTGATTCTTCTTGTGGATTATTTTTATTTGGTATTTTAATTTTTTTTACATCAAGTCGAGAATATGATGTCATGTAAATGGCCGCCGCCACAGTTGATTGTCATTTGAGCCCTTTTTATGGCATTTTCCATCACTTTGGCCAAAACTTCCGGCGATAGGTCCTCACATTCTTGACGGATATTGTCTTTAAGAGCTGCAAGAGTCTGAGGCTTGTTGACATAAACCCGCGACTTCAAAAAGCCCCACAAACAGAAGTCTGGAGCGGTCAAATCAGGCGATCTTGCTGGCCAGTGCAAATCGCCAAAACGGGAGATTAGGCGCCCGGGAAATGCATCCTTCAGCATATCGGTTGTGGCACGTGCAGTGTGTTCCTGTTGGAACCACATGTTTTCCAATCCCAATTCATCAAGTTGCGGCAAAAAGAACTCGTTGATCATTGCTCTGTAGCGCTCACCATTCACAGTAACCGTTTGGCCCGCGACGTCTTCGAAGAAAAAAGGTCCGATGACTCCTCCAGCGAAAACAGCACACCATACAGTGACTTTGAGCGGGTGTAATGGCTCTTCGTGGGTTACACGCGGATTTTCAGTGCCCCAGAAGCGTAAATTTTGCTTATTTACGTACCCGCTAAGATGGAAATGGGCCTCATCACTCATGATTATTTTTGATGAAAAATCATCTTCCTCTTGGTGGTGATTAAGGATGGCTTGAGCGTATGTTACACGCGATTGGCGGTCAGCAGCTAACAGCTGATGCACCGTCTGGACTTTGTACGGAAACATCTTCAAATCTTGTACCAAAATTCGCTGTAAAGACCGTCGACTGATACCCATTTGCGTGGCACGTCGTCTGGTCGATGTCGACGGCGCTTCCATGACATCCTCGGCTACAGCAGCAATATTCTCTGCAGAACGGCTACTCCTGGGTCTGCCACGCCTGGCAGCATCTCGTGTTGTGCCAGTCTCTTCGAGGCGAGCGGCTAAACGTCGCAGTGTTTCACCAGTAGGCGTTGGACGGCCAGGAAATCTGCGACGAAATTCACGTTGTGCCAAAGTCACAAACCGATTATTGATCAAATAAATAGTCACCAATATTCCGCGTTCTGGAGCAGTGTAGCGTAACATTGTTTATTAACGTGTATTTCGCATGTGTTTACTACACAAATGTCAAAACAGAACTGACATTAGGGGCCAATCGCAAAATTTATAGCATTTTCTGATAGGAGGATTACTTTTGCGCCACCTTGTATATATATATATATATATATATTTGCAGCCAAACATATATATACATATATATATTTGCAGCCAAACATTTATATATATTTGCAGCCAAACATATATATATATATTTGCCCGTATACGTTTTTCAAATGTTTCAAATATATATATATGTTTTCAGGCAATCATAATTATATTTGTAAGCAAACATGTTATATTAGAAACATGTGGAACTGAAATGTTTTTCAAAAAATAAAACATTTCAGTTCCACATGCAATTATATTTCCAGTAGTGCCATTTGTTGTAGCGTGCCGGAAATAAAATAGTAAGAACGGGATTTTCCATTTCCTAATTGTTATCAACATTTTAAAAATTGTCTCAAAGTATTTTAAGGCATAAATTAAATAATGTTGGCAATATTGTTTCATTATTGTCATTTGGTTTTTAGGGTTTAGTAACATTTTTCAACCCTCTAACATATGTTGTTGCTATATTTATGCTTTACTTTATATATTTTTTGTTTGTCAAGTTTTTGGTGGAATAAGGTTTGAGCATGTCTGGGTTGTTAATGAAAATGTGTTGCATAAAATTTATGAATGAACCTTAGGGGAAATGAAATGACACATTTTGCACAAAGACAAGCTCATAGCACAGCATTCCTCTAGATGCCTTTACAAAATATATACCAAGTTGCAATCTTTGTATGTATGTTCTTTTCCAAAAAATTTACACTAGAAGGCTTCAAATTCTTAAGTTAAAATTTTACAATATTTTGCTAGTTTGTTATGCTAAAATAATGAAATTTTGTGTAGACAATATTCTTCTTTATGTAGTATGAAATTTTAAGAACATGGAACAAACACATTTGTGTTATTTTATCAAGATAGAGATTTATGCTGCCTTCGTTTGGAAAATTATTTTGTTTTTTTTTACTGTATGATTGTTATTTTTGTTAAAATTGTACTGCAATATGAAGGTTTTTCTCATTGTATTGTGCTTTTCTTAATTCTTATGCAGACAACAAGATATTCATTTAATTGTAATTTCTTTAAAATATACTCATACACTCAGAATACTATGTAGGTAAAGACCACGGCAAATGTAGTTAAAACAAATGAAATTACACTAGAAAAAATGAAGACTTACATATCAGTAAATTCAACTAACATTGTCATTTGGTTTTTACTGTTAAAAATATGAATATGAATATGTAGTAAAAATGAACCACATACGCATTAAAAAATAAATAAACAAACATTTATTTATTTGTTTGATTTTGTTAAAAACTACTGTATAAAATGAATGCAAACTCATAATACAGTTATTTGACTGGTTGGTTTTTTTTTTTAAATAAACTACAACTGTAGTCAAAAATTAAATTTTCTTCTACAAATGACTGTTTTTTTCACTTAAAAATAAAGATAATGTATTATAACTCAAGCAACTAACTACAAATATTTATTATTTATTTAGGGTCCCGGGATTTCTGCCCTTTTTTAATCCCGTAATTCCGGAAAATCCCCCACAAAATTCCCAAATTCCCAAATTTTTTTTTATTAATTCACATAGTTTGCAGAAAATAAGAATAAGAATTTTTAACAAACACTCTTAAAAATTTGTACAAGTTTTTACTGGAAGATGTTCGCTTCAACAAATACCCAGTAAAAAATAGTGACAGTTTGATGCCGAAGAACTTACTAGTTATAACTGGAAACATTTATGCCAATAAAAATTTGTAAGAAGAAAATAACATATGATTGAAGAAAAGAAGAAAAAAATAACATATGATTTTTAGTAAACAACAACAAAAATAAATATAAAATTAACTTATAAATGTTTATGGATTTAAATGAAAAATATTACTATGGAAGAAGGTAAAAAGCATTTTAAATTGTTTCTGATCGACAATTTCAATTAACTTTTATCTTCTCCATAATGACCAGTTGATGTTTTTTTAACATATGGTTTTCAAAATCAGCTGTTTGCTCTATTTTACAAATTTTTAAAAATTTTCCGTTCGTTTACTTTTTTTTTTGTAAATTTGTCTTAATCTCTGTAATTTTGTTACTCAGTAATTTTTACTGGATTTTACTGGAACAGACTTTTTGAAACATTATTATTTGATTTTTTAAATTATGTACTAAATAAAAAAATTTAAAAATTTAAGAAAATCTGCTTAAAATTAGCTTAAATTAATTTTTTTTTTTGGAATTAAAAAACAAATCCACTTAACAAAAATTTAAAGTGCTTCGCCTAAAAATCTGTGTGAAAACACTCACTTTTTATTGAATTTTGTGGACAGTAAAATCTAAATAACAGGTTGCAGAACAACTTATACTCTATCATAATACGGTCTAATTTCCGTTCTACAACCGATTATTTTTGTGTGTACCTTGGCCTATTTGCAATAGGTTCTTTACCTACAAACAAGAACCGTTTGCTTTAAAACCGGTTCTAAAACCAGTTATGGAACTGGTTCTGGGACAGTAAAACCTTACATTTTGACTCCCATGAACCTGTTCTAGAATAGATGTAGAGGGAACAAGTTCTAAAAAATTTTGCTGGGTAGTGGACCTAGAAATATACATTTTTAGATTTCACATTTGAAATTCATATTTTGAATTGAAAATGTAAATTTTGAATTTCTATTAATCTTTTTTGTATATTTAATACAAATTAGGGTAGAAGGGGGAGGTTTCGCCACTGAGGCACATATGCCACCCCCGATTTTTGCTGTATTTAAAAGAGTCATTAAATTGTTTCTTTCCATAATTTGGGCAGTTATTGAACATGTTTTAAGTCACCAAATTTTACACTTGTACTTTACATGTGGTCGAAGATAGAGATGTGTTTATTATGTTTGGGTTGCAAAAAAATAATATAGAGTTAGTATATTTGTATTGAAACCAAATACCCTTTTAGATGTTGGATACGTTGATATTAATTTATTATATTAACACGATTTTTTTAGCATTTATTTTTAAAAAGTGTGGAAAAATATTAAATTTTGTAAGCGGCACATACATAGTGGGGTGTTGTGGTGTAATGTTTAGCGCGTTGGACTGTTACACGAATGGTCCCAGGTTCGATTCCCGCTAACCACAACATCAGTTTAGAAAAATAATATGTACCTATGAGTTTTCCGATTCTCATGTGTATCGTCGCGACCTCATTCGGTGTTCCCATAGCACTTAATACCACCAAAGTAAATAATGAATCAGGGCTATGACCCAAAAATCTTCAATAAGTTCGCCAAATCTCCATCATGTGGCGAACACCGTGGCGGATCCAGCCCTATTTTAAATTTTTATTTGAATGTTTAATATTGACTTTGTTGTTTTTTTAGTGTTTTTCCAACCTTTTACACTTTTGGGTTCCTCCTGTCTTTTTAATTACAATTTTATTGCAGAATTAAATTTTTTTTGTTAAATTTTCTGGATAGTAGCAGTAAGTAGTTGTAGTTATTCTTTATTTGGTATTTTCTTTGATTTTTTTAAAAACGTTATAAAAATATCTTAAAGAATATACGGCTGTGAATATGTCGTTAGCCGGAAAAAAAGAGTTTCACATAAAATATATAATTTAATTTTACAATGTATTATTATTTTTTTTTTAATTATTATATTCAAATATTAGTGTTTTACGATAAGCTAAAGCACTGATAATATATTGTACTTAATTCTGCCAACTGTTTTCCCCATTTAAAATTCTAATTATTTCATCATCCGATAGAGTTATCTTATTAAACCATATTAGTCTAAAGTAATTAAAAATTTGGCATCTTCCAATGAAATGTTGGATGTTTTCAACTGTTTTTGAATTGCACAAAGAGCAAATTTTGTTAGTTCTTCTCGAGTGCCGAGACCCATTCAGTTCTATCAAATCACACCGAGCTTTGAAGATCCACATTATGTTAGTTTGGGTATGATTACCATTAAAATATAAGTGTCCTACTGTTGGGTTTGTTTTATTATAAAAAGATTCCGTTAGCTCCCACCCACGTAGATGGTTTAGATGATTTTTTAATTTTAAAGAATTTATAAGAAGTGTTTGGTTTTGGTACCACTCCTGTTGTGTCATATTTGGTGATAATTGGACATTGTACTCTTGACCCAATGTATTTAAACTGATCGCCCACGATATGTTATGTGTTAGAGCTACTAAACTTAAAAAATTTGGTAGCCGTTCGTTAGTATACTGAAAGAGGGTTCGAGCTATGTAACGCATATGCAATTCAAGGGTAAATAAGTGGCCATCTTCCATACCTGATTCTAACAGAAGTGTATAATTCGGTGTGAATTTTGGTAAATTAATAACACGTTTTACAAAGTATATTTGTAGCAATCAACCTCGTCAAAATGTGCATGACCCCATATTTGGGCGCCATACGATTGTATGGAACGGCAAACCGCATTATACTATAAATCTATCAACTACTATAAATCTAAAATTCCTAGAAGTTTTTACGGATTTTTGTTTCACAAAATATCCTCTGTTTCAGCGGACCCAGAAATATGTTGTTTGATGTTTTTTTCCTGTGCGTCTTATTGAAAATTATTGAGATATTTATCTTTTTTAGAACAACTGATGAATTCTGGATTCGAAATCTTATTTTCGATAAAAAGTCTTATTTTTGATAAAAAAATCGTATTTTTGAGCATATTTTAGAACTTTTTAGCACAAAAGTATATTTGTATAGCATTTTTTTGTGTTTTTTTTTTTATTTAGTTTTTAGTTATAGAACAGTTTTATGTTTCAATAAAAAATATTTTTTTGGGTTTTAAATTTGAATTTCTTGTTTTAAGACTGTTTCGATTTAGCTATATTCAATCTTTTATCTTCTTTTTTGTTCTCAATTAAAATAAATTTCTCAAAGTTATTCCAACTCTACTGAAAAATAAGTTTTAAAATACGAATTCTTAGAGAAAATGTATGTTTTATGAGCAAATTTTTAGTTTTTAGTGCATTTTTTATGAGCTAACGATTTATTTTTTAGAACATATTGCATATTTTGGTTATTATACATTTTAAGAGGGAATTTCGACACTGACGATATAAATTGGAAAAACAATACTTTTTATATTCCGAAAATCATGTGGAATATTTAAGACTTTTTAAAATTTTCTTTAGATATTCGAAAGAAGGGGTGGGAGAGGGGTATAAATCACACTCATCTTTGCTGAATTTGGCTGATTATTTTTTTACTTTCAATTAACTAAAATTTAGCTCAAATATAACTAAATATTTATAAATTCAACCGATTTATTTTTGCTATATTATATTACTAATATTTAGTAAAAAAAATCTGCTGATTTTATTTTTCATTATCATTAAAAAAACAACAAAAAAAACTTTAAAATTTCACATTTTTTAATGATTTTTTTTGTCTACTAATATTTAGTAAATGTTTTTGCTGATTTTAGCAGACTATTTTGTTACTTTCAGTTAACTAAAATTTAGCTCAAATATAGCTAAGTATTTGTAAATTCAGCAGATTTATTTTTACTATTCATATGTTACTAATATTTGGTAAAAAAAATCTCCTAACTTTAGCAGTTTTTTCTGCAAGAAAGTATTTAACTAAGTTTTAGTAGTTTTTTTTTTCATATTTAACCAATTTCTTATTGATTTTAGCAGATTAATTTGTTACTTTCATTCAACTAAAATTTTAGCTTCAATATAACTATAATTTTTTAGATACAACAAATTTAGTTTTGCTATTCTTATCCTTATAATATTTAGCGAAAAAATCTGATAATTTTTGCAGTTTTTTCTGCAACGCAATTTTTAACACATTTTATCCTCTTACATTTAATATGCAAATTGGGATTAAAGACAAACAGTTTCTAGTGTTGTTTAAATGCATACAAACTAATTAGTTTTAAGTTTAAGTGCCTCTCTTTGATCTTTTTTTTTTGGTATTTTGCTTCGAAATTCTCAAAATCTCAGTTCAGCTTGGCTAAATTTAAAATAAAACTGAAAGTAATATTTTTTACGAAAAACTAAAAAAATGCACCTAAAATATGCAGTTAAAGCCAAATAGGTAAAAATATGCACTAGTTTTCATTTTAAATTGTCAGGTTTGAGATCATAATTAAAATGTTACTATTACAAATAGAATAGCACTAATTGTTAATAAATGTAAGAGAAGATGAATAACAATATGCATTATAGCAAAATATGCACTTATAAATCGATGCAACTTTAACGCCAATGCTTTGACTTCCGGTCCCTGATGATAAACCATTACTAATATTGGATATTTTTGCTATAAAAACCCCTAAAATTTAAAAACCAAATATTTATTCCAATACCCATTAAAAACAGACATTACCAAGTAATTAAGCGTGTAAGTAGCGCATTAAGGCTTTCACCAGTTACCGGGCTATTCACTCGCTTAATTTATTTTCTTCGCGATGGCCAAAAATTCATGGGTAAAAGTGAGAATAAATAATGAGTCATCTGATCGGTTACTCATAGAGAAAGATTAAGTGCATACTTTAAGATATGAAATAATTGGTTACCTAGGAGTTACAAAAAAGGTGGTTACCGTAAAGGTATTTTTTTTAAACAGAAATCTTTAGAGTTTTTATTACCACGGAAAATTACCTTTTAAAAATATTCAAATCAAGTAATACATATTATATTAAAATAAAAAAACGAAATCGTTACTTATGGAACCAATTACCAGTAACTCAATATTTTACAATTATTGCGTATACAAGTTAATATTGTTAATTTTTTTGCTTAAAAAATGCATTTATTATATTAACAAAATGAATTGATACATTATTCAAAGTATTGTCCATCGTTAGCCACTACTTTTTCCCATCTTTCTGGTAGCATATGGATTCCGATCCAAAAGAACTGATACGGGTTTGCGGTAAAGAATGAATCAAGCCAATTTCTGATACCCTGTTCTGAAGTGAAGCGGCGTTCTACATCGATAGAAACAAATAATAGTCAGAAGTGGCAAGGTTTGGGCTATAAGGCGGGTGAGCCAAAACTTCCCATCCACTGTTTTACAAATAGTTTTTGACCGGTCTTGCAAGCGTTGTCATGATGGATGATTATGGCCTCGTGTCTGGTCGAATATTCTGGTCGTTTTTCGTTGATTGCTCTCTTCAAACAAATCAATTGTGTTCGGTACAGGTCCCCTGTGATCGTCTGACCCGATTTCAACAGCTTATAATACAAAACACCCTTCTGATCCCACCAACTATAGAGCATTACCTTGGCGCCATGGATATTCATCTTCGGCGTTGATTTGGCTGGTTGGCCGGGCTTTACATATGACTTTTTCGCTTGGGGTTATCGTAATGTATCCATTTTTCATCACCAGTTACAATACGATGCAAAAATTACTTCTTTTTTTAGCGTTCAAGCAGCATTTTTGACATGCTAAATCGCCTTTCAACGTCTCGGCTTCAATTCATATGGGATTATATTTCCTTGGTTTTGAATGAATCCCAATGCTTTTAAAACTAGGGAAATAGCTTGTTGTGTGACTCCCAATGATAATGCAAGTTCTTCTTGCGTTTGACAGCAATCTTCCAATTCCTCTTCTTCAAACTTTTTCGGCTGACCAGGCCTCTCCTGGTCTTCTGTGTCGAAATCACCACTTTTGAGTCACGTAAACCATCGTTCACAAGTTTTTTGAGTTGGTGCATGTTGACCGTAAGCTTCTACCAACAATCGATAACTTTCAGCAGCCGTTTTCTTTAAATTAAAGAAAGTTATCAGGCTTCCCCTCAAAACATCTTTTTTAGGCACAAAATTCGACATTATTATAGCGATTAAAAAATTGTGTGTTTACACTTTGGCGTCTATCGAATACTGTATTATAATGATGTTTACACTCCAAAATACCATATTTGTTATTATTGACACAAACCATATGTGATAGTTATGCCATATGTTGTCCAAATCGACATTATTAACTTCTATAACCCATTATCAGGACGTCTTTGTTTTGTATTTCAAAATAATGCCAGAGTTATTAATTAAAATATTAACCTATTTTACCTGTTAATCAATGCGGTATTTACCTGTCATTATCATGTTTTTGCTGGCTAACTTACTTCATAGAAAAACCGTCAGATTCTTCCAAGTTTAGTTTAACAACAAACAAAAAAATTGTAATTTAAATAGAAAATTTCGTTGCAGGATAATGTAGTAAAATCAACTAAATATTAGTAACATAAAAACGCCAAAGAAAAACATAAAAACGCCAAAGTTTTTTTCCACCATAATGCAAAAAATAGGGTTTCGGAATAAACCTCAAGTGGCTGGAATATCGATAAAAGAAAAACTACGCGTCCGCTTAAACTTATAATGATCGATAATTGCACACCTAGTTCAAAAGTGTCTTAACTCAAAATTTTAATTTTTCAGGTTTATATGCTTAAACTATGCACAATACACTTTATTTATACAAAATAACAGTGTATTTTGTTGTTGTTAACTGTTGCTAAAAAACAGTTATATCTTTCTTTATGTTTCAATTGGTATAAATTTGCATATATATTTTTTGTCGATTTCTGAAAAATGAAAAATTTTGTGTTGAGTCACTTTTGAATTAGGTCTGCGATATGTAAATTTGACAGTCGTAAAACTATACATGTCCATATAAAGTACCCTAAAATTAGCAATTTTTTACAATAACAACTATACAACAACAAAAAAAGGTACCAACAAAAGTTCCTACCCGAAAATATAATATATATATATAGTTTTCTTTGGATCAAATACCAAATAAATTAAAAATCCAAAAAAAATTTTAATTTTTACCCCAGTTTTGACCCCTTAAATCTTCACTATGGCCGATAATCTTAGACATCCCAACCTTAGAATTTTTTTCTCTACAAAATATCCAAATTTCATAAAAATCGTAGATTATCTTTTAAAAGACCTTCCTTGTAAGTGTATAAATAATAAGTATAAATAATAAGACAAATATTATTTAAGTTTTTTACTTAATAATCATATAATTACAATTATATTACAATTATAAATTATATACTATTACCCTAACCGAGCACTAGCTACTATGGCTTTCGGCGCGTTATAGCGAAAATAGACTTGTGTCTCTGGTGGGAATCGAACCCACGACCCCCGCACTGATAAGCCAGCACGCTACCAACTAGACTACCAGGGCGCACACAAATATAATAATATTAAAATGTATCAGTCTTTTTTTTCATGTCGATGTACATGAAAATTAGTTAAAAATCTTCAAAGTTGGTTTACTAACGGCTTTACTAATTGTGCTACACTCATAATAATCCATGTATAAAAATACGAAAAAAAAGTCAAAACAACGAAAACTTTCGTAAAATAATCAAGTTTTCGTTTCTGTTACGAGAGTTTTTGTTATTTTATACTTACCCAGTAAATTTTTTTGGTGTTTTTAGAAGCAAAATACAACAAATGCTTACTATTACATAATACTGAGAAGCAGCAAAAGAATCGAATAATTTTCGTATAAAAATAAACACACAACAATTTTGAGCTTACTGTGTTCCCTAACAAGGATGCAGGTTGTAAGCCGCTTACCCTAATCCCTTATAAGGATGCAGGTTGTTATGCAGAAAGTTTCATATCCTGGATTATAAACGATCTGTACTAATTTTCCCGAGTGATTTACGATTGTGTTTGGTGTTTTCGAGTATGAAATAAAACATAATTAGTCATTTAACTATTTCTGAAGAGTTAGTACATTTAGCGGAATAAAAATAAAATGATTATATTATATGCCAAAAATTTTAACAACAGAAAATTAATATCTTTAGAATCTTATATAAAATAAATTATATTCATATTATTACTTTTAATCGTAATAATGTAGACATGAAATATGATTTTACTGAAAGCCATGAAATCACAGCTTTTTGTAAGCGCAATCCATGTTTATTTTACTCAAAAATAATGCTTCCAAGTGGGAATTCACCATATAAAAATCATGGCATATGTAAGGAGGTTTGTAGGGCATTCTTTTGGCTTACTGACTTACAAACCTGTTTGCAGGTAAGCAGGTAAGCAGCGTTTTTTGCTGGGTACTTTTTTCTATTAATGTAATATATATATTTTAGTATTGTTGAATGCACTTTTAAACCATAAATATGTTTGTGTAAATATTTAAATAATTAACCATCATAATTTACTAATTATGCGGTATTGTTTATTCACACATTTTGTATAGATACAAATAACATATACTACAACACACGCATACAATGGAATATAAATATTAATTAAATTATAGTCTGCCACTTTGAATCTGAAACAGAAAACCATAACAAAAAATACACTCATGTCAGCCACCACTCCACAGTGGGCCATCGTCATCATATTTTGGGCAAAAATACCTTTCAGGTAAATCAAAAATGTTATTATAAAGAGTGTTTTTTAAACAGGTACTTTAAGTTGTCAGCTGTCAAGTGATGTTTAGTTTGGTTTGGCATTTTAACATGAATAGACTGACGCCTGAACAACGCTTCCAAATTGTGCAAATTTATTTTGAAAATCATGGTTCTGTTCGAAATACGTATCGCACATGAATTTTGTTCAATAAACAAAACTGCCGTATTTGGAGTGATGATAATCCTCAAGTGTATGTTGATACACCATTACATCCAGAAAAATTGACTGTTTGGTGTGCTTTATGGGCTGGTGGAATCACTGGTCCGTACTTCTTTAAAAACGATGCTGGTCAGAACGTTACAGTCAATGGTGACTGCTATAGAGCCATGATTACTGACTTTTTCGTTCATCAATTGAACAACCATGATGTGCAGGAGCTGTGGTTTCAACAAGACGGTGCAACATGTCACACAGCTCGTGCCACAATTGAAGGAAACGTTTAGTAACCGAATAGTTTCACGTTTCGGACCCATGAATTAGCCTCCAAGATCGTCCGATTTAACACCGCTGGACTATTTTCTGTTTGGATATGTGAAGTCGCTAGTCTACGCCGATAAGCCCGAATATATGGCCACAAATGTTGGAAGAAGTCATCGAAAGTTGGACCTCCAGATTAGACTACGTCCGAGCCAGGCGTGGCGGTCATATGCCAGAAGTCATATTTAAATTATAATGCCATAAGATAATCTTCAATTTAAAAAATTCTTCTTTGTTTTATTCCATTTCAAAGTTCTATACCTCTATAAAAAACACCCTATATTTTTAGAATATAGAAATGTTAAATATTAACAAAGAAAATATTTAATCATTTTGCCTAATTTTTAGTGTCCGACCGAACAGTTCGGCCAGAAAATGCATTTGGTCTGTATTCGGTATTTTAAAGCATTATGGACAAATTCGGCGGATGGAATAATGTTTATTGGGCTGATTAGATGCTATTTTAAGTGTCAAATTTGAAGAAAAGTCTGTAGTTAAGCAACGAATTCACTGTTCGGCCGCAGAAAGTTCGGCCAAATTGAAAATAGTTCGGCGGCCGAACTTTTAACTTTATAGCTAAACTTCGGCTTTTCTCTTAAATTTTATACACAAAATCGAATTAAATCGGCTCAACAAACATGTTTCCGATACCAAAATTTGTCAACATTGCCTCTAGATATCAAAAAACCGACAAAATATAGTTTTTTTGGCCGAACTCTTCGGTCGGACACTACTAATTTTTAGTTTTTTGTTTATATGAGTTCAAAGTCAAAATTTCACATAAAAAATTTAAAGAATTCTTTATTTTTTCATCAGAAACTATTAATTTGGACCTAGTTCACAAAACAAAAATGCAAAAATGCTGAATATATTTCAGATGTCTATTACTTAAGTTTAACCTACCATAACAGATCGTCCATAAACTTTCAAGATTTGCACCTATAACTGCAAAACTACCTTCAGATCTTACTATATTACAGCATTTCAGAGTTTAAGAACAAACTAAAGTGATGGTACTAAAAATTTTATTAAGTTAAGGTTGTGATGGCTGGTAATCACAATAATGAGATACAAATTTTAAAATTTAAAATGGAGGATCCACTATGGTGGGCATAATTTTTATTTATATTTCTAATTATTGTACTTAAACTAATCAATATTTAAGGATTTAAGAACGCTCAGCGAATCTGTAACAAAAAAAAAAAATCAAATTTAATTTGCAAATAATTTTGCTAAATTCAGCAATATTTTTCATGAATTTACTAAATTCTTGCTGATATTAGCAATTTTTCTGCAAAAATCCTCCCAGCAAAAATGTGGCCGACTTTACTGACGTTTTTACATGTAATTTTATAATATAAAATATATTTAAATAAAATCGTAATACGCTTTTGCGTTTTTAATATACACTCGTTAAGGTACACTCAAAAACAAAAGTTAGTCAGTCAGCAAAAATTGCTAATGCCAGCAAAAACTTTTGCTGAAAATGAGCGAGCTGATTTTAAGCAACAACATCAGTAGATTCTGTAAGCGTTTTGCTAACACTTAGTTGATCAAAAATTAAAAAATTCTTGCTAAAAGTTAACAAAATTATTGTTAAATATTAGTAGATTGAAAAAAACTCAAAGAATTTTGTAAAAAAATTATACTTTATTCAATTTATTTGCTGAAATTTTTAAAATTTTTTTTATTTTTTTAAAAATAATTTGCAATAAGTTAGAAAATATAAAAATGTTCATAATGCCACATTGACGACACGAATTAATTTAATATCTGATAATATATATATGTATATATAAATAATTATATATAACGTAAACAAATTATCTTTCAGCTACTTACATTAATGGTTGTCTAAATGATGACATCTTTCTAGACACAAAAAAAAAAAAAAAAAATAACAAAATATGCCACATAATAAACAATAACTACATTTAAGAGATGCGTATCAATTTAACTTTTGCCTATTCTTCCATGGTAGGTAGGGTTGAGACTACCAAATTATTCCTTCTTGCACTAAAAATATAACCACTGCGTGGTTTTTCTATTTTTATGTATTTTTGTTTAATATTATTTAATTTGATGGGTCAACTATAATATGGCTGTAGTTCGAGAGAGGAATATGATATTAAATACTATATTATGATTGTAGACAAGATAATAATTTGATAACAGCAAAAGAGAGAAATTTTTACTATAACATGTTGAAAGTAACCATATTATTGGTGAAGTATGATTGGTAGAATAATAATTTAATTGAAACGACCATATATGGCTGTAGTAAACATAGTTTTGTGGCTGCAATCATATTGCTACCATATTCAATTTAAACATTTTTATTATAAAGTCGTTATTAGCGACTCTTAATAATTCATAAAAATGTAATTAATACCTAAAATATTAATAGTCTGAATTTATGATCGCCATTTTGGATCCTCCATTATGAGTTTTAAATTTCTGATATAAGATTCGTGCTAAAAAACCGTGCAATACTCTCTAGTGAAAATTTCAATCAAACCAAGAAAACACAAAAAAGTTATGAAAATAATTAAATCGCCATATTGAATGCGTCATTTAAATTTTTCGGTTCCAGATTCGTAATCAGATACCCCAAATTAGCTACCCCAAACGCAATTGATTAAAATTAAATATATCCAGATTTTAAAAATAATGGCCGCCATATTGGATCCGCCATTTTGAATTTTTCAATTCTGATTCAAGCATACTTTTTAGATGATTCCAGAAAATTCAGGGTTGCTGGCCCACTATGCACTCGAGGAAGGCAAAGTAAAGTTATCAAAGTAAACTTTAATGGCATAATACGTACATTAACTATCTGTGTCTATATAATAAAAACACAAATACTAACATTAAAAAAATATACAAACACACACAATTATAAATATTAGGGAAGTTGCATTAGTAGGGATAATTTTAAGAGAAATAAATTAAAAACTTCTTAAGACCCAACTATATTTAGTAAAGTTGAATTAAGGGAATGTGAGATTGCATGAAAAGACATTGAAGCACCCATATTTAGCTTAAGTCAACTTTTATAAATGTCCATCTCTATTAATTCAGTTAATTTGTAATCGAAACTCATCGTACCCAACTTCATAAAATGAAATATATTTTAAACAAACAATTTTTTTTTTAAAATAACAAAGAAAATGAACAAAAGAATAAATAAAAACAAAAAAAAAAACATGAAATTAAATCGCAAAGTTAAATTTAGCCGTTCTTTAAGTTGGAGAAAAATTAATAAAAATTTTGAACCGAATTAACAAACGGTAAGTTAATTGTTGTTGAAGCTTTAGTCTCTACCTATTTTATTGGTGTAAGACGCCACATAGGTACAACATTCTCTAATTTATTTGATTGAATTTAAGGCCACCTTAATAAATGTACACTCATAGAAATCAACCTGTAAAAATTTCAGAATAAGCTACTAAAAATTAGTTAAAAATTACCTTGCAGTAAAACTGTTAAAGTTAGCTGTTTTTTTTAGCTAAATATTAGTAAGATAAGATTTGCAAAAATAAAACTGTTAAATTTACAAAATTTTAGTTATATTCGAGATGAGTTGTAAAGACAAAAAGAGCAAACAAAGACTGTAATAGATATTAACAACATTTTATATTTAACCTGCAAACCGGCCTAAGCTTTCTTGCAATGAAATTTATTGCACACTTTCGGCAAGAAAAATAAACAATTTGTTCTTCTAGTATTTTCGTTATGGGTCAGTGTTTTTTTTTTTTAATTTTTGCCCTTTAAAAATGCCCTTTTCAAATTTTCTTAGCTTGAAATGCTTTTTTTCTCAACATTTTTTTGCCTTTTCTTGTAAAAAGTTTAATTTGTTTACCTTTTTTGTAGTTTAGCTAGTTTTTGCCTTTTTTCAAATATTTTTTTTACCAAAAAAGAAAATATGGTGATATTTGTTTATCGAAAAAACGCGAAATTGCCCCAACACTCAGGGGATGCCCCTGATATCTGGAAAATAGGTTATGGTGAGGAGGAAAGAGGGAGTAGTGTTTGTGGACATTTGACTTAAATTTTTCTACATTGTAAGTTGGAGAGAAGACCTCCGAATGGAGACGTTTCCACATACGGATGGTGTGACTGAAAAACGAATTCTATCTGTAACGCCTTCTGTGATTTGCCGCATTATATACAACAAACGGATGAGATCTACTTTAAAAGCGGGTAGTACGAATAGAAACACTTCCCATGGTAATATCTATAAAATGGAGTTACACAACCCACATTATGACTACGCTCCAACGAGTCAACAGAGCCTGGAACCCTACTGTCGGTCGCCGATAAGCATCAACGCCCTCCGTTGCACACAATCCAGAAGTTCCAAAATATAACTTTGAAGCACCTGCCCAAATATGGGATTTGTATTCCATCTTTGGTCGGATATAGTTGGTATATATAGTAAGGGGATCAGATGCAGTGAAGTATTTCTTACACCAATTTAGAAAACCAAGACTCTTAAATACTTCTTTCGACACTTGAATGATGTGATCTGTTTAACGGACATATCCAGAAGATCAAGAGTATCTGAATCCTCAATAACGATACCATCCATATATACAGAAAACAGATGACTTCACGGTCCTATGGGTCAACATATAACATTGGGTATTGCGAGAATTAAAATCGACCCTATTCGCACGACCCTACTAAGAGATTGTCGAAAGGTCATAATTGATTGTGTAATTCGTAATCTGCCTTATGCCAACAACCTCCTCACCTACGATCGAATAAAAACGAATGAAAAATGGTGCTGTCATCTGCAAAGGAGTAGATAGGATTGAAAGTTCGATCAAGGAGGTCATAAAGATGAGAAAAAGAGATGGAGAAAGAACAGAGCCCTGTGGTACCCCTGAAGATAACTGAAAGTCGTTGGATGCGACCCCATCTATAACAACACGTATAGTGCGATCTCTGAGAAAACTCGAGATAAATCGAGAGAACTAATTGCTGACACCAAAATCAATGAGCTATACCAACAGTGCGCGGTGCCACGACCGAACGCCTTGAAATGTCTAGAGCAACCACTTTGCTCTCACCAAACATATGAATGGACCGACTCCAACGTTCTGAAAGGATCGCGAACAGGTCTCCCGTAGAACGAGTTCTACGAAAGCCATTTAGTCGATTACTAATAAGCGAGTTGGCCTACAGATAATTTACATGATGGTGGTTAACTATGCTCTCCAACACCTTCGAGAGCGCAGAGAATATTGCAACTGGGCGGTAATTTTCAGGGTTATTAGCCGCACCCTTTTTGGGGATTGTTGGAACATTGGCAACCTTCCAGCACGAAGGGAAGATACCTGCACTGTATTTAACTACCATTTAACTCAAATATTACTAAGTTTTTGTAAATTTAACAGATTTATTTTTGCTATTGTTATTTACTAATATTTAGCAGAAAACAATGCTAATTTTAGCAGTTTTTCCTGCTAAAATTCGTTATCGGTAACCATAGTATGATCAACCAGAATCTTATATATGATAATTGCGCTCATAATATGATAATTTTGTCTCCGCAATCATGTTCTATCATATTTTTTCTTTGCGTATAATTAATATAAAAACCACGTTATTTCAAAAATTACAAATGAGATTTTTTTCTTGCTAGATTTGGATTTAGCGTGAAAAATATGGTTTTCAAAGCCAGATTTTTTAAGGCCATTGAGTAGTGTTTCTAATAGTTTTAGCAAACAATTTTACCAATTTTTTTCTATTAGTGTAAGCTACATTAAAAATCTACTTTTTTTTTATTTATAAATATAAAAATCCTATAAAAATGGATTTTTAATGTAAATAATATGACATTAGTACCAGAAGGCAAAATACAAATTCTAATCTAAATGATAAACAATTATTGATTTTTTTTTTACATTGCGGTTGTAGGTTTTGGGATTTTGTTTATATACTTACATGTATTTTGTGTGTATATGTAAGTTTCCGTGTTTCTAATACAAAGAAAAAAAGAATTGTATGAAGCAGTATAAACACTTTATTGGAGATAAAACAAAAAATAATAAATACTAAAAGAAAAAACAATAAACATATGAATGAAAATGAAGAAAATAATCAAAACAAAAAACAGAACAACACAACAAAAATAGAAAATAATATACATTTGTATAAATGTAATATGCTGCATACGAGGGTCCCAATAAAAATTTTAAGAAAATAATATTTTATTAATTACATTTTTTTACAAATTCAGAAAATATACATCTAAAAAAAAATGTACATCTAAAACAAAAAATTTATTTTATTTATATTAAAATATATATATATTAATCGTACGCCTCTATTGCGATTGAAAAATAAATTGTTCCAAAGTCTGTTCTTAAACTATTTATTCCATTTATATTCTTAACTAAATCGACCATTTGCTAACATAATCGGACCTAACCCTTCGACGACCGAACTCAAACCGCTGAAGACGAAATTTGACGAAATTTCGTAGAGTCTTAGGCATCCGACTGCAGAAAAGCATTACCACACACATACACTTAGAATAATATCGAGCCCTATCCTCCAGAAAGACGTAAGTAACCATTTTTCCATTTTCGGGTTTTTGATGAAAATATTTATTTTGCGACCATTTGCATCATTGGTCAAAACTTCATAGCTCTAGGAAGTACCGTTACAAAGTTAGACAAAAACAAAAAAGGCGTAAGTGCTTATTCCTATATGACAAACAATAGTTTGTTTACATATTTCCTGACGGCAAAGTGTTACTTACGTCCTTTTTTATTTTACAAATAACTCAAAATCTAGTACACGCTCGATCATGTTTTATTCATCGTTGGATTCGTAATTCAAAAGACTTTAATTTGTTTATCATATGTTTATACTTTTCTTAAACCAAGCAAGAAATAAATCAAAAAAAGTAAAATTGGGTCAAATTAGACCCCCTTGTTTAACCCCTTAAAGTGATATTTGGTACAAAAAAACAGTTTAGTTTTCTTTATATTTTGGTCTTTTATAACATATTTTAATTTCATTAAAATCCGATAAGCCAAAGAAAACTTAGAAAAAAACTTAAAAATGCCTTTCCTGTAAAATTATGAAATTGTTACTTACGTCTTTTCGGCGGATAGGGCTCGATATGTAGGTAAGACCACTGCAAATGTAGTTAACAACAAATTAAATTTTATCTAAAGAAAGGACGACTTACTTTTCAGTAAATTCAACTAACATTGTTATTTGTTTTTTAGTGTTCAAAAAATGAACCACAATTTTTTTTTTTTAAAGAGAAGCAACACTCAGGAAATTCTTCCTATTAATTAATGTGTTGCTTTCTTTGGAAAGGGGATTGTGGAGAGATGAAATGTGGTGAAAGATGAAGGGCTTCAAACATGGCAACACTATAATTGCGCGAGTAGATAAGTCTTAGAACAGTTGTTGCTCGCCACATGATGTAGAGTTTGCAAATTTATTGAAGCTTTTTGTTTCATAGCCCTGATTCATTATTTTACTTCGGTGGGGTTAAGTGCTATGGGAACACCGAAGGTGGCGCAGCGATACATATAAGTGATAGAAAACTCATACACATTATTTTTTTAAATTGATGTTGTCGTCACCGGGAATCGAAACCGGGACCATCTGTGTAACAGTCCAACGAACTAACCATTACAACGCCCACAATGTTAGTAAAAAATTTAATTTGTTCTACAAATGACTAACATTTACATTAAAAATAAAGAAACTGTAATACAACCCAAACAACTACATATTTTTAAAGCAGAAGTTGTCTGAGTGTACAAAAATGTTATTACAAAAGTCTGTTAAACGGGTTCCAATTCAGTTTAGCTAATTTTTTTGGTTGTTATCGTTTAAATCAATTATCTCATTTTACCACAAGAACAAATTCCAGCTGTACTTGTTCTAATTTTCCAACCTAATATTTAGTAATTCATTCTCGAATTTACAAATTTGACAGTTAAATTAAACCACAATTATTTCCAAAACAATATTTTTTTGCGTCTCCGCTTTTAGCGGATCATAGTTTTTATTATATATTAACAAAATAGGCTATATCTTCGAAACTGAGGGAGATTTGCTTCTGGTCAGATCCGGAAAGACATTTTTAGCAGATATTTTATGTTGTAAGCTTTTCTGTTGAATTAGCTAAATTTTTGTTAATTGAACTACAATTGTAAATTAGTAAAATTTAGTTCTTTTAAAATTTAGTTCCTCTAAAATTTAGGTCAACTAAATTTAGAAGACTCTGATTTTATTTATTAAATAATAAATATTATTTTATTTTTTAAGTACATAATTTATTTTATGTATTATGTATTTATTATGCATATAAATGGTTATATAAAGGGTGATTTTTTAGCAACCTTCTTTTTGGCAACACTGTTTTTGGCAGTTCACTGTTTTCGTGTAGCATGCTACTGTTAAACATGCTCAGTTTGGTCTATAATTTAACCATGAATCGACTTACAAACGATCAACTCTTGCAGATTATTGAATGTTATTATCAAAATTCATGCTCGGTTAATAAAGTGCATCGTGCACTTCTTCCAATTTGTGGTCAGTTTGAACGACCTACTGAGGTGGCTATTCGGAATCTTGTGACTAAACTTCGGACCAAATTTACATTATTGGACATTAAACTACCAATACGCATACATAGAGTGCGTACAGAGCAGCTGTATCCGCTAGTGTTGCTGATGACCATGAATTATCGATTCGGCGCCGTTCGCAGCACTTTTTTGAATGGATACGTGTAGGTAAAGGTAAAGACAACTGCAAATGTACACTAAACGTGTTCAATCTTGAGTGTACGATTTATGTCATCTTATTGAGAATCAAAGCTATTGTGAATCAAAATTACTTGTATTTTAAAATAAGTAAAAACACTGTTTTTTCTATGACAATCTACAAGAAAAGCTAAATTTGTATGACAGTGCCATCTAGCGGCAGTTTTAGAAAAATATGAGTATCAAAAATTGATTTCTCGACCCCATAAACAATAACACAATTTTAAAGGATAATAAAAATAAATAACCATTATTTTATCAAATTTTTGATGATTTTTCTTGTTAGCCAGCATTCCAAAATCACCAACTTTAAAAGCTAATTAAAAAAATCTCGCACTAAACTAAAAAAAAAGCCCTTGAGGGTTTTGTTATGGAAACTGACCACTTTCATTTGCTTTTGGTTTCATTCCATTCCGATTTTTGTTGTTGCACTGTGTTATTTTATATTTAAAATAAAGATACAAATCGCAACTTATGGGTAACAGATTATTTTTTGTATTTTAATAATGAGAAAATTAACTGCCCAGCTAGAAATTGCCAACCGTACCAAAAAAATATTATGGCAAACCACTTCTATTTTTGTAAAACCCACCGTGTTAGAAATTACCAAAGGTACAACTAATATTGTACTAGGAAAACACTATATTGTTTGCACAGCATGTGTTTTGCCAGTACCAACCGAAAAATTCTATGCCAACATTGTTTTTACAACCCACGTTCTGCCAACGCATAACCGACCGTAACCCACGCTTTGCCAACACTGCGCTGTTTGTATTTTTTTGTTTGGGGTATATTCAACTAAAACAATATACATTTTTTATTGTATCTCAGATTGTTTTTTTTTTATCTCCTAGAATTAAGTCTGTACACAAAGAGAATTTTCTTGAGCGAGATTTCATGAAATTTTTCATTAAACTAATGAAGTTTTCCACATAAAGCCCATGAAAATTTGCATAAACTTCATGAAAAAGCTTCATAATTGTTATGAAACTGTTTTTAAGGGAACTTTTTCATCCGGCGAATGTAATTTTTTATAAAATTTTATGAAAAACTGCATTAAATTAATGAAAAGTTTCAATGAACGAATTCCAGGGACATTTCATAGATCCAATGCAAAACTTCATTGTTATCATGCAGATAATTCTCTCAGTGTAGTATCTTTATAGTTGATGAGATGGAATGGCGGTGGGGTATTCAAAAATAAAAAATATATATTTATTCATGCATAATAAATTTACAAAAAACAGGCATTAATAAACAAAAGCAAAACGACTAAGAAAATATTTGAAAAAATACTGTGAATGAAGTTTGGAAAATATGATAAATTTATATGGTTCAACATAGAAAATGTTAAATACACACAGAAAAATAAAGCGACAACCGAATTGCAAAGTGTATTTTAGTGGATACAACCAACAATTTCGGGTAGTACAACCATATTCAAATGTTATTTCATAATATTTTGGTTGGAGCAACTATAATTCTGTTGTATTAACCGAATTTTGTTGTGAAAACGAATATTAAGTTGAATCCGATTTTTGTCGTAACCACCGATTTTCAGTTGGCAAGCGACGAAATTTTTCTCTGTGTGTAAGAATGAAAAATAAAAAACCTAAACTCCAACACTCAACTCACGTGACATGATTATAAATGAGCGTGTATGTACCGCTGAAAACATATTTAAAACATTATGATTTTTTACTTTTTTCGGTTTGAATATTTAATGTAAATTTTATGGAATACATAATAACCACAATGTTAAAGACGATAGTGCATATTAGATGATGCCATATGTTTTACAAAATAATTTCACTTTTAGTTTCCACCCATTATTATTAAATAAGTAAGGAAAACCCAGTAGGAATTAATAGAAAAAAAATTTCAAACTATACTTTGAATCAGGTGAGGTTACACATTTTATAAAGCATTATACAAATTGATCTTCTCAGAGGCCAAACGAGCCAAATCCAATTTCTTCAGATTTCCGTTTTATTGCTTAGGATTGCTCTATTTAACACAACCTTTTAATGTGCAAAATCATTTTCCATTATTTTTTTTAAAGTTTAGCATTTTTTTTTATTATATTTTTTGAAATTGATGCTAACATTCATAAAAGTGTATTTTAAAACTATTCGTTCGATTAAACGAATAATTCAAAAAAAAAATTAATTCAAATTAAAATGTCCAAAACCCCAAATAATTGACAACATATGCGGTATTAACAAGTAAATCCGCGATTTTTCTCTGTATCTATTATATTTTACTAGTTTTTTACAATTTTCCGTTAAAATATGCAAAACTTGAATGCAATTCTGTGGTCCATAAGTGAAAAAAAAAAAACTGTGTACGCCCTTAAAATCAGCATGGCCGAACTATTTAGAATCAATAGTCAGTGCTCTTGTTTTATTTGTCAAGTTGTGCTGTGTAATCGGCCAAATTATTCAAGAAATAGCCAAAACTAAAACAAATTGCGCAAAGTTTTTAGTCCGGGAGCGGTTTTGGCCTGTTTCGAGTCACTGCGGTGAAGCAAAACTTGAAATTTACCTGTTTTCGTACATTATCGCGGTAACCCAGAACCGTATCCGTGTTCAAAATTTTGTGTAAATTGTTGTTTGGGATGTTTTGAATACAATCGGCTTCGGCATAAGCCGATTGTTGTGAATTTGGTTGATGTTCGTTCGGCTTCGACCTGAAAAAGTGCCTTTTGTCGAACACTTGTATTTAAAACCATTTATTTTTGTTTTATCTGTTTGCTACTTGTGTTAAATTTGCCACATTAAACATACTTCTCATTTCTAACTAATTTCAATTCATAATGTGTTATCTTATTTTTTGTTCTCTTTCCTTTCAGCATTCAAGGATATACAAAATAACACGTGGACTATTCTAAAAAAAAAAAAAAACAACCAAATGGTAAGTTAATAATAAGTTGCCCCTAATCCATACAATCTAGGTTTTTTTTTTCAAAATAAAGCGAAAGAAAAAATATGTGAATTCACTGAAATCATGTCAAAAGTTTATGTTCTCTTTCTTATATAAACGGCCAAAAACAAAAAAAAAAAAAAAAAATTAAAAAAAATATAAAAATCTGAAAATATAAAAGCAACAACAAAGCTGCTGTTGCTGCTGGTGGTGTTTGGTAGCCGGTAGCAATTTATTACATGAATGAATATCAAAATTCTAAAATGTACAAGTTGTGAATGTTGGTGGGTCGTTTGTATGTGAATGTTTAAAGGAATTTTATCATTGCAAAGAAGAAAATATGGCACAGAACCCCATTGTAATTGTGTATGGTAGTTTCTCGGTGTTATACGCCTAAATACTTAGACTAATACATGCACAGACAAAAGTACTCAAACTTATAGACTTATGAAATACATACACACACATTGCGAACGTATGATTACAAACGAACAACTTAAAAACAGTGTTGAAAGTCTTTCGAAAATTATTTCCATTGGTTCAGTCCAAAGTTTGTGATCGTTAAAAACTTTTGAGTTGAAAATTGAATAATAGTTTTATTTATTTATTGTCATACCTCGTAAAAGATCTTCAAAAATCCTACGTCTATGGTTCTAAGAGACCTCTTTAGAAATACTCGGTTCTGGTTCTAGAAAACCAAGACCCACAGTTATGACCCACGATTGTTGTTACAAAATAAGAGCTCGTTAAAACTCACGGTTATCATTTCAAAAGGCACTCGATTAACTTCCCAAAAAAAAAAAACTTATATCACTTACGGTTATAAAGGGTGTTTTTTTTATAGAGGTATATAACTTCGAAATGGAATAAAACAAATATGAATTTTTTAAATTGACATGAAATTTACTTTATTCTTAAGATATTCTTCTGGCATTATAATTTAAATATGATTTCTGGCATATGACCGCCACGGCTGGCTCGGACGTAGTCTAATCTGGAGGTCAAATTTTGTATGACTTCTTCCAACATTTGTGGCCGGCAATAAAGCGGCGTATGATGTCCTCCAATTTTTAATCGTTTCGGGCTTATCGGCGTAGACTAGCGACATCACATGTCCGCACAGAAAATAGTCCAGCGGCGCTAAATCGCACGATCTTGGAGGCCAATTCACGTGAAACTATGCGGTTACCAAACGTTTCCTTCTATAAATCAATTGTGACACGAGCTGTGTGATATGGTGCGCCGTCTTGTTGAAACCACAGCTCCTGCACATCATGGTTGTTCAATTGATGAACGAAAAAGTCAGTTATCATGGCTCTATTGCGGTCACCATTGACTGTAACGTTCTGACCAGCATCGTTTTTAAAGATTTACGGACCAATGATTCCACCAGCCCATAAAACACACCAGTCAGTTTTTCTGGATGGAACGATGTCTCAACATACACTTGAGGATTATTATCATTCCAAATACGCGAAAACGTTCCATAGTTATTCGAATTAATTGCTCTGATGCACGATTATGTTGACCTTAAAATGGACGTAGTGCGCGATACGTATTTTGAACAGAACCATGATTTTCAAAATAAATTTGCACAATTTGGTAGCGTTGTTCAGGCGTCAGTCTATTCATGTTGAAATGCTAAACCAAACTAAACATAAATCACTGGACAGCTGACAAAATGGTTGCAAGTAAAAAAAGTGTTGCCAACTTAAAGCTCTATACCTGTATAAACAACACACTTTATAAGATTATTCGATAAATCTATTATGGCGCCCAACATAAAAGCAGTAAAACAAAAATTAATTTAAAAAAAGCTCTAAATTGATAACACAACTCAAAAGTAGGAGGTTAAGCAAAAAATAAACGAAAAAAATACATCAGTAACAAAATAACAACAACAACAAAAAATCCACTAAACTTGTTCTACTTTAAGCTTTAGGGTGCTTATTTACACATACATAGTAGTTATCTCTAGATATTTTGTTCCTAGCATACCATCAACAATATTTTGTACGCTGATGTTGGGACCAAGTGGCGGCCAAGGCATTTCTTTGTTTATTTTCGTAATATACTGTTTTTGATGTTAGAAAAGTTGCACTGCAAGAAAAATTATGCTTGTAATATTAAATCGCTTCAAAATTTTAAATTACTGTATAACTAAAGTCGTACACTTTAACACAATACACAATGGTAGAATGCGGTCATAAATCGATAGCTTCTCTATTTCTCTATATAAATAGCTAAAATTTGGTACTAGGGCGGTCGGAAAATTAGACGAATTGACGTATAAATTGCGAAATTGGTTTGAAAAAAATTGTATTGGTGAAAAGGGGGGCAACCTTATAAAATACATGTTTTAAGTTTTAAGACGCCACGTTGTTTTGAATTTTTTTGCAGACATCAAAAACAAAATATCTCAGTGAATTTGTAAACATGGAAAAATTGGTTGTTGGTATGCAATTCAATACTTTAATTTGAAAGGTCTCAGTCCAACTAATATTAAAGCAGAGCTAGATTCTACTCTGGGGGAGTGTGCTCCTTCGTTTACGACTATAAAATATTGGGTGTCAGAGTTTAAGCGTGTCTGTACGAGCTGCTAAGACAAACACCGTAGTGGTCGACCAATTGAGGAAAGTGAAACTTACGCTCAATTTGTGTTGCCAATTCCACATAAGTGATTTGAAAAGAAAAATTTCATTTCCATTTTGTTTCTAGTGGAGTTAAAGTGATTTGATGTGTTCTATAAAACAATTTCACTACAAAAAAAGTAATTGTAAAACGGTATTAGTTAACTGAGTGAAAAACCAAACTTTTTAGCAAATAAAATTATTTTGAATATTAAACGTAAAAAAAAAAACAAACAATGTAAGTAAATGTGATATGTTGTTAACACACATTTATTTAACTCAAAAAGTGTTGTACAACAAGAGGCCCCATTTTAAACATTCATGGAAAAACAATCTGGTTTGGCCAAATGTTTTTAGAGGGGCGATAAAACAGTTGAAGACCAGTTGTGGAAAGGCCTAGCAAGTACATTAAACAGCTTAGGACCTCCAGAAAACGATGCAACTGGTTGGAAAAAGCCTTGGGCTGATTGGAAGGCTACCATTCGTAAGAAATTGGCCGAAAATAGAGCAGAGGTAACGGTAACAGGTGGAGGACCCAACAATATCCAACACATATCAATTCAGTTGCCAAACTTTCTGGCCTTTATACAGCAGTCGAAGCTGTTCCAGCTGCTAAATCATTCGGGACGACTAGCAAAGGGTAAACAACCACAAATTCATCTACTGAATTGTCAAACTTAGATGGCACCAGTTCCGACAATGTAGTAAACGTGATTTTGCAAAAATTAAATAAAAATGACGAAGGTACTGAAAATATAGAAAATGAAGAACCGCAACCGATGATTTCCCTTTTTGATTTCTCTTTTTGATTTCTAAATTTCTTCGCGACTCCTTTCAAATCTAATCCATTTTGGGCATTTGACAGTTTTCAAAACATTACACATGTTTGTTAAAATTTTTGACGCTGTACTTCTTTCCACTGCTAGATTGAAGTCTTTTGCGATTATTTGTTGGTAAATTCCTTGTCCGAAATAGCGCAGTGATGTGTCCAATTGTAAAATAATTGGAATGCTTGTCTTTTTAGCCATTGGTGATAATACTTCTAAAACCATCATAAATGCATACTTATTTAATCTAAAATAAGCAATTAAACTATTTTTTTTTTATTAACTTTAAACACTTTCGACTCAGTTTTCATTATTGTCTTACGATTTTTCTAGTAGTTCCAAAGGATTTGAACAGTCACGAAGACTTTTTCTATTTAGATTTTCCGTTCTTTGTTTTTATTTTTCAATTAAATACCAGGAAATCACAATTGCGAAACTCATATTATTTTAAAAATAAGTATTTTTTTGTTTAATTTTTATTTTTGTTAAAAAATGCACTCTTATTTATTGCAATTTCATTCACTTTAAAGTGATAATTTGGTTTTTTCCAGCATTTTTTTATGTTGTTGCTAAAAACAAAATGAAAATGAAATCGTCGTGAAAAAAACGATTCACTCGTTTTTCATAACACAGCGGAATTGAAAATGTGGAATTAAAAACGATTCCACTTTCACTTCGTAGTGGAATATAGAACCCAGGCCAATGATTTTGGATTTTGACAATCGGCTGAAGGTGCGTGAGCTAAGTGAAATGATGGGCATTTCAAAATGGCCGAACATTTGGATATGAGAAAGCAGTACCGCGATTGCTCACAACAGAACAAAAACAGTGTCGTGAAGATGCTGTGAAGATGATGGCCAAAATCAATGAATTAAAGTTCAAAAGATTAGTCAACAATGAACAATGCGGTTGATGGCTATTTTAAGGAGCTAGACAATTCTTACTATAAACAGGGTATCGAAGCTATTGAATATCGCTGGGAAAAGTGTATCGAGCTAAAAGGAGATTATGTTGAGAAATAAAGAAAAATTGTACTTAATTTTTTGTTTTTTTTTTTCGTTAGGTCGGCTAATTTTGGGACCGCCGTCGTATGTAGTATATAAAGAATACAATTTCTGACCGTCTTTAAAAATAAATAATAAATTTTGTCGAAATATATACAGGGTTGGCCAAACTTGTGTAGTCATATTAAATGTATCAATAATAAACACAACTCTTTTACAAATCGTCTTAAATTGTGGTATGCTATTTATAAATAGTACTTTATGCTTGGTGCTAAAAGCTATCGAAACCGGACAAAGAGGTCCTATGTAATTACAAGAAAAGTGAAGATATTTAAATTTTTTGCGCATATTCTAAATGGTTTTATTTTTGCTCCAAGTTCAGCAAACATTATTGGTGAGTATACAAAAACACCTTTAATTGGTGAAATTCAAGCGCTGAGTCCAATAAATTAGTCACTGAATTCGAAAATGTAAGAAAATTTTTTTTGGGCTGCCACATAAAATATTTTTTCCAAAATTAGGCAAACTTTGATGAAAACATTAAAATTTTGTTAAATTTTTGACAAAAGCTCAACAATTTAATAGCAACGCTTCACATTTAAAAAAATTTCTTTTTGAACAATTTTTTCGAAACTAATATTTTTTGTTTAACTCCTGCTTAATCGTTTCAACTATTTATATATTTTTTTTATATTTATTTATAATTATTTTTTCTTCTTCTTCTTAAAAATTTATATGCATAAAAAGTTATATATATTTTATTTTAATGTATTTAGTTTTATATCTTTTTCTTTCCTTGTAATACATTGTTTTTTAACTTTTAAATTGCGTATCATAATTATTCCTGTACTCTAATTGAAGGGCTTAGTGCAAAAACTGGATAAGCCACAAAATTAAAATAATGAAATAATCGCCTTCAAAGTTTAAAAACAATGTAGAAAATAAGGCTTTAACTAAACCAGACTGTAAGCATACATAATAGGTGCTTAAGGAAAGCTCCCATCACATACCCGTTCATGGATGATAGAAATCCATCGGAAACTCCTTTTTTACAAAAAAAAAAGTTTGGCTTATCAAGTTATTGCACAAAGATAAGTAAAGAAGTTCATAGTCTGAAAAATGGTAGCAAATTAGATGGTCTTTCTTGATACTTGTAAAAAGTGCCAAAATGTGTCTTCTATTACATGACCTTCTTCGGAAGAATAAAAACCATTTTATTAAGTCAATGTGGCTTATCAAGTTTTTGCAGAAATTTTATGTAGAATTTTTTAATTTAGAAGAAATGATATATGTATTTCAGGCATTTAGTGCTGTAGAAACTTGTAATAAATGCCAAGATATTTTAGCACTTATTACAAGTAACTGTTGCTCGAAAATCCTAAAAAATAGCAACTGTTTCCTCAAAATAAAAAAATCTTAAAGAGAATTTCTGTAAAAAATTGATAAGCCACGTGGATTTGAGAAAATGGGTTTCACTGCCTTATAGTCTTAAAGCAATGGACATGTAATAGAAGACATATCTTGGCACTTATTACAAGTATCTAGAATATAAAAGTCCAGAAAAACAGCAACTTTTTCTTAAAAGTAAGAAAATCTTAAATAAAATTTCTGCAAAAACATGATAAGTCACATTGATTTTAAAGAAATGGTTTTCAATGACTTCTAGACAGCTGTTAAGCAAGATGTTCGACCTACAAATGCTTATAATAAGTGACAGTATGTGTCTTCTATTATATATCCGTCGGTGGAAGTCTAGAAGAGTGTAAAAACCATTTTATTACGTCAATGTGGCTTATCAAGTTTTTGCACAAATTTTATTTGGAATTATTTAATTTTAAAGACTAGGTAGCTTTTTTGAAGGATTTTCATGATATATATACTTGCTTTAAGTGCAAAGATGTGTCTTCTATTTCATGTCCAACGCTGGGAGACTAATAGACAGTAAAACCCATTTTGTTAAATTAATGTGGCTTATCAAGTTGTTGCAGAAATTTTATTTAGAATACTTTTATTTTAAAGAATAGATAGCTAATTTGACAGATTTTCGTGATAAATATACTTGTTGTAAGTGCAAAGATGTGGCTTCTTTTACATGTTCCTCGCTGGGAGTCTAGAAGACAGTAAAAAACTTTTAATAAATTAATTAAATTAATCAAGTTTTTACAGAAAATTTATTTAGAATTTTTCAAAGAATGTGTATCTTGGTGTGGCATATCATGTTCTTGCGTAAAAAATATTGAAATATAGTCGAATTGTAAAAAGTAACATTTGCTCTAGATCTGAAAGTATTTGGAATATAACTTTAATCATTTAAATATGTTTAATTTTCTTCGATCTTCTTTTATTATATATGATTCTTCTTCGAGCTTAAGATCTTTTGTTAAAACGATTATAAATTATTAATTTCCAATATTTCGTCTCCACATTGGGAGACTTCTTCAGGGAAATTTATTTTAATTTAATTTTTATCAATTTTAAAATTTTTTAAATAACAAATTTTAAAAAAGGCGGGAAAATAAATTTTTTAATATTTATTTCAAAATTTATTTTCCCGCCTTTTTTAAAATTTGTTATTTAAAAAATTTTAAAATTGATAAAAATTAAATTAAAATAAATTTCCCTGAAGAAGTCTCCCAATGTGGAGACGAAATATTGGAAATTAATAATTTATAATCGTTTTAACAAAAGATCTTAAGCTCGAAGAAGAATCATATTTAATCATTTAAGTGGATATTTATACCACGTTGGGTAATGCAATGAACACATAAAATAATTTTTTTAAAACGTGTGGCTTATCATGTTTTTGCACTAAGCCCTTCAATTATAAGATTTATCTTGTTGTACAGGAATTAAATAAATAAATAAATAAGAAATAAATAAATAATAAAATAAGCTATTTTCATAAAATGTCCTGGAAAGGAGTCGCTCCAAATACAAACTCAAATTAATATTTTCGCCATTTATTTTTTTTTTCTTTAATAAAAAATATTATAAAAAAGGCGGGAAAATAAATTTTGAAATAAATATTATATTAAAAAATAGCAATCGTGGGCCATTTTGTATTCCTGGCTAAATAGGGTTAATGATATCCCATGAAGTCAGAATCTGATTAATCTGATTAATTTAAAAGTAAATTTTTTTGAAATTTAAAATTTTGGTAAATTTTTAACAATAATACACTATTTTTCCAAAATGGGACATATTCCAAACGTTTTCCAAAAAAAAAAAAAAAATATTTCTTCCATTTGGAACAATTTGTAATAAAACTGTTTGGTGTAATGACAAATCTAACAAATCTAACGTTCATACATTATATAATTTTTAAATTCTTTTTTTTTTTAGACAACTTTGTATAAAAACTGTTTTAATAAAAAAAAAACACATTATTTAAAAGGCCTAATTGTAAAATTTTAATAAAAAGTGGTTTTTAAATGGCAAAACATGTGTTTATGTCAGCGTAAACATTCTGTTTATTGCCGCATCACAACGAAATATTTGCCGATCAAATGTAATTTTAAACAACTTTTAAATAAAGTATAATAAGACCACATTAAATTAAAACATTGTGAACAATATTAATATTATAAGTTTTTTAAAATACAAATTACTCAAAAGTTTAAATTTGTTTCTCTTACAATATAAAAGCTTATAATAAATAAGATTAAATTATGATCTTGTACCGTAGAAATTTTAAATGAAAATGTAAACTTACAGTTCTCAGTTTATACTAATTGAACGTTTTGAGTATTTCATAATTGCTTTTAAAAAAACTTATAATCTTAATTTTTTCCACAATCTTTTAATTTAAGTATAACCGTTACTTATATTTGCACTTTATAAGGTTAATAAAAATTACTAAAACACATTTTTTATTTTTGTATTTTAAAAAACTGTGGAAACACTTCTGAACTTAATAACATTTTAAAAAAATCCTTATGAATTAGATTAAGAATTGAAGTTATTTATTATCGGTATTTAAAAGGGGGTTATAAAACTGATTAGATACACAATTTTTATGTGTTTCAAAATATTTCTTTGGGTATATGGAGCAGAGGAAAAATAGTCGCCAGCGGCGGCTTAATCGCTCGTCGCCGCCAAAATATGGACAACCGATAGAACTTTGTCTGTTACAGCAGCTATAAAATCAAAATTTTTTCAAAAAGACAAAACACATACTTAGAAAAAAGCAAGGTAAATTTATTTTTGGGTTGCAAAAACTTTTGTCAACTTTTTTTTTAGAAAAGTAGCTGAATCTGACCCAAAAAATCGCTAGAAATAGCTAATTTTCTTTAGCTAGAAAATTAAAAAATTAATAGCTAAATTTTATAAAAACCCTTGAAAAATATAGGAATTATTGGGCACTTTGACATTTTTTGGGTTAAAATTAGTTAGCATTACTAAATAATTTAAACCATACAAAATATTACCGATATTTTGCCCCAAAATGTAAAAAGACCAAGCTAAAATAAATTTTTGGTTAACTTGCAGTAAAATTAATTTTAAGGAAAAATTTAATATTTTTTATATAAAAATTGGAAAATGCAATACAAAAAATGTTTGTTTTGGATATATTGATATATTTTGGATATTTTTTTTTAATCATATTTTATACATTTTATCGCTGGACTCGAAACTTTCACTAAAAAGTGGAGATGGATAGTATTTAGCGAGTTTTGCGCAGTTTTTTTCTAAATTGACATTTTTGTCCTTGATCAAAGGTTTATTAGAAAAATCTTTATTTATATAAATTTACAACCGTTATTTTGAGAACTGTTATATTATTATTTTAGCGCATAACTAGTTATTTTAAAAATCTTGTAGTATAATAAAGGGTGTTTTTTTTATACATTTATAGAAGTTGGCAACACTTTTTTAACTGGCGGTCATTTTGTCAGCTGTCAAGTGATTTATGTTTAGTTTGGTTTGACATTTCAACATGAATAGACTGACGCCTGAACAACGCTTCCAAATTGTGCAAATTTATTTTGAAAATCATGGTTCTGGTGGTCCGTACTTCTTTAAAAACGATGCTGGTCAGAACGTTACAGTCAATGGTGACCGCTACTGACTTTTTCGTTCATCAATGGAACAACCATGATGCGCAGTAGCTGTGGTTTCAACAAGACGGCGCAACATGTCACACAGCTCGTGCCACAATTGATTTATTGAAGGAAACGTTTGGAAACCGCATAGTTTCACGTTTCGGACCCGTGAATTGGCCTCCAAGATCGTGCGATTTAATGCCGCTGGACTATTTTCTGTGGGGATATGTGAAGTCGCTAGTCTACGCCGATAAGCTCGAAACGATTGACCACTTGGAGGAAAACATTCGCCACGTTATTGCCAATATACGGCTACAAATGTTGGGAAAAGTCATCGAAAATTGGACCTCCAGATTAGACTACGTCCGAGCCAGCCGTGACGGTCATATGATAGAAGTCATATTTAAATTATAATGCCAGAAGACTATCTTTCGAATACAGTAAATTTCATGTCAATTTGAAAAATTCGTCTTTGTTTTATTCCATTTTAAAGTTCTATACCTCTATAAAAAACACCCTTTAAAATGATAGCAAGCAATTGTGAAAATTATTTCACCTCAATCAATTTCAAGTGAATACACTTCATTTTAATGTATGTTATTACAATATCAAGATATGGTTGACATGAAATCGGCTCTTACAATGATGTCTGAAATCAAATCTCACTTTCAGTTTTCATTCGAATTTAGCAATAAAAAACTACATCATTTTTAGTAAATAAAATTGGGGAAAAGTATTACAGTACTTTTCGCTTATAGTAACATCTCTTAGTTGCACACAAGTTGTGGACTATATCGCTAATGTGACTATATCGCTAGTTTTTTTATATGCCATTTTGTTGCCTATAAATAAATTGTGATATAGTCATCATAAAATGTTACTATATGCAATTTATTTATTATTATAACAGGTGGAAAATTTGGAATATAAAAACGATGTTTGAAACGATTCAGTTCAGTTTCCTTGTTCCAATTTTCGTTTTAGCCTCTTAAATTTTTAAATAATTTTAAACCAAAAAAAATTCAAGATTTCACAATTATATTAGAAATTTTCTGTATTGTGACTATAACTTAAATTATTTGCATATAAATTTACTTTTAGTAGCCAGAGTTTAGTGGCATATAAGCCAAATGTGATTATATCGTGAATGGACTATATCCTAAATATTTTGTATGCAATTTGATTTTAGATGACAGTAAAAGTGTAAAAATGGACTATATCGCTAAATGGACTATAAGCGATGTGACTGTAAACGAAAAGTACTGTATTTGTAGACAAAAATAAATTATTTGTTAGATTTTATTTATTTCTATGTTGATTGAACTTGTTTTATTGCTTTAAAAGTATTTCATTTAATTTATTTAAATTATGTGTTAATTTTAGAAACAATCATAGCTATTCATATTCTCACTTTCACCATTCGCCTCAAATTTTTTTTATTTGTATTTTTTATTGTCCAAGCGTCTTTACAATCAACAAAAATTCAAAAACAAGAAATCAAAATGGGGAAAATTACTAACAATTGGGAAATAATCAGATTTAAAAATTTATGTGAATGGTGAACGTGAAAAGCCGAATAGCTACTAATGATATTTACTAGCATTCTTTAAATACAAGCTAATCCAGATTTTCTGAACTGCAAAATATGAGTTTTTGTGTGGAATTTGAAAGTCGAAAATCTAATGAAAGTATTAATGATTTTTTTTATTTAAAGAATTGTTCATTAAAATATGAAAAAATTGTTATTGTGGTCGAATATATCAGGCAACTTATCCGACAGCCGACTCAAGCCGATAATGTCGGCGGCGGTGTCAGCTTGAAAAAAAAAACCTGTTGGCGGCGGCGGCTTGCGTCACTGATATGGAGTCACATATACTTCGTTATATGTTCATATATGAGCCCTAAACATTGAATTATATAGATCGTTCTATTGAATTATATAGATCGTTCTATCGACTCAAATAAAGTTTTCATACTTTTATGTTTTATTTATATTTTTATTTTTTTATTTATTTAAAAAAATTCATTTTGTAATTTGTGTTTTTTTTTTAAATCAAGTCCGAAAGCTTTTAAAAAATCACCATTTAAATTCTAATTAAATTTTTGAGAATATGAAATATCACATACTTCCATATATGTCCATGTAGGAGCAGCTTCAGCAAATATGAAATCATATATACCTCCATATATGACCATATATGAAAATCACTTGGTTATAAGAATATTTTAGAATGCATTTAAATCTGTTTTTTTCTTGTTAAGATTCAAATTTAATTATCGCAATTTTTATAAGTACTTACCATATCGCTTACTCTGAGGGTCATATGTAAGTACTTACCCTCTCGCTTACAAGCTAGTATAAATGTTATGTACACAAAATCAATGCAGACTTTAAAGTAAAACTTTTTATATCAATCATATAATCACAAATTATATACTATTTCCCTAACCGAGCACTAGCTACTATGGCTTTCGGCGCGTTGTGGCGAAAACAGACCAATGCCTCTGGTGGGAATCGAACCCACGACCCCCGTACTGATAAGCCAGCACGCTACCAACTAGCCTACCGGGGCGCACAATTCCCGCTTTAAATATAACTTTTTCTCTCAATGTAACATGTGCGCTATGCGATATATAATAAAATGTGTTCCAGTTACAAAAAAATACAAATTAAACTAGTTTTCCACTTTGAAGAAGGCAAAAGAAAACACAATATATAATCATCATACAAAAAAGAGATAGTCGACAAGAATTAAAAAAAGTGCCGGCTTTAATTTTATGAAATTTTAATATTTAATAATGTTTTTGTCTCCTCCTCGTAATAAAATTTACCATAAATGACAATTTGACATACTTTTCTTGTAATATGTATGATTCTTTTTTAACTAAATATTTCATATACATAGTTGGAAATTATGTAAACAATTTATGTAATCTTTACCCATTTACTTTCATAATTTCATAATTTTATCTTTATGTTTTTAATATTAGACTTACCAACACTATTGCCATTCTAATCCCGGCTACAACATCATAAACATGTATATAGTAAATGTTGTTCTATCTACACTTCCTTTGTTCCTGGTTGGCTTTTAAAATCCTTTAGTTTATTACAAATAGTAAGCACATTTAAAGTAACATTAAGCTGCCTTAAGGTGTTACACAGAGAGAATTTCTTGGGCAAGTTTTAATGAAATTTTTTCACTAAACTTATGAAGTTTTCTTTACAATATTAATGAAAAATTTCTTAAACTTTATAAAAAAAAGTATAAAAGTTTTAATTAAACTATTTTTAATGAAACTTTTTTTAGTAGTCATATAAAATTTTTAACAAATAAAATTAAATTTTTCATTAAGTTTTATGAAAAACTGCATTAGTTTAATGAAAAGTTTCAATAGACGAATTCCAGTGACATTTCATAGATCTAATGCAAAAATTCATTTATATCATGCAGACAATTCTGTCAGTTAATAATTAAAACACACAAAAACTATAAGGAAATGTACCCGAATGTAGTCCTGCACGTGGTATTTGTGCTATATAAAAAAACTAAGTGGAATATACCAAATCCAAACACATCAGCTTATAGGCCAACTCCTTGTGCATTTCTCGGCTATAGATAATTTTCTTGTGGCAACTTTTTAAATAAAGTTATATAACAACTCAAGAGGTCCACATAAGGGAATGTGTACCCTAAAAAATGAAAAAATTCTCTAAAAGCATATACACTCAGGGAACTTCTGCTTTAAAAAAAATATGTAGTTGTTTGGGTTGTAATACAATTTCTTTATTTTTAACATGAATGTCAGTCATTTGTAGAACAAATAAAGTTTTAAGCTTTAACTTGCTCAAATCATAATTATTTACTAACCTTGTAGTTCATTTAAAAAACAAACCACATCAAATGACTGTTTTATGATTTAACATTAATTTTTTTCAGTGTTTTTTTTTTTTTTTTTTTTTTTTTTTGTTATTTAAAGAAATAAAAAAAATAAATGTTTGTTAATTTTTTACTAACATATCGTCGGCTTATTATTGGTTTGACCCATACGCCAAAAAGTTGTTATCGAGAAAAACGATCAAGAAGGTGCAGTTATTTCAATTTTTGTATGCAAAATCTGCAGGTAGGTCAAATTTGTTACTTGATATCTCTGATATGATACGAAATAACGCGAAACGGTTTTCGAAATCAAAAAGAGGATATTTACATTATATACAATTCATTCCTAACTCATTTTTTTTCAAAAATGGTCGGTGGGTCAAACCAATAATAAGCCGACGATATGTGGTTTATTGTTACTACAATTGTTACTAATTTTTTGAACAGTAAAAGCAAATGACAAATGTTAGTTGAATTTAATGAAATGTTAGTCGTCCTTTCTTTAAGTGAAATTTCATTTGTTTTTGACTACATTTGCTGTAAAGACCTACATAATAGTGTACAAATGTTAGAAGATGAAGTATATCGACAAAAAATTGTATTTTAATTTAAATTTATTTTAATTTTGTTTATTTGGTGTCGTTTAAAGCTTCTTAATGTGTTGCAATATGTGATACTAACTTTTTTAACTGCGGTAAACAATCGATATTTTTGTTGTTGTAAAACATGTTAAAAATTGGCCTAAAATAGACAAGAACAGTTAAAGTGAAGCGTAAAACACACTCAAAATAGTTTGTAGTTTAAATTGACTGAAAATGTTATTTAACATAAAATGTATTTATCTTTTATTTATTCATTTATTAAATGATAAATCATTTAAAATTCGGTCTACTGATTTTTCATTTAAGTCAAATGTTTCTTGTTATTTATTTTTAAATATTACTTAAATAACTAATAAATCAGTAGGAACAAATAATAGTAAATTTAAAATAAATGTGGGTTGAACCATCTCAATTCAACTGAAAATATTGCTGTTTAAATTCACTGTTCCAAAATTATTGAAGCATCTGGATCCGGAAATATGAGGTCTTGAAAATAGGAAAAAACCATAAAAATATTCAGAGTTGTACTTATTTAATTGTAATTTTCTTGAAAAGTGTTGTAAGTACGCAACTCATCAAGGTCACACTTGAAGGTTTATTAAATTACATTTGTTTAAAGGTCACTTTTCTTGACCTAAAAGTCGGCAGGCCATATTTGTGAAAACGAAATTTTTAAAAATTAAAAAAAAAAAAAAATGTTAAAGATGATTTCAAAGTGGAGGTATTTTTGGATACAGAAATATAAATCATATAGTAAAGGTGGATATTTACAGGGAAATTAAAACTATTTAACAAGAGTTCTTTCATGTGTTAACGCCGATTACGATTAAATTTGGATACGTCATAAAGAATCACAAATTAAGAGACCCATGTTTTTGTTTATCTGCCCAATCTCTTAGGGGTTAAAAAGTGGGATCAAATATATTTGGTATCTAATGAAATACGCATCACTGGTATAAAGTAGCATAACAAAGCATGCTCAACTTTTCGTGGTATTCGAAAAAATACATTAATTTTGGGGTGGTTTGCACTAGGTTGTATAGTCTGTTCAGGTCCAGACACACATATTAAGTTGTAGGGGGCACGAAGTTTCCCGAAGCACTATATTTTGCTACAGAGTGGTTACTCTATGGCCAAAACAAAGGCGATATGGCTATCTAATATGTATGTAAAAATAATTTCGAAAATCTCAGTTTAGAGACATGCTGCCGTACAAACATTTTGTGAAAATATAGTGCTTTTACAATTTTTTTTTTTTTTGGTTTTTATATACAGTAGACTCGCGATAACAAAAACACCGCCTTACGTGAACACCGGTTAGCAGGAACATTATTTTTTTTACACTGACTACTCTGTAGTGTGAACACAGTAAGAAATCCCTATAACGTGAACAAATGTAAAATTAATGGAACATAGAAAACGTTGTTTTCTTTTGACCATTTTTAAGCAATCACTACTTTTTTAAAAATTGGGAATCCCCGTAAATGATTGCTTATGAATATATTCTGGCATTTTGTGTAACGCGCGCTGTTGATTTGCTTATTTTGTTTTTAGTTTAATATAAAGTGTGTCGTGAAAAAAATCGCAAAAACTACCAAATTTTTTATCTTTAAAGGAGAAAGTGGATGTAATGGAAAAAATAAAAAGACGATCAAGCGTGACTAGCTTAGCAAAGCAAATATGAATTAATGAATATGAATTAATAAAAATATATATGAATTTGAGTTAAATATATGTCTATTTTATTTTTAAGATGTAAAAAATTACACCTTCGTAAACATGAACAACTTCGCAAACGTGAACACCCTAAGGCTTTAATAGTTCACGTTACTGCGAGTCTACTGTATAACTATATACTATAAGTCTCATTTTATTATGCGAATTTCAAAAGCCTTTCCTACGATATATAATACTATACACATTTAATAAACATTCTCGTAGAAATACGCCAAAACGCCTTTTAAAAGCACTTTCTACCAAAAATTATATCTTTTAAGAGTAAATGCTCGCTATTTCATAACCGTTTAGACGATTCTGAAAATTTGTATCTCTTTTCAAAGAAGGGAAAACTAGTTTTAAAATTGTCGAAAAAAATCATATCAAGTATTTATTACTTAATTTTTTTCCCTCAATTACTTAAGTCTTAAGAAAAAATAGAATCCATTCGACTTCCATTCTGAAATTTACAGGGAATATTAAGGTTATATTGAGCTGTAAGAAACTATTTTTTTCAGATTTTTCGACTTGTTCGAAGATAGTGGAAAACAGAAATTAAGTAAAAAAAAACCAAATTTTAAAAATAAAAAAAAAATAAATTTAAAAAAAAAATAATTTTTAAAAAGAAGGTTTAAATACCTTTAAAATAAGGTATTAAACTTTAAAATCCATTCACTAGTTTTAGAAAAACATCAGTTTAAAAGTTGTCATGTCGGATGACTTTGCACGATTTTGACGATTTTCAAATGCCAATAACCTTTTCAAAAAAATTTTTAATTTTTTTTGGAAGCACGGGTAAAATATTTTTTAATGTTTAATACGTCTGGCAAATTTAAAGTAAATTGGTAGAGGTGTTGTAAAAAAGATGTTCGGTTTGACATGGAATGACTCATATGTGAGTTTGGAACTGAACAAAAATGTATGTGTTTTTTTTGTCCGCGCATGCTTAACAAAAAGTTGAACATGCGCGGACATGCTAGTTTAGGGTGATGCGCATTTCAAATACTTTTCATTAGATGCCAAATTTATGTATACCAGATTCTTTGAAAGAAATATGAAAAAAGCAAAAAACAGAAAATGTGGTCACATTTGACCCCAATTTTTTACCCCAAAATGTGAGATTTTGCAGTTACACAAAAAGATGGGTCTCTTATTTTTTGATTTTTTATAACATATTCGAATTTCATCGTAATCGGCGTTAACTCAAGAACAGACTCTTCTTGTTACATAATTTTAATTTCTTTCTAATTTATGATTTATATTTCTAGCTCCAGGAATACCTACACTTTGAAATGTGTCAGAACTGTGTAGAAGGAAACCATGTTTAATATATATATTTTCAAATATATACCATCCCGACTTATAGGTCACGAAAAGTGACCTTTGACCTTTCTAAATAAAAAATCATGTATATAAAAAAAAAGATAATTTAATGACGTTTCAAATGCGACCTTGATGAGTTGGTTACCTTAAACAAAATGACAACTAACCGCTCTACTGCGTAGCCAAAATTAAAAAATCTTCACATGTTGCGTCTTCGACCTTTTTTTTAACAAAAAATTATGAATTTTTTTGAATTAAACGCATTTTTTTTAGCTAGATTTGTATTGTATTTTATTGAAAAATTTAATTGAAAAATTTAACGGACACAATGGATATGCCAAACTGTTGCCGTTTCGTCCCCTCCAAGGACTCGTCAGTGGTTAATTTTTGTGTCAATTGAACAATGTATTTTAAATTGCTAAATTGAAAAACTTTTTACTTTGTGTCGTAGTGAGTTCCAAACCCATTTTAATAGAATTTTAATTTATTAATGTTGAAAAATTTGTAATTATATAAAGATAACTAACCCAGCCTGTAAAGTGTAGATACTTTTTTGAGGGTTTCTATTCTTTGAGTCAAAAATGAATCAAATAGAACACATATTTTTTAAATTTAAAAATTGTATTGTCAAAAATTACTTATTTTTTGGACAAAAATATACGCCTTTCAAAAAGAATCATAAAACCACAAAAATTTTAATTATTTAATAAAAAAAAAATTGGTTCAGAACTGACTCAGAAATGTAATTGAATTTGAATATTTTGTGAACATTTCCCAAAAGGAAATGCCTCAGTTGTGGAAACCGAATTTGTTCTCAATCGAATTCTTACGACAACTATCTTCATATTAAATAAAATTTTTAGTCGTGAAAGCTAATATTCAGTTGTCTCATTCAATATTATATTCCACTTAAATATTATTACGTTCCACGAAATTTTATTGTAATTAAAAAACTATTTTTATTTTTCAAGTATGGACCAGTGACTTTCAGATTAATAGTCCACTGTCCTACTCATTGCACCACAATTGCTTTTAAATTTCTTTAAATTATTGGCTGTTTGAACATTATAGTATTTAATTTTAATAAAAAAAAAAAACTTTTTGCGTCTTCTCCGGGATTTGAACTCGGAAACTCGAAGTAATTGGCTGCCGCTCTACCCATTACACTACAAATACTTATAAATGTTGAGTGTTAAATTTGAATTTTGTTAGGAAAACAAACATAGTCTTCGTTTGCCAATACCAATCATTAGTTGCGTCTACAGTCAATGCAATCCACAATTCGGTTGGTTCTACCAAAACCCTAATTTAATGTTTATTTGATTGAGAAACCCATATTTGCAGTTACTAATTTTGATTGCAAACAAATTTTTTTATAAATTTTTTTTGTTGCATTTTCACTAAATAAATGGTTGCTTCCACTGTACACAATTACTAACAGACTTTTATTTGAAAAGTTGATTGGAAATACCAATAATTGTAAAATATGATTGTTTTATAGTTCCTTTTTCCTCTTTTTAATTGCCAGTACAGTATTTTTGCTTTATTTGTCGATTATAGGTAATTCCTAAAAAAATAACGTCCTATCAAATAAATTTTAATGGTTTTGATCGAATTCCAAACAATCTTTTTTTATTTACAGTTGCTGAATAATTTTTAAATCAAAAAGGAAAGCTCTTTTGGATGAACCACTTTCATACAAAAATTTAAAATTTTAATAATATTTTTTGACTTATTTTGGAGCTTGTTTGCTGGCAGGGAACTAAAATTTTTCTGATGGTAATTACATGCAAAGAAAATGTATGGTTGCTATATGATTGCGGCCACAAAACAATGTTTCCTACAGCCATAAATGATTTTTTCAATTAAACTATTATTGTATCAATCATATTTCACCAATAATATGGTTGCTTTTATTATGTTCTAGTAAAAATTTCTATTTTTTACAGTTATCATATTATTGTATTGTCTACAATAATAATATAATATTTATTATCATATATCTTTATCTAACTACAGTCATATTATAGTTAAGCCAACTATAAGATGATCAGTTGTTTATTTTTATGAGCGTCTTCGCTCTTTTAGTTTCATTCTTGTTTAAGATTTTGTAAAAAGAAGCCAGCTAAAGTTCAACTGTCGCGAACAAACAACGTTGTGGTGGCAATTGTAATGTTGTTTGTTTTGTGGAACAATGAATAAGTTGTAGTGTCCACCCGGTCTACCCTGGAAGTCTAGCCAATGAAATAAAGTTATTGTTTATTATAAAAAAGTAAAAAAGTTCTTTATTTTTTAATTGTTTGTAATTACGCAAAAAAATATTGTTAAAAAAAAAAGAAGGAAATATTTAAACAAAATGCACGTGCTTTTAAGTCTGTAGTACGAAATAATCATAATATGTGTGCAATAATCATAACATGGTAATGAATGATGATGAAATTCTTGTCCCTGCTCATAATATGATAACTAGGACTATAATATGTTTATAATGCAATTATTATGATTGCTTCAAACATGGTTTGATCATTAGAAATGTATTGTGTAATTGCATTCTTAACAATATTTTTATGCGTGCTTTATTCTGTAATCACATGTATAGCTTGTATAGCTGACACAATATTTCACAAAACATATTCTTCAGCTATTTACCTAGGTTCATTTAAATGTGTGAATTATTAAATAAATATACTACAATATTAAAAAACATGCATATATTTTTAATCCACCGTCAACAGAATGCTGGAAGAACACTGTAGGACTCATATTATGATAATTCATACAAAATTTTCAAAACCATAATATGATAATATTGGGATATATTTGGAACCATACAATGGTAATCTAATTATCATATTATAATACAAAGTATGATGCTCTTCGAATATGGTTCTCTCAATCATGTTTTTTCTTTAATTGTATTACTAACTGAAATATTTAATAGTTTCTTATATTTTTATATTAAAACTTAAAGATTATAGAAAAATTGTTAACAAACTCCATTATTTTGTGTGAAACAAGGCACAACGCAGAGATGACCTCACATTTTGAGCACCTTAACGGAGTCTCATTTCGATTTTTTTTTTTGGATCATTAAATCTCAAAAAAAAAAGAAACAAAGATAATAATATTAAGTACTTTCAAAATTAGTAAATTTTTTTTATCAGTATGGACTACAATATGGACGAAAATTTACGTCATGCGCAACAGAACAGGTGATCTTATCAAAAAAGGGAAATAATTCTGAACAGCTTCTAAATTAATCAATTAATTATACAAATATAGAAAAAAGCTAAACAACTTCAACTATTCAATACATTTTTTTTTGAAAAAAGGTGGTAGGTTGGTTTATTTGATTATTTGGCAATTACCCATGTTCAAATTTTAACTACAGGTTAGTAAAAATAAGTGTTAAGTTATTTGAAATTATTTTAGTTTTTGTTTGTTTTTTTTTTTGTTTTTATACAAAATGTGTACACACTAGGGCAAATATCAGAAATTCCATGGCATTTCCGTGTAAGAACCATGATCTTACTTTTTCGCGGTCGTTAAAAAAGTTCCCGCACCAATTACAATGAAGTTTTGATTACCAAATTTTTAAAATTTTTTTTAAGAATGTATCCTTTTACTTAAAATTACATAACTACCCAGGCAGAAAAATACAATCAATCGGCACAGTGTTGGCAAATCGTCGGCTACGGTTGACAGCATTGTAATGTTACCCAATTGATAACAGTGGCCAACCGTTGGTTTAAACGAACTTGCTTTTAAAATATATGAAATTAAATACATTTTTAGAAATAGACATTTAAAATGCAGCAATACAGTTCGGTCTTAGTCTTATACATCATATTTAAAATGTGTGAAATATAATAAAATAAAAATGCTTTTAATTGGTTATAATATTTTTAAAAACAATATTGGCAAACAATTTTGCTTGTAGTACTGGCAAAACACATGCTTTGCAATAACCTCAATAACAAATTTCATTCGCATTTGAACTAATTTACTTCTCAACTTTACAAATTTAGACAGTTAACTTAAACCGAAATGTTTTCAAACCATTATAAGTCTCACATAATATTGACAATTTCTCGGAAACTGAGCGAATTGGAGAAAAAACTATGTACTCTGTATCTATAAATTAGTAATTATTAACCACCTATGTACCTAGTAACAAATGTGGACCTATCTCTGGTCAGATCCGGAAAGACCTGTTTAGCATACATTTTCTGTTAATTCAAGTTCCTACTATTTTTTGTTGTAGTAACTGAATTTTAGTGTAGTTATTAGTGTAGTTTTATTAAAACAAATGTTCATACAAATATCAACCAAAACCCAGCAACAAATCTTAAATAATAATATCAATAATGATAGTAATTTTTTTGATTTAGGTTGTTAATATACAACAACATAAAAATCTGCTTTACCTCGGGTTACATTATGCGACGCCCAAGTTGTTAATAACGCATATTCTCCTGCTGGAACTGGTAACATCTTAAAAACATTTTCAAAATATACGTTGTCAACACGTTCTACTTCCAAGCTTTGCTAAAATTGAAAATAAATAAAGTTTTAAACATGTTTGACTTGAATGAAATGAAATTAAAATTCTTTATCCCGCAAAATTAATATGGTAGCATCCCAAAGAAAAAACGATGATGACATATCATTATATTTTGGACTACCTATAAAGACACCAGCTTACTCTCTGCATCACTTTAAAACCTGAAATGATGGGTTACTAATAACTGCACTCACAAATAAAATTAATTCAAGTGTCTGTAAAATGGTTTCCAATTCAGTTGAGCTAATTTTTTCTGTTGTTTTCGTTTAAATCAGTTATTTAGCTAAAGTTATTAGTTATCTCATTTTACCGTAAGAACAAATTTCATCCGTATTTGAACTAATTTTTCGAACTAAAATTTAATAAGTCGTGATTCTCAAATTTTCAAATTTTGTCAGCTAATTTAAACTACAATTGTTATCAAACTATTATTGTTTTGTATCTCCGCTATCGGTCTCACTTGTAGATAGCGTTATTTTCTCATTTTTTTTTCTAATCATAAAATAGGCAATATCTGGGAAACTAAACGAAATAGAGCAAAATGGATCAAAACCCGATACTTCGTACCCATTAAGTAGTCTTTATTAACTATCTATAGGCCCGATAATAAATATGTACATGTTTCTGGTCACATTTCTGTTAATTGAGCTTAACAATTCTTTTGGTTAAGCTAAAGTCTTAGTGAATTAAACTACAACTGTCAACTCAAATTTAGTAAAATTTGGGTCACCCAAATTTAGCAGACTGTGAATGTCAACTTTATTGCAAATTCTGCTAGTGCAAATCCAGGTACTTTTTTCTGTTGTCGTTGCTGAATTTTCCAATATTTTTACTTGCTTTTTATGAGTTTGGTTGCTTTTAACATTATTTCAAAACAAAAAATAATGCTCTACTAATAAATACTTATTTTTATCATTATTTTAAATATTAAGTAATGATCTGGAATATTTTTTTAAAATCTATTTTAAGACTCATTGGTGTTTTTTTTTTTTTGAAAGGTTGTATGGACTATTCTCAAAAATATTTAAAATTGGGATTCAATTTTTTTTTGTTTAAATTTTATTAAAACAACATTAATTGAATTTTAATAGTGTTTCCAATTTGGTTAATCGATTAACCGATTCCTCGAATAATCTCCCTCCTATATTTCGGTTAATGTCGAAACAAATAATTAAAAACTCAAATAATTATTCGACCCGAATAATCGGTTAAAACAAGGTCGATTAACCGGTTAAATATTTTTATATGGATTTTACAATCGGTTTCTAATCGTATCATGGAACAGGAACCCGTCCACCAAAAGGCTTGACAATTACTGCACGACATTTGTTTTTCTATGAAATAATGTATTTTCGCAGCAATTTTTTGATTTTTTTTGCAGTAAACTGTTAATTTTTGTAAGTAATTTAGAAATAAAAATTTCGTTGAATAATTCTTGTTTAGATGATATTTGTTATAAATTCATAGTTTGCAAATAAAAAAAACTTAAAATCTCTTTTTATCTCCAATAAGTAAAAATTTTGTTTTTTATCAGTTAAGAAAACTATATTTTTAGTTCGTTTGTAGCATTTTTAAATGCTTATAACTTTGTCATTTTTTCAGTATATTCTACCGACAATATTTTTTAAAATGGCAAAATCATTAGCATTTTTATATTTATACAAATCGAAAAATTACAGATTTGAAGCACAAAAACGGTGAAAAGGATACTTTTAAGGTCAAATATGTGTAGAAATAAAAAAAAGACAAAAAAGCAAAAGACATGCAATTGTTTTCTCTGGATATAACCAAATATAATTAGTTTCAGAAGTGCTTCTATGACTTTCTACTTTGGAGCAATTGAATAGATTCTTTTGAAATAAATTCAAAGAAAAATCATGGGCGTAAAATCGACACTAAATTTTGAAATAACCAAAATCAAACCACTTTGTTTTCTAAATAAAACAATATCCAAGATGGCTTTTGAAGTTTGAAGTTTGAAGTTTGTTTTTTTTTTTTTTTTTTTTTTATTTATATATAAATATAGTAACTATCAAAATAAAAAAAAGATAGAATTCGATTGGTAAGCAAAATATCGCACTTTTTTCGAATTCGTCCCATTAGTTTTCTCATGAGACTTTCATCCACTTTTCTGGCTGCCAAATTCCATTTAGGTGAAATGACACTGTCATTCCTGTCTTCTTTAAAGTTCGTTTTATAATTGACCAATATTCTTCTATTGGACATAGTTCTGTTCAATTTGGTGGATTGTGTTCTTTTTATATAAAGTCGATTTTGTTGTTATTATACCATTCAAATGCAAGACATAGTGACAATTGGCAAGGTAGGGCCAAAATAACGGTTTTCTAGATCTTACAAATGGTATTAGCCGCTTTCTTAACCCTCTAACAGGTAAGGCTGCCTCAGGGTATCCTTCATAAAATTGACCAAAAATGCGTCAAATGAGCGTTCTATACTTAGAAATTAATATATTCCGAAAGAAAACTAAATTTGCTAAATATTTAGCGAATAAATTTTTCGTGTGCCGTCCAAGGTTTGGAAGCAAAAAAAAAAGCTAATTACTTTTTAAAAAATATAGTTTTCAAAAATCTAAAAAACCAATTTAAGTTGACTAAAAATTCTTTATAATAAATATAAGTAAGACTGAAGCTTCATTTTTCATAATAAGTCCTTACTTTAGTCCAAGGACTCACAGGATTTTATCAGTATTCCCCTAAAGGACATCGTCTTAACTTATAAACTAATATACGGATGTTTATGAAATTTTGTAGAAAGAAGACATTAAGTATTAATAGAAAAGCGTTGAAGTTTGAACAATATAAATTGAAGTTTATATACTTTTTCCCTTAATTTCGCTTATTCAAAAAAGCGAAAATCGCGATACCTTCTTAAATAGGAGCAGAAAAAAATAGTTTTTCGAGCGTGGTTATATCTTGGTAAGAGAAATATTTTTGGTCCAAAACTTCTCTTTTATATGCTTTAGTTTTCAATACACCCTAAACTATTTTGGCTCATATCGCCTAAATTAGGCAACGATAAACAATTTTGTTGAAGAACTTATTATTTGTTTTTCGAGTGGAGCACATGGTATGAATCGTTTGCCAGTTAGAGGGTTGCTAAGCGTTCTTCTCTATACATTTCATTTCCAGTTATTGTACCAGTTGTAAAGAAAGGACTTGATTTTTCCCACAAGAACAAATTGCTTGCCTAAATAGGTACTTTTTATGGAAATTTGGACCTGATTTTCTGTTTACATTGATCTGGACCATCACCACAACTACATGCTGTAGTTTTGCAAAGCAATATGTTTCATCATACAATATCACCCAATTATATTTTGCTAATTGTTTTTCGTAAAGACATAGACTGCGGATTTTTTGGTGATAAATTTTGTTTTGGATTCCTGTCTGGACATACCTGAGCTTTATAAAACTTGAGTTCATTACGCCTTTTGGAATTCTGAGCAAAATTTTGCGATTCCTGGATTTAACTCCCGACTGCTCGAGTTGAAATTGTGGGATCCTTTTTAAAAACTTCTAGTACCTTTTTTGCTCCTTTTAGATTCCTTTGGTCATGCCCACCACCACTTAAAAGCTTTCTTTTAACTGTCAGCCGTTCATTAGAGTTTTTAATAACTTTTCTTACTATCAAAAGTATGAAAACACTTTTATTTTTATTATAATTGTGCAGAAAAAGTTTTCTTTGATTAAGCTCTGCAGCCACTTATTACAAAACTATATTAAATTTAACAAATCTTTTTTATTGAAATAAAATGAGAAGATAACAAAGTAGGCTACTTAAATCATAAATTTTATTTTTATTAGCCAAGTAGTTTGTTTTAAAGAAAACGAGGATTAAAAATGGTTCGATTTTGGTCATTTCAACGTTTAGAACGAAAGAGTTATAACGAAAAATAACTTGTCCTACAAGTAGTGCTCTTAAATTCACATATTTTGAAAATTTTAACAAAAATATATTCTAAGGGCTTATTAATAGAAAAACTCTGTAAATCTAAACATGTACTTCCACTAAAAATATCAGAGAACATTTTCTTTTCGAAGAGCCCTTAAATTCCTCCAAAATAAAACCCCAACGATTTAAAGCATGTTTCTTTAAAAATCACTTTGTAAGTTAATGCAGTAGAAGTTACTTTATATTAAAAAATCACAAAGACTTATTAATTAATAAACAAAAGAAATATATTTATTTTGCATTAAACGATTAATCGATTAAAAGCCGATTTTGTCGATTGACCGACCCGAATAACAGGTTAATCAATTATTTAGGTACGTCAAATCCGTTTGCGTAGTTTTTAAGTTTTTAAAAAATTCTCAAAATTCCTTTGTTATTATTTTATATATATGGAAGGGAGAAAGCTAACTTTTTTTGTCATTGATTTCAAATGCACGAATTTTGGATGGGACAATCCTGGATTAGATTAAGATTCTTTAAAAAAAGTTCTTTAATTTTTTTTTTTAATTTTCAGAAAAAATTTTGGGGGTCGCTACTACCTTTGAAAATTGTCTCGATTTTTGAAAAGGACGTATTTTCATAAAAATCTTTTTTTTAAACAGCATATATTTTATGCATTACTTTGTAGTCGGTATATTATTACCTTCTGCATTGCATAATAGGTTATTCATCGTATTACTTTCAGGCAAAATGTTAACAACATTTTCTGAAAACCTATTCTTAGACTCATTATAATTCGTCTTTTTTTAAGATAAAGGGGTGAGGTGTTAGTTTTGGTAAATCTTTGTCGAATTTACATAGAAGAAGAATTCATTTATGTATTAAACTATCAAATCTTATATGCCTCGGCAACTGGGGTATCGAGCACCGCCTGGGATCGATTCTCGGCTCGACCATGTAGTAAAAAAGTTAGTAATATTTTTTTAACTTCGTAATTTCTTTTCAAAATTTATTTTTCAGGGACCGTAACAGTTATAAGTGATATCAAAAAATTTCCTTTATAACAGTTATTTTGTGGCTTAAAAAGAAAAAAAAAACATCCAAAACAGTTATTTTTCAACGTAAAAATAAGAGATCGGATGAAACTCTTAAGAAGAGAGTTTTATTTCGCCTTCATTAAATAAAACTCTTTTGAGGAGTTTTATTTTTTCCGTCTAAAATAAAACTCATTTCGTCTAAAATAAAACTCAACGCTTGCCTTTTGCCGTTTGCCAGATCATTGCAATTTGTAAAGCAGTGTAATCTAATCACTTGCATTGCAATTGAAAAAATCGTCATTAAAATGAAAACATGTGGGTTTTTAAATTGTTATTGTTTGATTCCTATTATTAAATGGTTGTTGTTTTATTTCTTATATATGTAGATAGGGAACAAGAAAGCGAAGGAAGTGATAATGAGGATAAAAAAAAGCTTTCTATGAAATCGAAAATTTTTCTCCAAGGCCCTTATCGATTGATAAACCTGTTTTTGAGTTCTGGGAGGCTAAAAGAATACACTATCCGTACTTGTATACATTGGCAAAAACTATACAGTGTGTACCTGCAACCCAAGTAAGCGTGGAAAGAACATTCTATGCTCTTGAATTGGTATTAAGCGACCTGCGTTCATATCTTTCCGCAGAAAATTTAGAAAAAGTTATGTTCGTTAAATTTAACAAATAAATTACTACACACATTATAGCAAATACAGTCAATACAAAAAGAAGAAAATAAACAAAATGCGTTTTATTTTAGACGGAAAAAATAAAACTCCTCAAATGAGCTTTATTTTCTGACGGGAAAAATAAAACTCCTCAAAAGAGTTTTATTTCAGACGTTAAATATGAAACTCCTCAAAAGAGTTTTATTTCAGACGGAAAAAATAAAACTCCTCAAAAGAGTTTTATTTAATGAAGGCGAAATAAAACTCCCTTCTTAAGAGTTTCATCCGGTCTTTTATTTTTTCGTTAAAAAATAACTCTTAACTGTGGAGTTGAGATCGTTTTCTTAAGATCACAATAGATTCTGAAAGAGCACTTCAATACGAATTGATTGGTATATAATAGTATACGTCTCCGTTGACTATAACATAGAGAGTTTTTGAGTTAAAGTTTTCGGGATAATTGTTATTTTCGGTCTCTGCTATTTTTAGACCCATTATTTTTTTCGTTCTTGTAGTGGCTTATTGTATGTATATAGGTGACCTATTATAATACATATTTGCGTAAGGCTGCCAGTAATCCATAACGCATTACTTTTGTGACATTTCATATAAAAAAGTTAGAATTATAATATAAAATGTAATACGTCCAAACTTTTGAGTTTAGATTTCTAGACTCATTATTTGGTAATAATGAGATTGTTAACCCTTAACCACACTAGACCAAACAAAATTTCTAAAATTTTACATTATTTTTAAATCTCCAATTATGAATACAAAATTAAAAAAATTTAAGGATTGCAAATATTAAAATAATTTTGGAAGCTTTTCTTTAAACATATCATGGAACTTAACAAATCTATCCACATAGCATGTGGACGACCTATTTAATTTTGACGAATTTGGAGGTCAGTATTTTTGCGAATCAAAGAATTCGAGTTAATATGTCATCGATTTGTTAGTGGATATTTTGTTATAAATGCCTATTTTTGCATATTCTGCTTAAAATGTAAATTTTGATTGCATATTTATTTTTACATATTTGGCATTAAATGCATTTTTTTATTGCATATTTTTACTTGTTTTGCTATAAATGCATATTTTTTCTTATTTTGCTATACATGCATATTTGTATTGCACCTTAAGATTTAACACTTTTTTTTAAGGGCCACCCTAATGTATATAGGTAACCTATTATAATACATATTTGCGTAAGGCTGCCAGTAATTCATAACTCATTACTTTTGTGACATTTCATATAAAAAAGTTAGAATTATAATAAAAAATGTAATAAGTGCAAACCTTTTAGTTTAGATTTCTAGACTCCTTATTTGGTAAGGTGTAGTTTAACTGGGTAATATATAATTTGTTTTGTATTATATTTAACCCTAAATAACCAGGAAAAAATATTTAGTTTTAATAAGATTGTTAACCATTAACCAAACAAAATTTCTAAAATTTTACATTATTTTTAAATCTCTAATTATGAATACAAAATTAAAAAATTTAAGGACTGCAAATATTAAAATAATTTTGGAAGCTTTTCTTTAAACATATGGAACTTAACAAATCAATCCACTTAGCATGTGGACGACCTATTTAATTTTGACGAATTTGGAGGTCAGTATTTTTGCGAATCAAAGAATTCGAGTTAATATGTCATCGATTCGTTAGTGGATATTTTGTTATAAATGCCTATTTTGCATATTCCGCTTAAAATGTAAATTTTAATTGCATATTTATTTTTACATATTTGGCATTAAATGCATTTTTTTATTGCATATGTTTACTTGTTTTGCTATAAATGCATATTTTTACTTATTTTGCTATACATGCATATTTGTGTTGCATTTTCTTGTAAAAAATCTTAATTTAATTTTAAATGGATTTTTAAATGCGTATTTTTTAATATAAATAATTATAATTTGTTATTAGTTTTGTATTGTAAGACTTATGCAGAGTATATTTTAAACAATACAAATTATCTGTGAAATTTAATTAAAATTCCTTAAAAGCTTGATAAATAATTAACCCATTTTCAACTGCTCTGAAATGGCTCGGTAAAAATCAGTGAAACTTTTTACAGGTGCTAAAGACATGAAAAAGATGTATATCTTAAGCTTTTATTTTTAGCTCTTTAGGTTTGTTACGACCGCGAAAAAAGGTACAATCTCAATTTTTAAATTATTTTTGCTGTAAACTATAATTATAGTAGAACATCAATACACAATAATATACACCGATCACAAACGTCGACGTTGAGCTGTCATTTTCTATATTCAAAAATCTTTTAAGAACAAACAGCTTAAAATCTTCTTTTTTTTTTTCTTCCTATTTTTTTATGTGTTGCTTTGTTTTGAAAGTGGATAGTGGAGAGATGAAAGGTGGTGAAAGATGAAGGGCTTCAAACATGACAACACTGTAATTGCGCGAGATGATAATTCTTAGAACAGTTGTTGTTCGCCACCTGATGTAGAGTTGGCGAATTTATTGAAGCTTTTTGTTTCATAGCCCTGATTCATTATTTTACTTCGGTGGGGTTAAGTGCTATGGGAACACCGAAGGTGGGCGCAGCGATACATATAAGTGATAGAAAACTCATACATATTATTTTTCTAAATTGATGTTGTCGTCACCGGGAATCGAACCCGGGACCATCCGTGTAACAGTCCAACGCGCTAACCATTACACCACAACACCCACAATATATTTATAAATAAATAAGGCTCTCATTTAAGTTTATTTAATCTCGACATTCTATGTATTTTAAGAACACAATTTACGTTTTTATTTTTAAAAAATTGTCAAAAAAAAATTTAAGTACATATTTTTTTAAATTTTTAGCGCATATTTTTAGATTGTTCATGCATATTATAGGCGCCTAAACCACACTTTTTAAGTGCATAAAATTCCTATCAATGGCTATAACCAAATTGTGCTTAAATTAACCAACTGAAAATAAGTTTAGTTCTTAATTAAGTAAAATTTTCAAAGTAATAAATTATTAGTATTAAAAAATATTAACCCTTCTTGACCGCAGACCGAGAAAGTCCAGACAAAAAAAAAATCGAAAACGGATTTTTTACATGAGGTGATTTTGATGATGAGTTATTTTTGTCAAATATTAGGATTCAAACCGAAAAAAAAAACGGATAGTATTATAGAAACTTGAATTTTTTCTTCAAGTAAACACATTTTTTTCCTTTTTTTAAATTTTTTTTATTTGAAAATATTCAGTAATAACCATCAACCGAAAACATATAATAACGATGGCCCAAATATCTAATGTTTTGGAACTAAGTAATTGTGAGCAAATTAAATAATTTACAATGTAAAACTAGTTTTTTTTTTTCACCAAAAATATATTTAGCATTTTATTTGAGGGAACCCTCCAGTAATATTTTTATTTTTTTAATACTCATGATGTTTTTAAAGAAAAGCGCCCAAAATTATTTTAATATTTGCAATCTTAAAAATTTTTTTTTAATTCCTATTCATAATTGGTGCTTTGAAAATAATGAAAAACTTTCGACATTATTTTGGACTGGTGTGGTTAAGTGTTAACAATCTAATAAAAACTAAATTTAATATAAAAGAATTATTATTATTTTTTTGGTTAGGTTTTTTAAATAAAACAATATTTATTAAAAGTTGTGCTTTTTGAAAATCGGGTAAGTCAAAGTTCAAAGTCTGGTAGTGACCGCTAATGTTTTTCGAAAATTTTGAAAAAAATAGAGAATTTGCTTTTCACAATTCTTAGTCTAACCCAGGGTTGTCCCGTCAAAAATTCGACATTTTTTAAAATAAGCTGCCTAAAATGCATGTGTACCGTATGCATAACATGTCGTTATTTCAACTCATACAAAATAATGCGATTCTCATACTTTTTATCGCGGTTTTGCCTATAACTCAGACACCAATCGAGATACCACACAGAATTTTTCCACAAATGTAAAGGAGGGTTCTATGATAAGCAAACATTTTCTTTAAGAATTAAAAAAAAAAATGCGCAGTTTTTGATATGGACATTTGAACTCATGACCCTATAATATTATCTTTGACCCATGCATGAAGAATATGCATATCATATCATTTTAAAGAGTTCATACATTTTAACCTCAATAATAAGGCCAACACTAATTTTGTATCGTATATTGTTTAAAAGTTATAAATTTTGTAACGGTACTTGAGTGGAATCTACGTTTTTTGCAATCTTCATGACGTTATATTTCGGAAACCGAATGGGTCCGAAATCTTAAGTTGTTTTGTGAATTTTATTGTCTAGTATGAGAGTTATGTTGAATTTAATTGTAACCCAGCAAAACCACAGATTACCAAATAATGGGTAAAGTAATTTATCGCCATAGGGCTCCACTCTTTACAATGCACCTTACTTCACTGATGAATTTTACAGGCAATGTGCCTAAAAGTAATGGTTAGACTCATTACATAGTAGGGGCAAAGTAACTGGTTACTTATATGGTTACCGAGTTGGCAAAAGTAGTGTGTCTATAAATAGATTTTCATAAAAAATTTATTAAAAAAAATTATTACAAATATTTTTTAAATTAAATAAATAACGTGGTCACCAGAACCTGGGGTCTGTGGTTGTTAAGCGAGAACTCTACCAACTGAGATATCGTCACATATAATAATGGATTGCTTAAAATGCAAATGAATTATTGTGCTTCGAATTTACGTTTGTGATGTTAAAAATATATACCTTACCCTTATGCTTACAAAAATCACAAAGTAATGTGTCTAAATTCAGATTTTGAAAAAAAAAATATTTTAAATATTACTTTAAGTTTATATTTCAAACATTATGTAATTGATGATTATTTTAAGTTTTGAAATAATGTAAAAGGCAGTGATGTATCATTTCAATGTTACCTAAGAGAGTCCAATTACTCATTACTCTATGTTTCAAAATAATGTTGAAGGAAAGGAGTATGCATTACAATGTCATGTATTATGTAACTCATTATCGGTAACTCATTGCTTTCTGTTGGAAAATTATGATACAAGGAAGGAGTATGCATTACAAGGTAATGCATTACTTTATCGCACCCATTAAAAAAGTTTTCCTGAAATTCAGAAATGGTGATCAGAATGTTGACTGAGATGACATGTTTTTACTTCAAATTTTTTTAAAAATGTTTGTTTTTAAGATCTATTATTAGACTCATTATTAATGTCAGTACTGGTAAACATATAAATAACCACATATTTTTTTATTTTCTTTGCAGGTTAGTAATAATACCTCATAATACATCACAATAAAGGATCACAAAAAGTAATGAAATTTGTAATGGAAAAAGTAAGTAGTTACACTCAGGGAAATTCGGCTTTAAAAATTTGGAGTTGCTTTGCGCTGTTATACAGTTTCTTTATTTTTAATGTAAATGTCAGTCCTTTGTAGAACAAATTAAATCTTTTACTAACCTTGTAGTTCATTTAAAAAAGTAAACCACATCAAATGACTGTGATATGATTTTACATTAATTTTTTACAGTCGTTTTTTGTTATTACAAAAAAAAAAAACTAAAAAAATTTTTTTTTTTATTATTTACTAACATATCACACTTGATCAACAAGAGGGTATTAACTCAAAATTTTAAAATTTTCAGTAGAGACAAAAAACTGGCCACATTTTAACAGAATTTAAAAATTCAAACATATCATAATAAGCAAATTCCATTTGAAAATATATATACATTGTTTTTGTTTTAAATTTTACCACTCATTGCAAAAAAAAAAACAATTTTTTGAGTTAATACCTTTTTTTTGAAATTATATCGATATAAATTTATAGAATAAAACAAATTTTATCAACAAAACAGTATCAACTCAAAATACATCCAAATATAAATAAAACAGTTTGATTATTTTTAACATAAATAAAGGCTCAAATCAAAATAATACCTTTTTTATGAAAATATACGATTCATTTCTATTTGAACTTTTGTATTAACTCGAAATAACACCTTTTTGTTGAAATAAAGGTAATCACTACATTATCATGAAAATGGTCTCAAAAGTGGTTTTCGAGATGAAAGAGTAATCGGAATACGTTGAAATTTTTACAATAGATAGATATTGATGTTGTTAGTTGATTTCTTGAAAAAAGTGATATTTTAAAAATTTCGAGTTAATACCCTCTTGTTGATCAAGTGCGATATGTGGTTCATTTTTACTACAATTGTTTTTAATTTTTTGAAAATTAAAAATCAAATGACAAATATTAGTTGAATGTAATGAAATGTTAGTCGTCCTTTCTTAAGTGAAATTTCATTTGTTTTTGACTACATTTGCTGTGGTCTTTACCAAGGACTATGAAGAACTAGGATGGACAGACCGGTGCGCGACGTGCCAACGTGCCAACACCCCAACATGCCAACGCGCACAAAGGTAGTTATAAAGGAGGTCACAGTGGTTTTTGTTACCCATTATTGATATAATTAATTTATTTATTTATTTTTTAGTAATTTTTAAGCTATTTCAATTTATAATAGAAATAAAATAGAAAAAAATTATTTTTCAACTATTTTAAAAACTATTATAAATTGAAATAGCTTAAAAATTACTAATAAATAAATAAATAAATTAATTATAATTTATTTATTTATTTATTTTTTAGTAATTTTTAAGCTATTTCAATTTATAATAGAAATAAAATAGAAAAAAATTATTTTTCAACTATTTTAAAAACTATTATAAATTGAAATAGCTTAAAAATTACTAAAAAATAAATAAATTAATTAATTATATCAATAATGGGTAACAAAAACCACTGTGACCTCCTTTATAACTACCTTTGTGCGCGTTGGCATGTTGGGGTGTTGGCACGTTGGCACGATGAGGTGCGCGTCGCGCACCGGTCTGTGCATCCTAGTTCTTCATAGTCCTTGGTCTTTACCTACATAATATCCTTAGTGTACTATTTCAGATATATCCCATTTATAACCCATTATCTGTTAAGGCATTTCTACACTGGGAAGATTTTAGAAAATATTCTTTGTTACTTACATTATAAGGACAATCATGATTTATATTCGAAACATTCTTAACGGCATTCCACGCTAAAGTTGTTATAGCATTTAAATTTTTGGTAAAATTACAACCAATTGTGACATCATACAAAAATGGTTTCCAACCATTTGATTTTTTTCATTAATTGTACTCGTAACTAAAGAAAAATCTAAAGTTTTAGCAAATTTTTAACACTTATGTTGTAAACTTACCTTAAATTCAGTTACCGGAACTTGTAGTAGGGTAACTTTTCCCGTCATATAACTAACATCTTTTGACACCTCATTTAATAAGCAACGATCAATTGTAAAAAATGAAGGATCATAGTTCGTGCACGTAATATTTGTAAATTTCAAACGAAAAGTCTTAATGTAAAACAAACAAAAAAAAAATAATGTTTATAATATTTAGTCCTTGAGTTTTTCCATTTTTTTTGCTCTACTTACTGCGACATTATTTAAAAATATCGGAAAAATACAAAAGACGGATATGAAAGTTTTTAAAAACAATTTGGACATGATTGAATTTTCAATTGATACTATTTCAGTTTTTTGATAAACCATAATATTTAATGTATAAAAAAAATAATTATATTTTTAAAACGGAAATATATCTATATAATGTATATTTAACTATAATTATTTAAAATTTATCAACTATATATAAAAATTTAATTTGATGTATTTTAAAGTAAATTTTAGATGTTTGTTTAACTTTATGATTTTTTATGCGATATCGTGGTGAAATTTCGATCAATTAATTTGGCTTAAAAAAACATTGAAACACTTTTAGTAACTTTTTATATAACACGGTTCTACAGTGAAAATATGCTTTAAAAGCGACATTCCCAAAATCTGAAGTTATTGTTGAAAAACAATTATTTTTTATAACTTCACAGACTAAGAAATTTATAAGGTACTCAATTCTTAAACGTTTTGTAATTTTTAAGCAGGTTTAAATAGAGAGATAGTGAAGCTGTCCAAATATGTATATACATGAGGAATTTCAGAAATTTTCGACACTGATTCAAAACATTTTCCAATTTTTTTTGTATGATATAAATAAAATTTTGTGTATGTGTTAGCCGATGTTTTGCCATGCTAAATCCATTCGCGTTAATCATTTATCTTTAACTGCGCAAAGATTGTGGTGGTTTTAAGTTTAAATCAAATTAAAAATATTAAAATTACAGTTTGTTGATTGGATTTAATTAGAGTTACATGAATTTATGGATCTCATTGTACGTAGTTATCACATTTTAAAATACATATAAAGCACACAGCCAAAAATTAAAAAAAAAATTAAAAATGTTGTGTTCCCGGTTAAAAAAGTTCAATAGTGTCCGAGCGAACAATGAGAAGATAATGCTGTTTTTTGTGAATTAATATTCCTATATTTCTGATCTGATCTATGTCCAGCTAATCTAGTTCTCAGATCAGAAATATAGGAATATTAATTCACAAAAAACAGCATTATCTTCTCATTGTTCAAGATATAATCACTATCCAGACTTTGAAAATGTTTCAATTTTAAATACAGAACAAAATTACAAACGTCGTTATTTATTAGAAATGTTACAGATAATTAATACACCACTAACAAATAGAATTAATTTTAAGATAGATATTGAAAATTTAGCTCAGAATTATAAATATTTATTACAAAAGAAATAACACATACTACATTAATTTATAACAAATATTACATCAATAGATTTTTTAAGTGTTAATTATTTATATTTTTTGTTTTAGAAATATTTGTCAAGTATTTTAAATATGTTTTCAAACTTTAAAAAATTGTTTCAAACTTTAAAATTTTTTTGAAATTTTATTAATTTATTTATTTTCCTGAAGATGCTACACAAAGGAGTAGCGAAATATTGAAATAAAAAAACTTTTATAAAATAAAAACAACAAACCTTAACTCAAATAATTAGAAAATTGAAAAATAAGGTTAAATAAACGATAATAATTATAAAATAAATTTATTTATAAAATTCTCTGAAAAATTGCATTACATTAATCAAAAGTTTCAATTGACGGATTCCAGTGACATTTCACAGACCTAATGCAAAAATTCATTGACATCATGCTGAAAGTTCTCTCAGTGTACTTAAATTTAATTTAAGTGAATCAGTAGGGAAGTCCAACTCTACTTGTCTTCTTGTCAGTAAAACAAACGAATTAATTCGGGGTTTGGATTACTTCTGTTTTATTACGACAAAAAGAACGCATCTGACAATAGTAATTATTGTTGGCTTTATGAAGCGCACCATTAGATTAATTTCGAAAATTATTTCCGGTTACCGGGTTAAAAAAATTCATATATGTACAAATATGTTCATATACGGAGATATATGTTTGCCAATATTTACAAATATGGAAATATATGTTATATATATCTGCATATATGGAAGTATATGTGATTATATATATTCGAAAAGGACTCATATATGGAGGTACATGGTATTTCATATTTGCAAAAGGTGCTCATATATGGACATATATGGAAGTATATAAGGAAGTATACCATATACCCAAACACTAATATATGGACGAATATATTAACCCAATTTTTTATTAAACTTAAGTAGAAAAAATTACTCTTTATTTAAATGATATATTTGTTTAAAGTTGTAAAAATGACAGGAAAGATTTTGAAACATATGGAAATGTTGTATCGAATCAGTTTTATAAGCCCATTTTAAAGGTCGATTTTAAACAACTTCAATTCTTGGTCTAATTCATAAGGACTATGATTCATATTTTGAGATATTTTGTAGCACATACCTAAATTTCATTTAAATTGAAGTGCAGATAATCCCCAATATTTACGTTATTATCTTTGTCTTCACTAAGACAATATTAACTCATTAAAGTCTTATTTTAAAATTTCATTAAGTTCAGAAGTTGTTCCTACCAATTTTTAAAAATCGTTATTTTCGACAAATAGTCCACACAAAAGTAAAAAATGTGTCCTGTTTAAAAATTTCTACTAATATTAATATTGTTGTTTAGTTGGGAAACTTGGTTATATGAATGTTTGATGTTTTGCATGTAATTGTCACTTCTTTCAAAACGTGTTCTGATGATGGGAACCTAGAAATTTCCCAAAATAGATTTATCAACACATTCCTGAAAGTGTTCAATTAATAAATTTGAAAACAAAAACTCTATAGATTATTTGTTAGGACTATATCCTAATAAAGAAATATAGAGTATGGCCTCGAACTTCAATAATTTTCATTTTTCATTGCACAATTAAATTTCGAAAAAAATAATTTTTATTTTTAATAAAAAGTATATCAAACTTGTTCACAATGTTTAAATATAATGTGGTTGTATTATACTGTAGAGACTTTTAGAGAACACAAATTGGTGTTTTATATTTAATGTTTTAGCATTTAATTTGATCTTGTACATTGAAAATTTCTCATAAAAATGTAAATTTACTAATGAAAGATTAATTTTTCCATAAAATATGTAAGAAACATAATGGGCCTGCCTACGGTTGTCGTAGTCGTATTTCGACTCTAGTCGAAGTCGAAGTCGTTTTCGATTTTTATTCGTTGCGGTATAACGTAAATTTTTCGACTAAAAGGTTTTTGTAATAGATTGAAAACAACAGAGTGTTGACAAATTTGTTAAATTTATTAATATTATGAAGCACTCTATGACGATCTGTCAAAAACAGCTGATTGGCGGCAATAAGAAATTTTTAATTTTGTTGTTAAATTATCAAAAATATAAAGAAATGCTAAATTTTGATTTATTTTTTTAACTTCAGATGAAAAATATGAGTGCCTATGGCTGAGACGAATGATATTCGAAGAAAACGGCTAAGTGTTGTTTAGCAAAATAACTCTGATCACGTCCAAACTTTTACCTCGCATAGTACTTTTTGAGCTGATTTTAAGAAGCAAAAAAATGTCGCCAAAGCCCCCTTGCGGCTGGACAAAGCATTAAATTCAGAAAAGTTTTTTACAATTATCTCAAAAAGTACAAGTCCGATCATTACAATATACATGTCATATCAAAGCTTATTAAAATATCTATTCAATGATGTACGACATGACCCTATGATTTAACCCATTCCAGCCCAATTCAAAATTTCCTTATATTTATTTGTTTTTTTTTTTTTTTTTGTAAAAAGATCACCTTATTAAAAAAATCGCCTATATAAGCATATAAAAACTGTAAAAAATATTAAAGAAAATTTCATAAGCTGTTAAAAAAATCGCAAAAAATCCACATTGTCTAAATTTAACTTTTGATATTTTTTTTTTGTTTCATGAGATATGTGGTCATATTGTACCTCAAAAGAAAGCTTATAAATCCGGCTATCCATTTCTATAAACTTATTAAATACTTACACAGGCCAATTTTTTAATAAAAAGCACATTTTATCTAAAAAACTAAAGTAAAAATAAGAAAATTTTAAATCGGCCTTTAATGGCTTAATTTATATTGAGATATTGTACACCATTGAAAAGCCATATAAAAGAGCTTTCATACGACATGCATATTGTTATAAGCGGACTTGTACGTTTTGAGATACTTAAAAACCTTTTTCAACTTTAATGCCCAGCCCAGCTGCTAGGGGGCGCCGGCGACTACAAATATTTTGTTTCTTGAAATCAGCTCAAAAATTAGTTTTTGGGGGTAAAAGCTTTGAAGTAATCGTAGTTATGTTTCTAAACTGCACTTGTTCCAGATTTTGCCAATTATGTTTTTTACCTTGAAACGTCCTCCAATTTCGCAAACAGCTTCGGTGCTATAATTTTTATTCTAAAAGTATTTAAATTTAATTAAAATTTCATTGAAATTTGCATTTTTTAAGAATTTATTAAATCTGTCGTGAGAAATAAAATAGACGACTGTTTTTATTCATTTTGACAGTCGAAAACGACAACCGTAATACGGAAATTGTAACAGATTTTGTAGCAGTGTTGTGCATTCGTAGTTTTCGACAAACGTAATACCGTTTTTTAAAAACGACAAATTTTGACTACGACTACGACAACCGTAATCAGGCCGAATGTTTGAGCTGAAATAAACACATTATATTAATTTGCTACCATTTAGAGGAACTTTTTTTATTGCAAACAATTATTTATTCTTATACATTTTTCAAAATACAAAATGAACGAATATGTGGATGACCATATAAAATAATATATGAACATATATGACTATATTTGTCCATATGTGGAAATGTACAATAGGTGAATTTTTTATAATGTACGAACATGGATGATGATAAATACTCGTATATGATCATATACCAACTTTTTAAACGGGTTATCATACACTCACACAACAAACAGAATTTACAGAATTCGATTGTTGTAACCGAATTAGGGGTTGTGGCAAACAAATTCGGCTGTGCTAACTGAATTTGGTTGGGACAAGCGAATTTACGACAACACCGAATATCATATACCGAATATCATATACCGAATATCATATACCGAATATCATATATATCAGGAAGCTTTTTGGGGTTATAGAAATCTTCTTTGATCCATAAAATTTAAAGTGCTTAACATTTATTGAGACTTTTTGATTTTAGTATTAAACTCATAAATATCTCCGGAATTGGTAAAGCCCTTTAGTTGCCACAAAGCGAAAAGCTGCCGCTGCACAGTGGAAGATTTTACGATTCTAGGCAGACAAAATTATATATCTTACAAAATAATAAAGCTAGAGTCATAAAATTTGGTGGACAATGTTCTCGGACCATGGTGCAGCTTTGGTAAAAATATGGGCGGAATTGGACAAATGCCACGCCCACCACCCATATAATTAAAAAAATGTGCGTATGACACGATTAATGTTGAAAACCACTGGATGATTAAATATGAACTGAAAACCATTATTTTGTACAAAAAAGGGCCTTTAAAAAAAAACTTAAATATGCATTGGAATATTTAAAATAAATAGTTAGAAATGACAACAAATGCTTAATTTTTCTTTAATGAAAAACTATTTAAATTTTTATTATCTTTAAAATAAAAAATAAATTACAATGTAAACACAAATTAAAATAATTTATTAAATTTCGTGGTTAGCTATTTGTATTAAACAAATTTTGTTCTGATCCGTTGTGTTCCCTAAAACTTACAGCTTAGAGAACTTTTTTTTTCGAAAATTTCCGAAAAATCTTGTTTCTTAAATTAAATAACACTAAAAATACTTTCCAAGTTTTAGAAACGTATTTACACGATTTATGAAGAGGAGAAACTAGCTAAACTAACTAAAATTTTTTTTTAAAAAATAAGTTTACCGATAAAAAGTTATACTCATTTAAAGATGCTCAATTTTAAACTAGTTTTATTGGCCTTTTAAATTTACTCATAAATGTTCTAGTTCAAAGTACCGTTATTTTGTTACTGTTGACAAACATGTCGAACTTTTTGCATTTTCCTACTCAGTAAAAAGTCCTCTTTTATTATTGATTAAAATTTTTATTAAAATTGAAAGTCAAAAAACGGACCTTTGTCCAGCTAGATTGGCCAAATCTTACACCGTGCCCTGTACTCACTAGGAATGAATAAAAACAAAAAATTATTTTGTATGCACTTTATCAATTTAGTCCGTCGTGAAGATACACTTTAGATCACAAGTCTTAATTTTTATAAAAAAAAAAATGCACTAAAAAAAAATTAAATTTTGCAATACCAGCTAAACGTGTGCTTTGGCGTCGAAACTTTTTTAAAATAGAGATTACGGAAATTAAACTGGAAGACAGGTGACAGCTTTGACATATTAATGCAACAACACGGAAAAACAAAAGGTTCACTTTAGCGAACATTCCCTTACGGATAATACTTTATTATGGAACAGTTATACCATTGAATCAATATAAATCATTAGTAAATAACACCGTAAAAATTTGCTATACCTCGGGTTATGTTGTATGCGTCCCAAGTTGTAAATATTGCGTATTCACCGGTTGGAAATGGTAAACGTTTTATAACATTTTCAATAAATACATTTTCAACACGTTCTGCTTCTAATATTTGCTAAAATATAAAAACATAATTTAAATTAATATTTTAATCAAACTAATCCATAAATTTTAATATATTTAACACTAGAATGACCAGAATTTTTTTTATACCTACTCTGGGTTTTTTTTTTTTTTTTTAAAAATTCTTCAAAAATTGATTTCTCATCCGATCATAACTATTTAAGCAACAATGTATTCTAGAAATGTAGCTCTTTATTCGGGACGTTATAACATCGCGTATTATGCATTTTTAACAACATTTGTTATATCATCTCAAATTCCTCCATGTTGTTTTCAAAACTCAGGTTTAACCTTTCTATATCAAAATACGCGATGTTATAACGTCCCGAATATAGAAAAAAACTGGGTTTTTCTTAACTTTATGCTAAGATATCTCAATGATAAGATATTGGAAAGGTTAAACCTGATTTTAGAAAACAATTAGGACTAATTTCAGATGACATTAAAAATTTTGTGAAAAAGTCATGTTATAACTTCCCGAATATAGCAAATAACTGGGGTTTTCTGAACTTTATGTTAAGATATCTCCAAAACCTACTGTGATGGAGAAATTCTGAGGACAGATTCGGATTCAGCGGACCTCAAGCTTTTTAAGTCTATGATCTTGACCTCTCTGAAATTTTGTAGTCATCTTTTGCATAACTTTTTAACTTGTCTACAGATTTTTTTAAAATAGGTTTTTCTGAAATCGGAAATATAGTGCTTTTAAACCCTATACACACTTTTTGTGGTGTATTTTTTTTTGTCAGTATCTTATTCAAGCGCTTTTTTGTGTATTTACAACATTAATGCTTCATTGTATGCATTCTTTACTGCTTCATTGCATTATTTACTGCTTTAAAAGAATGCATTAAGGAAAGCACAACAAAGGGCCTTCCCTAATTGCTTTGTTGTATGCAAGACGGTTAAGCGCTTGTTTGGAAGCATACAAATTAGATTGGGTAACTAAAAAAAGCAGGTTTATTAACATCTGCGGGTCCGGGTCTTAAACCTCAATTATTAGTGAAAATCAAAAAAAAAAAATGTATGTGGAAATTTAACTCTACTTAACCCTACAAAAGTCATAAATTAATATCTGGAATAAGTTGGAACAAAAATTTGTAATTTTTGAACAAAGATGCGAAATCAGTCTAAATGATTGGTCCTGTCATTCTAGTGCTATAGTTATTGAAATTTAGTGGAAATAGTGTAATTCATAAACGAGCATTTCCATTTTATTTTAACGTCTCATTTTTCGATATCCGTGAAAAAATTCATTTAATTCAAACTTATTCAATTTTATTAAAAACGGATTTAATAATATAAGGGGATATTCGGTTCTATATATAATATAAGATATTGCTTATAAGGTTAAATATATCAATACACTGCGAGAATTAACTTCATTTCAGGAATGAATTTCTTCAAAGCTTTAATGAAAATTGTCACTGGAACTTGTCCATTGAAACTTTTCATAGAATATGAAACATGTTTCATTAAAGTCACTGTTTATGAAATGTTTGTAGAATTAATGAAAGACTTAATAAAACTAATAAATCATTCCGACAATTAAGCGTTTATAAAATTTATGAAACAGTTTCATAAAATCTTTTAATATGAAGAAGTTTTCTTAAATTAACAAAACATTCATGAATGTCATGGAAAATGCATTGGAACTAAGCCAATGAACCGCTTCATATGATTTTTTAAACAATTTCATTGAAGTCTAAAATTTATAAAATGCTACAATGAAATAAAAAAGCTCTTCATAAAATAAATCTTAAAACTTAAGTTTGAAAAGTATGAAAATTAATGAAATTAGGAAATTTTGTGAAAAAATTAATAAATTTAGTCTGAAATAATTTCATATCTAAAAAGAAAATTTTCATTAAATTTATGAAAATTAAAAAAATTAGTCTGAAATAATTTCGTATCTTTAAAGAAAATTTTCATAACATTTTTGAAGAGATAATTTATGAAATCGAATGATTTTTTTTTATGAAGTTATGAAATTTTATGAAATATAGTTTATGAAAATTTTTTTCTATGATCTCAAACCTGATAATTCAAAATTAAATGCAATTTTAAAAAAGAGCAACAATACATACAAAACTCTCAAATTTCTTAATATTAATAAAATTTATTTGATATAATGAAATTTTTCATTGAATCTATGAATATGTTTCATTAATATATCATAAAGGATAATTCTTTCAGTGTACATATGATCATATCTGAATGTATTTACTAACATTCAATTGCATAAAACATATCAATCAGATAAGACTAAACTCCGATTAAATTGTAAAAGATTTTATTTAAAATAAATACAAACATATACAATTGGACTTTGTTTGACTAAATTTATTAACCCATTTTCCGAATTAAAATGAATAAACTTTATTTCACGGGTTCTCCGACTTTTTTAAAATTTGGTGAGTATGTTTTGTATGAAATATCGTAAAATGACGGGTTAAGACATCATTTCAAAGGCCATATCTAGGGCAAGGAATTCCATGCAAATAAAGTTTTTTTCTCGATAGTCTAAAACTGATATAGACTAAATATTTATCCGAATCATCAAATTTAGAACCATATTGCATCAATTTGTAGTTGCATATTTTGGCAAAATATTTCTTGCATATTTTTGCATATTTTGGTTTTTTTATGCATATTTTATACTTTTTAAAGCATTTTTTTTTTTTTTTTTGCATATTTGCCATTTATTTTAAGTATTTTGATCAAAGCTAAATAATTATTACATTTTAAAATCTTGCTTAACCGAAGAAAAGCATAAGATTCCGTTCCTATTGAAAATATATTCAATTTAAAACATAGCACTGAAATAATTGAAATAGCGACATTCTTAAAATACCGTTACCGAAATAATCTGACAAGATTTGAAAAGAAAAATTGCTGTGAATAAATATATTTTGCCGAAGTTTGATCATAAACTAGCCAGGCATTCGAACTCGGGCATAATGGGACTAAAAATATCGGTGTGCATGGACATTTCCTGAATATCTAAAACAGGAGTGCCCTAAAGTTCCTTATGGAAGAGCAAACACCAATACATTTAAAGAAAAACTAATTTTTATTCAATATTTTTTGTTGTAAAAACCAATCCATACAAAGAAAAAAGAAGAAAATATTTCAATGTTTACCAGCAAAGCATACGAAAGTGTTGTTGCTTTGCGCTTGCGTGTATAAAGTGAAGAACGACAAAAAAACTAATAAGACAAAGTTGTTTGTGAATTTCGTATTGCTAGTGCTGAGCGCTCTATATGTGTATTAAAACACACAGCCTATAGCTAAGTGTTTTTACAAAAACAATTGAGTACCAAGCGCATAGGCCGTGGGCACCCCTGATCTAAAACAACGTTACCCTTAAAATAACGCTAAAGAAATAACTGAAAACCGTTATCCCTAAACTAACGTTACCGAAATAACTAACTAACTACTGCTGAAATACCGCTTCAGAAATAAGTAAAATACCGTTAACGCTAAAAAACCGTTGTCGAAATAACTGAAATATCGTTACCCCTAAAAATACTGTTACCGAAATAAAATAAGTAGCGTTACCCTTTCTGATACCCGCATCGAATTGGTTACCATCCATGTACTCAGCGAACTTCTACTGTAAGTATTTGTAGTTATTTGAGTTGTAATACAGTATCTTAATTTTTAAGGGAATATTGTCATTTGCAGAAGAAATTTAAATTTGACTACATTTGTAGTTCAGTAATAAAAAAAAACAAACCACATCAAATTACTGTATTATCATTTTACATTAGTTTTTTTTATGCAGTAGTTTTTTATTAAAAAAAAAGACAAATAAATTTTTAAAATATATTAAATAAAACAACATAATTTTTTTAAAAAAACTCCCCTTTCTATTTGTTTTATATTTTTGATAAAAATATACAGTCCCAGTGCTGACACGGTAGTAACATGTGATTACTTTTTTCACTACCAGTAATGACAGCTTACTCTCTGCATTAATTCAGCACAAATAATAAGTTAATTTTTCCATTATTTTACAACAAAAAATAGTGCGTTACCTATAAGTACTTATTTTCATCATTATTTTAAATATAAAATAATGATCTCAAAATTGTTTGATAATCTATTTTTAGACTCATTATTTTTTCTACTCTAGTAAGTACATAACTTCTTATTTTAGATTTTTTTGTAAGCTGGAAAGTAATGACATTTTGTGCAAGCAAATCATTTATGATTTTTTTCTATCAAGTATAACATGTCGAGATAGCTCTGATGGTAAAGCAGTTGACTGACCACCAGGAGGCCCAGGTTCGAGTTCCGCGTGGGCACATTTTATTAAAACAATTTTTTTCTTTAAAAAAATTTGTGTATTTTATTTTTAGACTCAATATTTTTGTTCATACTAGTAAGCATATTTTTATTTATCGTAAGGTGTTTAGTAAAGATATGTCATTATTTTGCGCGACATCGCTATATGCAAATAATGAGGTTTGTAATGACAATTGTAAGTAATTGCCATTACCAAATGTGTACTTATATAACCACTTATATATACACTGGGGTGTAGAAAAACCTTACCATATGAGTAGTTATGTAAGTACATATTTGGTAATGGCGAGTACTTACAATTGTCGTTACAAATCTCATTACTTTTATATGGGGATATCGCTCGCAATAAGACATATCATTACTAACCGCCTTACGAATAATATAAAAATATGTGGTTACCTATATGCTTAATAGTATGGTCAAAAGTGATGAGTCTAAAAATAAATTTTCAAGAAAAAAAACTAAATTTAATAAAAAATATATTTTTTGTTGTTGAATTTTTTTTAAATAAAATGTAGCCACACGGGATTCCATCTGAGCTATCTCGACATGTTATACTTGCTAGTTAAAAACATAAATGACTTGCTTGCACAAAATGACATTACCTTTCAGCTTAAAAAAAAATCAAAAATGTGTACTTTTATATGTCCTTACTAGAGTTGGAAAAATAATGAATTTAAAAATGGATTTTAAAATTTTTTTAAGATCATTAAAATAACGATAAAAATAAGTACTTATGGGAAACGCCTTATTTTTTGTATTAAAATTATGGGAGAACTAACTCATTATTAGTAAGTTTTTGTTATTTGTGTTACAGTAATGCACAGAGTTAGATGGTGTAATTGCTTTTATTGAGAAAAGTAATGACATGTCATTACCGTTTCTACACTGGATAGTTACACACACGTACTCTGAAAATTTTGAGAGTGGAATCTCTACTAATTTTTGAGATATGTGAACAAATACATATGTAGAATGTCACTAGAATTTAAGTATTTTTGCTAACAAAAAAGTACTAAAAAATACTTTTCCAGTAGCATTCAACATATTTTTTCAGAAACATATTTAAAAAAGTATTGGGTATACAAGTTAATAATGCCGATTTTTTTGCTGGAAAAATGCATTAATTATATTAACAAAATGAATTGATACATTTTTCAAAGTATTGCCCATCGTTAGCCACTACTTTTGCCCATCTTTCTGGTAGCATATGGATTCCGCTCCAAAAGAACTGCTCCGGTTTGGGGTAAAGTATGAATCAAGCCAATTTCTGATACCCTGTTCTGAAGTGATGCTTATTCCAGTAAGGGCGTTCTGCATCGATCGAAACAAAAGTTAATCAGAAGTGGCTAGGTCAGGGCTATAAGGTGGGTGAGCCAAAACTCCAAACTGTTTTCCAAATAGTTTTTGACCGGTCTTGCAACATGTGGCCGAGCGTTGTCATGATGGAAGATTATGGCTGCATGTCTGGTCGAATATTCTGGTCGTTTTTCGTTGATTGCTCTCTTCAAACGAATCAATTGTGTTCGGTACAGGTCCCCTGTGATCATCTGACCCGATTTCAACAGCTTATAATACAAAACACCATTCTGATCCCACCAAATACAGAGCATTACCTTGGCGCCATGGATATTCGGCTTCGTCGTTGATTTGGCTGGTTGACCGGGCTTTACATACGACTTATTGCGCTTGGGGTTATCGTAATGTATCCATTTGTCATCATTAATAACAATACTATGCAAAAATTACTTCTTTTTGTAGCGGTCAAGCAGCATTTTCCGACATGCAAAATCGTCTTTCAACGTCTCTCGGCTTCAATTCATATGGGACGCAATTTCCTTGCTTTTGAATGAATCCCAATGCTTTTATACGCAGGGAAATGGCTTGTTGTGTGCCTCCCAATGATAATGCAAGTTGTTCTTGTGTTTGACAACAATCTTCGTGGAGTAATTCAAATTCCTCTTCTTCAAACTTTTTCGGCTGACCAGGCCTCTTCTTGTCTTCTGTGACCACTTTTGAATCGCGCAAACCATCGTTTACAAGTTTTTTGAGTTGGTGCATGTTGACCGTAAGCTTCTACCAATAATCTATAACTTTCAGCTGCCGTTTTCTTTAATTAAAAGAAGGTTATCAGACTTTCCCTCCAAACATCTTTTTTAGGCACAAAATTCGACATTATTATAGCGATTGAAAAAATGTGCGTTTACACTGTGGCATCTATCGAATACTGAATTATAATGACAGATGTTTACCCTCCAAAATATCATATTTGTTATTATTGACACAAACCATATGTGATAGTTATGGCATATATTGTTGAAATCGACATTATTAACTTGTATACCCAATATTACAGATTTCACACTGAGATTTTCAGGATGTTCAGAAGAACATTTGTAGCTGTTTGTGTATATAAAAAAATTTAGTGGAATTTTTTAAAAAAATAATTTTGAATTTTTTTTTTTAAAAAAACGTTTAAATTTTTTTCTAAAAAGTTGTTTTTTTTTCTTATAAAATTTCCGAACACTATTCGCAAAAGTTTTTTTTTTTTTTTTTTTTTTTTTTAATTATAATAACAAAAAAAAAACTGCTGAACTAAATATAAATTCCTAACACAGTAATTTGATGTGGTTTGTTTTTTTAAATGAACTATAATTGTAGTCAAAACTGCAATTTATTCTTTTCACTTAAAAATAAAGAAACTATAGTTCCCTGAGTGTATGTAAACGAATTTTTTCAATTTACACATACAAAATATGACATTTTAAATGATTTCCCAACTCCTCATTTTAAGATATTTCAAGGCAAAGCTGAATTGCCACAGTTTTTTAAAAGAACAAAATAAAAAATCGTTTTAGAAATATGCGTTCACTACCAAATATACTCACCAAATTTGATCAAAATTGGAGACTATCGAATTATTCGTTGAAATGAAATATAAATGCTCAAACTAATTAATGTGGAAAGGCCCTAACTCTTTATTTTTTTAATTTACAAAATAAATCCTAAGAAAATTAAAACAAAAAATGGGAAACAAAATTTCATTAATATAACTGGCAACAATGAAATAATAATAGTATTTAGGGCGAGCAACTTGTCTTAAGTAACCAGAGTTTAACTTTTACCACAGACATTTTCATATAAATTAAACATTCATAACTTTGGTTAAGACCTTGACTTTGGTAAAAGGGAGTTAAGTTTACAGGTCATAAATATTTTTTTTTTTTGTTAATGTCTTATTGTTTTTTTCTTTTCTGCACAGTTATAAAAAAAATTAAGTTAGGTCCTTTCCACATTAAGGACTTAATTTAAAAAAAATTTAAAACATCTCTTGGTCGATGTTATTTATATTGAACTTACATTATAAGGGCAGTCATGTTTTATATTCGAAAATTGTTTAACCGCATTCCAACCTAATCTTGTTACAGCATTCAAATGTTTGGTAAAATTACATCCGATTGTTATGTTATACAAAAATGGCTTCCAACCATTTTCTTTTTTCATAAGTTGTACTCGTAACTGTGAAAGGAGAATCGTTAAATATTTTTAATTTTTCATAATAGAATCAGTATAAATATTTCTGCTTGTTGTATTTTAAAATGTTTGATTTTCTTCAAACTACACATCCCAGCTAAAACTTTCATTACCAAGTAAGTGATTATATAATAAAAATAAATATCCTAGTACATTATAATTCGGGGTCAGCACTCGTTATTTGTGTTTGACGTAGTCGCTTTTGTAAGCAGGCAAGCTTACCTGCAAATATTTATTTACAAATAAGATGTCTAATTATCAACTACTTCTTTTTGAATTACTGATAAGTATAAAGGTAAGCCATATTATTTACAAACCTGTAGTCACATATTTTTTAGTGGCTTATATTCATACGAATAACTTATTATTTTGGCAACTACTTATATTTTATTTTTTATAATGTAGCAGGTAAGCATGTATGCCAATTTTGTGTGTTTTTTCATGCAGCGAATATGTAAAACTACTTTTAAAAACGACCTCGTCGAACAAAAATAATGGATTTTAACACCGAATTATATGGAGTAGGCCCTATTGCTACTGCTTATTATTTAGGTATTGGTAAGGCGAGCAAATTACTGAGATTTTGCTGGGATTAAATTAAAACTTTATTGCGTAAAAAAAATTAAACTTACCTTAAAGTCAGTTATCGGTACTTGTAGTGGAGTTATTTTAATTGAAAAATAATTTACATTCCTTGATACTGCTTTCAAAAGGCACCTATCAATTTTAACAAATTCCGGATCATAATTTTTACACATAGTTTTAGTAAATTTTACATGCGATGACTAAATGTGTTGTACAAAAATAAATTAAGAAAATTATTCATAAATCTTTACCTAAATAGTGATCTCGAAAAATTTCCGACACATATTATTACTTATTACCAGGAACAGGAACTTCATGCACTTAAAACGTTTGTTTTAGGCGCCTATAATATGCATGAAAAATCTTAAAATATGCTCTTCAAAAATAAAAAATTATGCACTTAACATTTTTTTATTATATTAACTAAAATTAAAAGTTTAAGTAAAATCCTTAGAAATAAATTATAAAGAATTTTTTTTTAATATTTTTTTGAAATGTAAAATTTAATCTATTTGTCCCAAAACGGGGTTTCAATAAAGGAAATTACCGCTCAACGTCGAAGTTTGTAATTGGTGTATTTTTTATGAGATTGTATCACAACTCTCTTCTAAAATGCTGAAATGAGATTTCGATAGTTTCAAAGAAAAATCCAAAAATTTAAAAGAGAGGCTTTTTTAAGTTATTACTTTTAATATTTTTAAAGAATTTTAATTAAGAAGTTTGATATAATATTTATTAAAAATAAAAATTATGTTTTTTGGACCTTTAATTGTACAATGAAAATGAAAATTGTTCAAGTTAGAGGCCATACTCTATATTTCTTTATCCTAACAAATAATCTATAGAGATTTTGTTTTTAAATTTATTAATTGAACTCTCAGGAACGTGTTGATAGATCTATTTCCGGAATTTTCTAGTTTACCATTATCAGATGACAATCCCATGCAAACATCAAACATTCGTATAACCTAGTTATCCCACTAAATGAGAACTATTATATGAGCCCGAAGTTAAAGATTATCACCATTGATCAAAAAATAAATTGAAAACTTGTTCATTATGTGCACGCTCTACCTTTGGTAGAAATATAATATAGATTGTTAGGACAATATTCTAATAACGAAATATAGAGTATGGCCACGAACTTGAATAATTTTCATTTTAATTTTAATTTTAATTTTAATTACGTTTTAAAGATAATTTGTATTGTTTAAAATATTCTCTAAATACGTCTTTCACAACTAACAACAAATGTTAATTATTTCTATTCAGAAATACACCTTTAAACATAAAACCCTTTCTCTTAATCCCAATTTGCATATCAAATTTAAATGTAAAATAAAATTGGGGTTTTTTGACGAGAACCTGCAATAAAAACATGCACTTAAAGCAAAATTTGTAAAATTTTGCAAAAAATTAAAGCAAATAAGTAAAAATACGCAATAAAAATAAGCATTTAAAGTAAAATGTGCTAAAATATGCATTTATAGCGAAATATGAAAAAATATGCACTAACGAATAGATGCAATTTTAACGCAAATTCTTTGATTCGCAAATATATTTTATTTATCCCGTTCTCAGGCTTAAGAGAAAAACCATGCATGAACTACCCAGTCCCTGCTTATTACTATTTTTATGTTTAAAAGTCAACTTTTTTTTTGATCAAGTTATATTTTAAAAAGTCGTCAGATTATGTGTCCAAAATATTAGCTTAATCCGAGTACACTGTAAGTAAAATTTATACTTTTGGAATGACACACCTAAACCTCGAGACACTTGAAATTATTGAATGCAGTTTATTTAATCCGTTTTGTTAGGTTAGGTCAAAATAAAAAGATATTTAAATTTTTAATTTCCATTGACTCAAGCGATTTTTTGAGTGTATTTTAAGTAAAAGATATCGAAATCTTTTTTGAAATAACTTTATTTATTGTTTATAGAGCAATTCCATATGAAAGCGATCACCTTTTGGACGACCCCTCTCCGATTTTAAAATAAATAGTCTCAATCGATTGCCCAGCAAAAAATAATGTACCTACATATTTTTTTTTTATAGTGACTGGTTTAGTGGTGGTGTGCACCACTGTCATGTGACAAAATTGAAGAATTCTTCACAAGGGATCTCATTGAAAGTTGTTTTAAAAAAAAACTACTAAAGCGATCGCAACGAGTGATAGCCCGTTGGAAAGGTATTGAATCAGGTTTTCCTAATTTTTCTCAGAAATTTACCTTTTTTCCCATGAAAATTAAATTTTCCCATTAAAATTAAATTTTCCGATTTTCCACAGAAGCTCCTAAATTTTCCGGCTAATTTTATTTTTTTTGGATTCCTCATAATTTTTGCTTTAAGAATCAGCAATAAAAAAATGGGCCCCGACTCCTTGTTTGGACAGGAGAAGAGCATTTAAGAGACCACCTTGTTCTCATTGTTTTTATATTTTTTATAATTGAATTATTTTTAATTATTTAACAAGAAATATTAGAAAAATTTTATTTTTCAATTAAAGCCTGATTCAATACCTTTCCAACGAGCTATCACTCGTTGCGATCGCTTTAGTAGTTTTTTTCAAAACAACTTTCAATGAGGTCCCTTATGAAGAATTCTTCAATTGTGCACACCACCACTAAACCAGTCACTATAGAGCAATTCCATATGACATGTGACAAAATTGAAGAATTCTTCATAAGGGACCTCATTGAAAGTTGTTTTGAAAAAAACTACTAAAGCGATCGCAACGAGTGATAGCTCGTTGGAAAGGTATTGAATCAGGCTTTAATTGAAAAATAAAATTTTTCTAATATTTCTTGTTAAATAATTAAAAATAATTCAATTATAAAAAATATAAAAACAATGAGAACAAGGTGGTCTCTTAAATGCTCTTCTCCTGTCCAAACAAGGAGTCGGGGCCCATTTTTTTATTGCTGATTCTTAAAGCAAAAATTATGAGGAATCCAAAAAAAATAAAATTAGCCGGAAAATTTAGGAGCTTCTGTGGAAAATCGGAAAATTTAATTTTCATGGGAAAATTTAATTTTCATGGGAAAATTTAATTTTCATGGGAAAATTTAATTTTCATGGGAAAAAAGGCAAATTTCTGAGAAAAATTAGGAAAATTTTATTTTTGAATTAAAGCCTGATTCAATACCTTTCCAACGAGCTATCACTCGTTGCGATCGCTTTAGTAGTTTTTTTTAAAACAACTTTTAATGAGGTCCCTTATGAAGAATTCTTCAATTTTGTCACATGACAGTGGTGCACACCACCACTAAACCAGTCACTATAAAAAAAAAAAATATGTAGGTACATTATTTTTTGCTGGGCAATCGATTGAGACTATTTATTTTAAAATCGGAGAGGGGTCGTCCAAAAATTTGCCAATTTTGATCGTTTTCATATGGAATTGCTCTATTTGTCGAAACTCAAAGCTACCAAAGATGGCCGTCCATTTTTAAATAATGTTTTCTAAACAAATTTGAAGATTCTCACCATATGACACTGAATTAACAGATGTCAGTATAAGCCAAATGACGTTTCGGATTGGATATAAATGAATAGTGTATCCTCCTAAAAATGGACGCCTATCACATTGTTAAACTTAAGTTCAGACAATAAAGTCAATTCAAAAAAGATTTTGAGGTCTTTTACTTAAACTACACTCAACAAATCGCTTGAATCAATGCAAACTTAAAATTGCAATATCTTTTAATCTTGACCTAGCCGCTTAAGCATATACACTCAGGGAAAAAGCTTAATCATATTTATGAAAAACTTTATAAATATGATGAAAGACTTCATAAATTTGACTAAAAACTTCATAAATAAGATGAAAAACTTTATTGATTTTCGTCCAATGTAACACTGATGAAGCTGTTTCATTAAAGGCAAATTGATGACAGGCTTCTTCAAATTTGTGAAATGTTTCATAAATATGATGAAGAAGTTTCATGAATTTGATAAAGAAGTTTCATAAATTTTTAATGAAATTTTATGAGGCATCATCATATTTATGAAAAATTTCATAAATATGATGAAAAACTTTATAAATATGATGAAAACTGCATAAATATGATGAAAAACTTCATTGATTATCGTCCAATGCAATACTTCATAAATTTGATGTAGCTGTTTCATAAAAAAGGGAAAATTGATGACAGGCTTCTTCATATTTATTAAATATTTCATGAACTTTTTTATGAAACGATACATATCTATGAAGCATTTGTCATAAGTTTTAATGAAACTTTTCATCATATTTATAAAACTTTCATAAATATGATAAATAATTAATGACAAACGTTTAGTGTACGACAATTTTTTTTTGACCAACGTCCAAATTTTCAATGTTCGGCCGAAGTCGTAGCCGAACTTTTTAATTTGCCTATTAATTTTAATAAAACGGGAATTTCAGTTAATTTTGACAGCGAAATTTGTTTAAAGTAAACCTAAAACTATTTAAACATGACTTAATCTCAAAAAAATTTAATTAGGAATTTTTTTTTTCAAAAATATGAAGTAATGAATTCAATTATTTTAATAACATGAGAATCCTGGAACTTTTTTATTTTTACTAAAATATATAACACATTTAATACAAAGTGTTGCAGTTACGGGATCACTGAAAGTTACAGGACCTCAAATGTACCCAAAAAAAAACGTGTTTTTTGCACTTTTAGTTTAGAATACCTGACACGATTCGGGTTTAGCACGTCTAAAACTTTCGGGAAAGTATAGTTCGATTCTTGGTTAAACAAATTTCATCAAATTTCATTAAATGCTCAAGTTCTCAATACTTTTATTTAAAAATGGTTTGCAGCAAAATATGCAAAAATTTGTTCACATTCTATTTGTACGCGACATATAAAATATTAATTTTTTTTTTCACTCATAATCTGACAATCTTCTTAATGATAACTTGATAAGAAAAAGGTTCAGTGTCGTCTGCAAAAGCACCCAGGCAAAAAAAAATACAATAGGCACAGTGTTCGCAAAGCGTCGGTGTCAGAGACGGTGGGTTATGTGTTGGCCGAACGTGGGATTAACAATTTTGAAAGTATTGTCCTGTTACCCGCAAAACGTTAATAATTGAACAAATTTGGAGCTTTTAAAAGAGCTTAAATTAAATTAATATTGAGAAATATATATAATAAAACACATTTAAAAATCAGCAATACAGTTCGGTTTTAATCTTATACATCATATTTAAATATATGAAATATAATAAAAAATTAAAAAAAAATACTTCTAATTGGTTGTAATAATGGTAAAAACAATATTGGCAAAGAATTTTGCTTGAGGTACTGGCAAAACACATGCTTTGCAAACAATACAGTGTTTTCCTAGTACATTTGTAAGTGCAAATGTTTGTTGGGTTTTTTTCGATCTCACTGCAATGAGAGAATTATCTTCACTTCAGTAATGAATTTCGTCGTAGCTTTAATGAAAATTGTCACTGGAACTCGTCCATGAAACTTTTCATATAATCTATGAAACAAGTTTAATTAAATTCAATGTTTATGAAATGTTTGTAGAATTAATGAAAATCTTCATTACACTAATGAATCTTTTAATAGTAAGAAGTTCCATTGAATTAATATGAATATATGAATACATTGGAACTCAGCCAATGAACCGCTTCATATGATTTTTTAAACAATTTGATTGAAGTTCAAAACTAATAAAAGGATACATGGAAATAATTTATAAAATATGCTGAACACTTGAGAATTAAATTTTAAAACTAAAGTTTGAAATATATGAAAATTAATGCAATTATGAAATTTCATGAAAAATAAAAAAATAAGTATTTGAAATAATTTCAACAAAATTTTCATGAAATTTGTTAAGATATACTTTATTATATCGAACGATTTTTTTTTTTTTGTAATTATGAAATTTTATGATAAAAAGTTTATGAACAGTTTCATAATATTAATAAAATTTCTTTGTTGTAATTAAATTCTTCATTGAATCTACGAAAATAATTCTAAACAATTGTTTCATTAATATCATGAAGGATAATTCTTTCAGTGTGCTTATATTATTTTACTTACTCCGATACCTTTTAAAAATATTAAAAATACAAAATAAGCGAAAATTAAAATTCTCAAAAACGATTTGGACATGTTGCGATTTAAATTGATACTATTTGTTATAGTTTTAAAATGAATATTTTTAAATGCTTATTACACTATTTAACAAATTCCTAAAAAAGTTTTGTGTTTCGTACACGCGACTATTTTTTTTTTATTATGTCTTAATTCCTCCTTTACCCACAAATAGCATTTTTTTTTATGGAGTACACTGAGAGAATTATCTTCATTTCAGTAATGAATTTCTTCATAGCTTTAATGAAAATTGTCACTTGAACTAGTCCATTGAAACTTTTCGTACAATCTATGAAACAGGTTCAATTAAAGTCAATGTTTTTGAAATATTTGTAGAATTAACTAAAACTAATGAATGAAGCGTTCATAGAATTAATGAAACAGTTTCATACAATTTTATATATTATATATTATAACTCTTCATGAATGTCTTGAAAAATACATTGGAACTAAGCCAATGAAACGCTTTATATATTTTATGAAACAATTTCATAGAAGTCCAAAATTTATTAAAGGCTACATTAAATTCATAAAGCACTTCATACAATATTTAGCATTTAAAATTTAATTATAAAACTTAAGTTTGCAATGAATGAAAATTAACACTCTAACGGGTAAGGCTGCCGCAGGGCAGTCTTTATAAAATTTACCACAAATGCGTCAAATGAGCGTTTTATACTTAGAAATTATTATATTCCGATAGAAAACTAAATTTGCTAAATATTTTGCAAAGAAATTGTTTTTGTGCCGCCCACGGTTTGGAAGCGAGAAAGCTTCAAAATCAAAATTTCGTAAGATTTAAAAAAATAATTATTTTAAAAAAAAAACATAGTTTTCAAAAATCTAAAAAACCAATTTAAGTTGACTAAAAACTCATTATAATGAAATATAAGTAAGATTGAAGCTTTATCTTTAATAATAAGTCCTTACTGTAGTCCAAGGACTCACAGGATTTTATCAGAATTCCTCTAAAGAACATTTTCTTAACTTATAAACTAAAAGACTGATTTTTATGAAATTTTGCAGAAAGTAGACGTTAAGTATTAGTAGCGTTGAAGTTTAAACAATATAAATTGAAGTTTAGATACTTTTTCGCCTAATTTCGCTCTTTCCAAATAACGAAAATCGCGATATTTTCTTAAATAGGAGCAGAAAGAAATGGTTTTTCGAGCGTGGTTCTATCTTGGTAAGAGAAATAATTTTTCTCCAAAACTTCTCTTTAGTTTCCAAAATGCGTCCTAAAATATTTTGGCTCATATCGCCTAAATTAGGCAACGATAAACAATTTTATTTTAAATTAATAACGAGCTTTAAACCTCCGTATATTTACAAAAATAAAGCAAATCAAACATATTAGCTAGGTTGATACTAGTATTTCGATCTGGCTAAAGATCTCATCAGAACCCGATTTTGTTGAAGAACTTATTATTTGTTTTTCGAGTGGAGCACATGGTATGAATTTCGTTGCAAAACATCGTTTGCCAGTTAGAGGGTTAATGAGATTATGAAATTTTATGAAAAAACAAAAATGTTAAGTCTTTAGAATAATTTCAGAACTATAAAGAAAATTTTCATTCAATTTATGAAGAGAAATTTATGAAATGTAAATAATTGTTTTGTAAAATTTTATGAATTTCTTGTATATAATGAAATTCTTTATTGAATCGACGAACAATTTCTATGAAATTGTTTCATTAATAACATGAAGTATAATTATTTCTAAGTTTGATATAATTTTTATTAAAAATAAAATTATGTTTTGTGCAACCAAAATGAAAATTATTCCAGTTCGAGGCCATACTCTATATTTCTTTATTAGGATATTTATTCCGATTTTCGGTTTTAGGAGCCCTAAATACATAACAAAAAAAAAAAATAAAAAATAAAATATGAGAATCATTTTTGTTGCAAACTCGTGTTATTAATTTAATTTTCACAAAAATATTATTTCTGTCGAAAGTTTTTAATAACCTTTAGATATTTAATGCTATTTAAAATTAAAATTCCAATTTAAAAAGCAAATGCTTTGCTGTTTGCTTAATTAACCAATAATTAAAAAGCTATTATTTAAAACTTCTGGCTTGTGAAAGTAAACAAATAAAATAATTGGAAAAATAATTTGAAATAAATTAATCTTCTTTTAAAACATGGATATTGGGGTTTTAATTATACTAAAGCGTTTATAGTTAATGTAGGGGAATTTGGGGTGAAACGGTAACACTAGGGTTGCCATTTATTCGGGGTTTTATTTTGTTCGAATAAATGATCAAACAATTTTTGATCTAACGACTAATTTTTAAAAACAATTCGAATAATCGAACGAATAAAAATAATTTTAAAAATACATATATGTATATCTAATTACAGTATTTTATAGTAATTAAATGTGCTAAAATCCCAAAACTTATTTAACAAATTGTGAAAAGCAATCTGATGTAGGCGTGTCCCTATCCGGATTTCATTCTTGCCTAAGGAAATCTTCAGGGGACTTTGTTATTAGAATTTCTAGAGATATTTGTTATGTTAAATCACAAACTCAATGAGAATTTCTTGTCCTCGTCTAGGAGCGAGATTCAAAATTTAAAATATCAAAGAAAAACCAAAACAACAACAAAAAATTGTCACAATTGGCTTTGTCATCTTCCAAATACTACTCTGTTTTTTTGACAGACCTAGCAATGTAGTGACGTTTATTCAAGTAAATCAACAATAGAAAATCATATGTTTTCTATTAGTGTCAGTTACATTTAAATTTGCACAAGCACCTGCATATTTGTTATTTAAATTTATTTTCATCGGGATAAACATTAATTGCATTTATAGTAATTAAATGTGCTAAAATCCCAAAACTTATTTAACAAATTGTGAAAAGCAATCTGATGTAGGCGTGTCCCTATCCGGATTTCATTCTTGCCTAAGGAAATCTTCAGGGGACTTTGTTATTAGAATTTCTAGAGATATTTGTTATGTTAAATCACAAACTCAATGAGAATTTCTTGTCCTCGTCTAGGAGCGAGATTCAAAATTTAAAATATCAAAGAAAAACCAAAACAACAACAAAAAATTGTCACAATTGGCTTTGTCATCTTCCAAATACTACTCTGTTTTTTTGACAGACCTAGCAATGTAGTGACGTTTATTCAAGTAAATCAACAATAGAAAATCATATGTTTTCTATTAGTGTCAGTTACATTTAAATTTGCACAAGCACCTGCATATTTGTTATTTAAATTTATTTTCATCGGGATAAACATTAATTGCATTTATAGTAATTAAATGTGCTAAAATCCCAAAACTTATTTAACAAATTGTGAAAAGCAATCTGATGTAGGCGTGTCCCTATCCGGATTTCATTCTTGCCTAAGGAAATCTTCAGGGGACTTTGTTATTAGAATTTCTAGAGATATTTGTTATGTTAAATCACAAACTCAATGAGAATTTCTTGTCCTCGTCTAGGAGCGAGATTCAAAATTTAAAATATCAAAGAAAAACCACTTACTTTATCATCTTAAAATTCTATGAATTTTGACATCTTTTTGAATAATAACCGAAATAATTTTAGTGCATGAAATGAAAATTTTCATTAAACTAATGAAACTTTCTTCATTAATTACTTGCAAGAAAATCTTCATATTTTTAAACTAGTTTTTTGAAGAAATTTCTTCATTGAGTAAATGAAAATTTTAATAAATAAAACCAAATTTTTCCATAAAATTGTATGAAAACTTGCATTTGTTTAATGAAAAGTTTCAATATACGAGTTCGAGTGCAACTTCACTGCTTCTATACAACAATTCTTTAATATCATGCAGATTAAAAACAAAACTGATATGGATCTATATATATTTTTATCTAATTTAATATGAACCCATAATTATATAAAATTTCATCCAAAAATGGCCCGATTAAATTCTATCAAATTATATCTGATCGTATCATATCAGATTAATTTAGATGCAGATTTAATAAAGTTTTGCCCAAATTTTGTCCTCATCCAATCTTATTAAATTATATGCTACTATATCTAATTTAATATAATAGGATGGTCTATATATTACTTTAAACATAAATATCGTATGCTTTCTTTCAATTTTAGAAATAGTAATATTAGGTCTTCTCATAAAAACTCGCATATAAGTTGTAAATATGGTAAAACTGTGATAAACAAATAATTTATTTTTGGTATCAAGCTACAAACGATTTTGTTATACCATTTCAGTTGAAATCAAGAAAACTTCAAATAAATTAAAGTTTTTTATTTGAAATGCAGAAAATTTGCAATTTATATTGAACATTTTGAATTGCAATCAAAGAAGTTATAAATTAATTAAAGATTTCCTTTAATTTGTTAAGCGATAGTTCGAATATTCAAAGTGAAATTAAGATTTCCGCGTTATTTACTATTTTACTTGAAATTTTCTCAATTAAAAATAGTTAATCACAATTTATATTTTTTGCAGTTCTAATGCAAAATTCCAAACTTTTTCCGAAAACTTATTTAACAAATTGTGAAAAATAGTTTGTTGTAGGTTGGTCCCTATCCGGGTTTTATTATTGCCTAAGGAAATCGTCAGGGACAATGTTCTTATAATTTCTAAAGATATGTTTTGTAATATGTTTTGTGGATAAAGTGTTGCCAACCTGTATAAAAAACCAACCTGTATAAAAAACACCCTTTACATATATTGTTATGTATATCTAATCCATTGTTTTTTTTATATTTACAAAAAAAATACTCTATGAAATATGTTATTTTTTATAATTGAAGTTTATACACTCAGGGAACTTCTGCTTTAAAAATATGTAGTAGTTTGGGTTGTAATACAGTTCCATTATTTTTAATGTAAATGTAAGTCATTTGTAGAACAAATAAAATTTTTAACTAACATTGTAGTTCATTTAAAAAAACAACTCACATAAAATGACTGTTTTATAATTTTACATTCATTTTTTACAGTTGTTTTTTGTTATTTAAAAAAATAAAAATAAAGAAATGTTTGTTTATTTTTTACTACCATGTGGTTCATTTTTACTACAATTGTTAGTCATTTTTCGAACATTAAAAAACAAATGACAATGTAAGTTGAATTTAATGAAATGTAAGTCGTCCTTTTTTTAAATAAAATTTCATTTGTTTTTGACTACAATTGCTGTTGTCTTTACCAACATAATTTCCTAAGTGTAGGGCTGCCAGATTAATGATAAAAACCAGAATGATTTTTACTAAAATATTAAATTACAAAAATCTATCGGCTAAGTTGGTTAAGTCGGCTAGCAAATTTAAGACGGGATTAGCGGAGGCGGCAAGCCGGCTTTGAACCGGTCGACTTGGACCTCTGCTCTAATTCCGAAATTTGGTAAATTATAGATTTTTTCTGCTCATATTTCTTCCGCATGCTAGATATTAATGGGTCAGTAGTTAGAAGAAACCTATTGAAAATATCTGCATTGGACTTTTCTCGGCCGCATTTACGAGCAAAGTGCTCTCCATAATTTTTAAAATCTTTGTTTCTTGCTTCTTGATGTTCTTTAGATAATTCTCCAATTGGTAAAAGTGCCGGCACGTGAATACAAAATTTATGCAAAGTGGGAGGCATACCAACCATAATTTGACGCAGAACATGTTAAACACTTTAAAAACACTTGACACTTTAAACGACAAATAATATAACATCAATACAAAACAAACACACAAAAATACAGAATCAAGCGTTATCACAGAATCATTTGTTGAAATTAATAAAACATAAAATACATGTATCAATTATATCCTTTCCATAGCTTTTGATTACGAAAATTTTGTGCGTGAGCATAAATTCGTGAGCGTGAGTAAATCATATGTGGTCGTGATTGAAATGCAATTTAATCACTTGAATTTTGATAAATGTATTAACAACATTTTTAACCTACTGTAAATTTTGTGTACGTGAGCTTAAGTGATAAAAATCACTCACGCATCCATTTCTAAAAAATCCTAAATGCATCAACAAAAACAATAACAAAAATACCAAAAATATAGAAAAAGACAATCATGTCGATTTCTATAGTCACCTTCACTATAAATACTCGCCTCATTCACTTTTTGCTATTCTATAATACGTTAGTGATGTGATTTCTAGAAAACATATGTTTTTAGAGATGTGCCATCAGAAACATATGTTTTTGTTCACATCATATGTATTCTAAAATACTCGTATCACTAATTTATATGTCATTTTTGTTCGACGCCAACTTTCGCGCGTTAAAAAAATAAAAACGAAAAAGTGATACAAAAAAATGTAAGTATTAACTAAAAATAAAATTTAAAACATGTATTTTTAATTGTTTGTTTTTGTGAAGGTCTAAAAAACAAACCACACCCCAACAATTTAAGGAGTTGGTTAATTTTATGGTAGCACATCCAGACATTGGAAGAGGAGTCAGTCAACAAAGACCAGAAATCCAAAATGCGTTATGGGATGAGTTAACCCAAAAACTTAATTCAACAAGTCTTCCAACAAGAGAAGCAGCGGCATGGAAGAAGGTGAAACATTTAAAAACTATAAGAGCCTTATAAGCACACAACTATATTTTAAATAAAAATAAATGTTTTTTTCAGGTCTGGAGGGACTTTAAAGCCAACACTAAAAAGAAGATTGTAACAAACAAGCAACACATGGAGGGTACTGGTGGAGGCCCTAACAAAACAGTTCATTTGAACGATTTAGAGGAGTCTGTTTCAGAACTTTTAAATTTTGCAACATCTGTGAATGGAATTCCAAATGTAAACTCATTTGGTATTCCTGATCCAATGGAATCATCAGGGAACGTATCTTTCTCTGAAGTAATAGTTGTAGATGTAGATGTTACAGAAGACAAAGATGTCAGTTTTCAAGAGACGCCGAGTACAAGCTCAAAAAAACGAAAAATTGAACCGCCAAATCTGTTGCAGATCCAAATTGACCTCCAAAAGTCGTTCTATGAGAACTACGTGACATTAAAAAAGGAGGAATTGGGTTATTTAAAAATAATTGCAGAGGGCATTCAAAAAATTATATAAAAGTTAAATGAATTCCAAAATAAACAAAATTATTTGTTTATTTACTAAATATGTACCTTAATAATACTAATATTAGTTATAAAAAAGTTCACAACAATTGAATTAAAAAAATGTGATTTTTAAAAGACTAAGTTTTTATTTTATTTTATTTTCTCTTTATTCCTAATTATAGTATTTATTTAAAATGAATTGCTGTGTTAACTTTATTTTTTAATGTAAATAAAGCTTATATGATCTCTTATTATCAAAACTGGTTTCGTTCTTTTTGAAAAAAAATATAGTTTTGGAAAAGTCTTTACAGGAAAAAGTGCGAATCTTCTGGCGCCAAATGGTACATCACATGGAAACTTATGATCTATAGTTTCCAAAAAAATTTTATTGCAAAAACTTGTCCCATAATTTTTTTTTAAACTGGATTTATGAATTTGTTCTTTTAATTTTTGAAGAAAATTTTTTTTAGAATTGTCTTTCAAGGAAAAAGTAGGAAATTTCTGGGACCATACAGCTTATCACTGGAAAGCTTATAGTCTCTAGTTTACAAAACTTGTTTATTCGAAGAAATTGGCTAAGATTTTAAAAAAATATGTTATGAATTCCAAAAAATTAAAAAAATTTTTTTTTTTTTTTGGAATCGTCTTTCCAGGAAAAATTGAGAAACATCTGGAACCAACTAGTACTTTACAAGAAAGCTTATGGTATCTAGTTTTCAAAACATTTTTTTTAATTGTCAGAAAAGTTTTTTGAAAAATTTAATGATTGAATTTGATATTTTAATTAAAAACAAATTGTGGAATGGTCTTTCCAAGAAAAAGAAGCAATATTCTGGGAACGTACAACACATCACAGGAAATCTTATGGTCTATAGTTTCTAAAAAATGTTTATTGGAAAAAATTGTCTGGAAGTTTTTTCAAAAATTTTATTTCTAAATTTCTTTTAATTTTTGAAAAAAAAAATTTAGAATGATCTTTCCAGGAATAAGTAAATAAAATTCACTGACCACATATCATAGGAAAGCTTAGAGTCTGTAGCTTCCAAAACATGTTTTTTGGAAGAAATTTTCTAAGTTTTTAAAAATTATATTAAGACTTATATAAAATTAATTTTTTTTTTAATTGTCTTTCCAGGAAAAATTAGGAAACAGCTGGGACCAAATGGTACTTCACAGGAAGGCTTATGGTCTGTAATCTTCAAAACATGTTTTTTAAAAAAAATTGTCCCAACATTTTTATCAAAAATTTGATTTTTGAATTTGGTCTTTTAATTTTTGAAAAAAAAAAGAAATGTTTGAATGGTCTTTCCAGGAAAAAGTGTGAAACTTCTGGAATGATACAGCACATCACAGGAAAGCTTATGATCTCTAGTCTTCAAAACATATATTTTTCAAAAAATTGTTCCAAAAACTTTTTCAAAAATTTAGTTTTTGAATTTGTTTTTTAATTTTTTAAGTTTTTTTTTTAGAATGTTCTTTCCAAGAAAAACTGTGAAACTTCTGGGACCATACAGCACATCAGAGGAAAGTTTATGGTAACTAGTCTTCAAAACATATATTTTGCAAAAAATTGTTCCAAAATTTTTTTAAAAAATTTAGTTTTTGAATTTTTTTTTAATTTTTGAAAAAAAAATTTAGAATGTTCTTTCAAGGAAATAGTGTGAAACTACTGGGATCATACAGAACATCACAGGAAAGCTTGTGGTCTCTAATATTCAAAACATGTATGTTGCAAAAAACTGTCCCAAAAACTTTTTCTAAAATTTAATTTTTGAATTTGTTTTTTAGTTTTTGAAAAAATTTTTAGAATGGTCTTTCCAGGAAAAAGTGTGAAACTTCTGGAACCATACAGCACATAACAGGGAAGGCTATGGTCTTTAGTTTCTAAAACAAGTTGGTTGCTAAAAATTGTCCCAGAAGTTTTTTTTTCAAAAATTTGTTCTTTTAATTTTTGAAAAAAAAATTTTAGAATGGTCTTTCCAGGAAAAATTGGGAAGTTTCGGGGCCCAAATAGCACATCACAGGAAAGTTTATAGTCTCTAGTCCGCAAAACATGTTTTATGCAGAAAATTGTTCCAAAAGTTTTTTAAAAAATTTTAGTTTTGAATTTGTTATTTTAATTTTTCAAAATAAAAATTTTAAAATGGGCTTTTTGGAATTCATAACATTATTTTTTTTTTTTATCAATTTCTTCAAATAAACAAGTTTTGGAAACTAGAGACTATAAGCTTTGATGTGACGTGCTATATGGTCCCAGCGATTTCCCACTTTTTCATGGAAAGACAATTCTAAAAAATTTTTTCTTCAAAAATTAAAAGAACGAACAGCCTCATAAATCAAATTTTAGAAAAAAAACTTCTGGGACAATATTTTGCAATAAACATATTTTGGAAGCTAGAGATCAAAAGCTTTACTGTGATGTACCATTCGGTCCCAGAAGTTTCCTAATTTTACTTGGAAATACCATTCCAATTCCTTTTTTTTAATTTTTTGAAATTCGTGACACAAATTTTTTAAAAACTTAAGACAATTTCTTTAAAAAACAAGATTTGAAAACTAGAGACTATAAGCTTTGCTGTGATGTGCTGTGTAGTCCCAGAGTTTCGCACTTTTTCCTGGAAAGACCATGCCAATTTTTTTTTATAATTAAAAGATCAAATTCATAAATCAAATTTTTGTGAGAACTTATGGGACAATTTTTTGCAACAAACATGTTTTGGAAACTAGAAACCTGCTTTTCTGAAAAAAAAATTCAAATTCCTTTTCACTTTTTTTAAAATAAAATACATAAGTATGTATTATTTTATTAAAACAAACCATTTAAGTTAAAATTTTAAAAAGTGTTCAAAATGTCATTTCTTATTAAAATAGCTTCGTTGGAAGAAGTTTGATAATCTTCATCAGTGGTATTGACTTCTACGGGAACTAAAGTCTCTTCAAGCTCATCCAAATGTTCACCAGGACGACAAAAATGAATTCTTATGTTGTGTAAAGCACAACATACGTTTACAATGCGTGCTGCCTTTTCAGGACTATAATGTAGACCTCTTTCATTTATAAGGCATCTGAAACAGTTTTTTAAAATGCCAATTGTTCGCTCTATAATATTTCTTCCTTTGGAATGAGCTATATTAAATTTGGATTCTTTACTTCCAACAGCTGGTGACCTACATGGTGTTAAAAGCCATGGTTCTAGTGGATAGCCAGCGTCTCCCAAAATACGTGAATTGTCACCATGATGATACTGGTTTTCAAAAAACCGTTTTACATTTGAAAGTTTCCAAACATGTGAATCGTGACAGCTACCAGGAAAAGTTGCATTTACGAAACGTATTCTATTCAAATGGTCGCATCCCTTAAAAAAAGTAGCATTTTAGTATATACATTTTTAGTTAACGAAATATATTTACCAACATCACATTAAGACTGTGATATCCTTTTCTGTTATAAAACAAATGACGATCATCCGATGGTGTAACAATTTTAACATGTGTACCATCAACAGCCATGACTACGCCTGGGATTGACGATTTTCTAAAAAAATAGATTCTGGCATCTTCTTTTGTCTGATCATCCATTTTTGCTGATATCCACTTAGGGCATAAAATTTCTTCGAATGCAACCAATACTTCTGATAGAATTTTGGAAAATGTTGATTGGGAAATATTAAGCTGCCAGTCTTTGCCAACCCCATGTTGATAATTCCCCTCAGCAAAAAATCGCAAACATGCTGCCAGCTTGTCAATGGTTCGTAAGCATCCCAGCCGTGTTTCCGATTTGATTCTGTCCTCTAATTCCAACAAAATGTACTTGAAGGCCTCTTTGTTAATCCTAAAATTTTTTTTGAAACTGTTTTCGGGATTAAAAAGTTGGTCTATTATATTTTTATAAACATACCTGATGTCATTCATGGAAAATACATCCATCGTGTTGATCCTTAGGTTTTTAAGGACACTTCTCAGGTTTCCCGAGTTCTCGGTAATGAAAAAGGCAATGGAATCCATTTTAAATTAAAATATAAATTAAGTTTTAATTAATTTTTCCAAACAGCTGATTAAAAACAGCTGATTAAATTAGTGATGGCAAAAATTTTATAGTTTTTATCGATAATTCATCACGAGTATTTTAGAATACATCGAAAACAGAGTGTCGAAAGTGAAACGTTGCCATCGTCGAAGTGAAGCGCGTATTTAAGAATTGACTTGAATATTTAAACACAGCAAATGAAATTACCGGTTTTGATCAATAAATGACAGCCAGACTTTTTACACAAAAACGAAAATAACAAAAAGGGCATTTTCTCGTTTTTTTTTTTTTTGTAAATACAAACTGACATCATATAATTTTCTAAAATCTACAAAACTAAACCCAACTATAACTTACTTAACCCTCTAAGGGGTAAGGCTGCCTCAGGGCAGTCTACACAAAATTTACCACAAATGCTTGAAATGACCGTTTTATACTTAGAAATTAATATATTCCGATAGAAAACTAAATTTGCTAAATATTTTGCAAAGAAATTTTTCGTGTGCCGTCCACGGTTTGGAAGCGAGAAAGCTTCAAAATCAAAATTTCGTAGAATTTCAAAAACTAATTTTTTTTAAAAATCTAAAAAACCAATTTAAGTTGACTAAAAACTCTTTATAATAAAATATAAGTAAAATTAAAGCTTTATCTTTAATAATAAGTCCTTACTTTAGTCCAAGCACTCACACGATTTTATCAGGATTCCTCTACGGGACATCGTCTTAACTTATAAACTAATAGACGGCTGTTTATGAAATTTTGCAGAAAGAAGACATAAAATTGTGTTTTTAGTGTGGTTATATCTTGGTAAGAGAAATAATTTTTGTCCAAAAATTTCTCTTTTATATGCTTTAGTTTCCAAAATGCACCCTAAAATATATTGGCTCATATCGCCTTAATTAGGCAACGATAAACAATTTTGTTGAAGAACTTATTATTTGCTTTTCGAGTAGAGCACGTGGTATGAATGTCGTTGCAAAACATCGTTTGCCAGTTAGAGGGTTAATAAGTGCAGTCCATTAAATGTGGAAAATGTCCCAATTTTGGACATTATTTAAAAAAATTATTAGAAATATCTGCACATATTTTTTTTAAACAAAAAAGTATTTACGATACACTAAAATACACTAAAGTTTTACTTTTGAAAGATTTAATAGAAAAAATAAGCACTTAAATCGCAAAGAATTTTAGTTTTTTTTTCACTTTTTGCAAAAACAGCAAACATTTTGTAACTTTGACTGTAAACAGTTTAGTTGATTGATTTTGACAACTAGTGATGCAGAATTTTATGTGCTTTTACCCGATACAAAACTTAAATATAAAAACTTGATTTCTTAATTTCAATTAATCGCCACTTTCACAACATTTGAACCCACAGTGCATTGGTCTAAACAATGCTAATTAAATAAAAATTTATTGGTGTTGGAATAGTAGTGAAATTTTTTGGCATTGTTATTGACAGTAAGTAATGCCAATTAAATTTCAATGCCAATGAAAAATTACCAAGTATGGATTTACCAACATTTTGAAAACGTTGAAAATTTTGTTTCCGCAGTGCTTGTCCGACACTTTTTCAACAGACGCCCCTTTTGTCAAATGATATTATCATTTTGGGGTTTGGAAAGCAATAGTTTTCAGCCCTTGTACCACTTGTTAAAATGTCTTGCAAGCTGTAGTTCATTTGCCTTTTTCTGACTGGGAGGCTTAATTTTTAAATAAAAATGCCAAAAATAAACTAATATTTACAAAATAAGCTAAATAAATAGTGTCCGACGGAAGACTTCGGACAAAAACCATATGTGGACAAATTTTGACATTGAAAATATATTTGTTGAGCCGTTTTAATTCGATTTTAAGTAAAAATTTTTGGGAAACAGTCGAAGTTTAGCTGTAAAGTTAAATAATCGGCAGCCTAAGTTTTTCTGATTTGGCTTATTGATCGGAGGCCGATTATTGAGTTCATGGCTTCTCTACAGACTTTTCTTTAAATTTGACACTTAAAATCGCAACTAAGAAGCCCAAAAAACATTTCTCCATTTGTCAAATTTGTCCATTATGCTTTAAAATACCGAATATTAAAAAAAAATCATTTTCTTGCAGAAGTCTTCGGTCGGACGTCAAAAATAAGCAATAATAAAAAAATAAGCTTAACCCTCAAACCGGCCTAAGCTTTTTTGCAGTGAAATTTATACCACCTGTTCGACACGAAAAATAAATAATATATTTTTCTACCAACATTTTTTTTCGTTGCCTATTTTAGGTGATACGGGTGAAAATAGGTTAAGATCGTATCTCAAAATCTAATCCATAAAAATAAATAACTTTGAATTATTAAACTTACCAAGATATAAATACAGTCCAAAAAAATATCCTTTTAGCCTTTACACTCAGGGAAAAAAGTTTCATCATATTAATAAAACTGTTTCATAAATCGTTTGTCATCAATTATACATCATATTTATGAAGTTTTCATAGATATGATGAAGAGCTTCATAAAAATGTATGTTAAATGTTTCATAAATCTTCATCATTTCATAAAAAAGTTTCATTAACCGTGTACACGTATATTTTTTTTTTGTTTACCTATCAGTTGAAATTCAGAAGTTCCTTTTGAAATTTAGAAATCATCAATAGAAATTAAGAATTTTCATTTGAAATTAAAAAAAAAACATTTAATTTGTTCTAAATTTTGCATGGAATTTCGTCAATATAAATTTAATTGGTAAAAAAGTTTTATAAATGACCTTGTTCTTCTTTTTAGTACAAGCTTGAGGTAATTTTTTTCTCATATTATTATAATTAAAAATTCTAAACCATTAAAAACAATTATTTATCCAAATTTTTAATTTTATCATTTATTATTAATAAATGCAAAATATTTCGACCAAAACAACGTTGGTAGTTCTCAAGGGAAATTTATAAAAATACACAATATTTTAAAATTAACACAGGAACTATGAAACATTTTAAAAACAATATATAATTACATTACAATTTCAGATAAATAATTGTTTTTAATTATTTAGAATTTTTAATTTATAATATGAAAAAAAAAAAAAACTAACATCAAGCCATATAAATTAAATTTTTATAAATTTCAGTGGCAGCAAAAATTCTTAAACTTTTTTTAAATGCAAAATTAAAATTCTTAACTTAATTTATTTTTTCTGAATTTTAATAAAAATTTATATCAATTGATATTTTCTGAATTTAATTAAAAAAAAATAAAAAAATATTACTTGAGCCAGAGTACACACTAAAATTTTTTTATATAAATAGAACATTTTTGGTCTTCAAAGTTTAGTAACTGTCATGATGCTTGTTAGGAAAAGACCTAACCACGTGGTTGATTACTAAGAAGACAAGAATGGAGCAAAATTGATTATTAATAGGTTTTTTGTTAAAGTTCTGCCTATTATATAGGCTCTAGCTTTTCTAAAACTTCGGGTTCTGATGAGATCTTTAGCCAGATCGAAATACTAGTATCAACCTAGCTAATATGTTTGATTTGCTTTATTTTTGTAAATATACGGAGGTTGAAAGCTCGTTATAAATTGAAATTAATTGAGTTTTATTGAGTTGCATTTATTGCGTTTGTACGCTACCAAAGAGAATTTTTCATTTCATAAAAATTTTTGAATTGGCTTAATTATATTAATAACTCGACTTATAACAATTATAAAACATTTCATGAAAAGCTATGAAACTTCTTCATATTTATGAAACATTTCATTAATATGATGAAGCTTTTCTTTAATTTGAACTTTTATGAAACAGCTTCATCATATTTATGAAGTGTTGCATTGGACGAAATTCGGTATTTTAAAATTACTTGTGAAAAGGAGATAGGATAAAGAAGAAAAAGCATTCTAGTTGAGAAATGAGTTGTGCATTGGTATTAGTTAATTCTGTCTCTTCTGATCGAAACAATACTTGTGTGTACGTAGTGTGACCAAACTCCACTTTAGCTACAGTCATCGCTGTGTCGACCGTGGCTCAACTGGTTAAGAGGTGAGATTAGCTTGATGCTAAGGCAGTGAGTTCAAATCACAGTACGACACCAAAAAATAAAAAGTTTTTCATATAGAGCAAATTAACAATATACAATACTTTGTTCAATTGACACATAAATTAACCACTGACGAGTCCCAGGAGGGGGACGAAACTGCGGCAGTCTGGTGTATCCCTTGTGTCTGTAAAATTTTTCAATAAAAATGTTTTCTTCTTCTTCTTCCTGTAAAGAGACTAACTAAAGAAAATCAATAAAGTTTTTCATAATATTGATGAAGTTTTTCATAAATATGATGAAATTTTTCATAAATATGATGAAGTTTTTTCTGTGAGTGTAGTTAAGAAGATATGGCGATTTTCGTTTTTCGGAATACGCGAAATTGGGCGACCTTATACGTTTTCAAGTTAGCAAGTTATACGTTTTACCTTCACATGTATCCGTTTGGAATCCTGTATGTTCTCTACCAAAATTAGAGATTTTATTTTTTTTTAAGTTTAAGCTTCAATCTTACAACCAGGGAACTTCTACTGTAAATATTTGTAGTTGTTTGAGTTGTAATACAGTATCTTTATATTTAAGTGAAAAAAAACAGTCATTTGTAAACGAAATTTCAGTTTTGACTGCAATTGTAGTTCATTAAAAAAAAAAACAAACCACATCAGATTGCTGTATTATGATTTTACATTAATTTTATACAGTAGTTTTTTTATTATTTAAAAAATAAAACATATAAATGTTTGTATAATTTTTACTACATTTGTGGTTAATTTTTTGAACTGTAAAAAACAAATGTTAGTTGAATTTACTGAAATGTGAGTCGTCCTTTTTTCAAGTTAAATTTCATTTGTTTTTAACAACATATTTATGCAGTGGTCTTTACCTACATATTATTGTGTACTTGTGTATATTATCAACGTGTACTTGTGTATATTATCAACGGTTTCTAGTCAACATAAATGTTCAAAATATTTGTTTTTTGAAATTATACGTAATTTTAACTTTAACGCTTTATCGCTTCCAAGAATTACTTCACAAAATATTTTGAAAATTTGGTTTTCTATCGAAATAGCTTAAATTCTTATTGTAAATCACTTATTTGGCACACTTGTGGAAAATTAAAAATACTCAGCATGGAGGCGGACTTGCCGGTTAGAGGCTTAAATAAGCTCTTAACAAATATACAGTAGTGGTCAAAACATTTGGAACTGAGATCGCATTTGTTGTTTTCGTTGATTAATTTTCTTCAAATAACACATAGTTACTACAATTTATTTTTTACATACATTGTTTTATGTTAAACAAATAAAAAAAATTAATTCCCTTAAATTAAAACACCAAAAAAATTAATAGTAATAGATGTATTCAAAATGCAGGTGTTCAAAACATTTGCAACTCTCATTATTCTTACTCTTAACGAAACAATTTATATTAACAAATGCTAGGATATAACGGTAATCGCATTCCTTTATAATATGAGATTCAGGCCGTTACATTTTTTAAACAAATTTATTATAATTATTGTTCTTTAATAGTTGTAATAAGGTGTTGGAAGCATAAACATCGTAAGAATAATTTTTGTAAAAAATGGCAGGAAATAAATACAATTCTGATTTTAAATCAAAAGTTTTTAAATGATTTTCAAAATGGACTTTCTCAAAAAGAAATTTCTATAAAGTACTCCTTTCCAAAATCAACGATTTGCCGCATTGTTAATAGTGGTAACATCCACACAACTCATAAAGGTGGAAGACCCCGTATTACAACTGTAAGAGAAGATCGGAAATCAAGAATTTTTTTACGAAATATCCCAAAGCAGTTCCCAGAGAAGCTAAAACTGAACTTTTAATAGGTGCCAGTCTTCCCACCATTAAAAGAAGAGCCCGAGAATATGGTCTTAGAAGTTATAGATGTACAAAAAACACGTTTGTTTCAGAAAAAAAACCGAAAAGCTCGGCTTGACTTTGCACGCACCCATTTGAACTGGACTCAACAGCAATGGAAAAATGTATTGTGGTCAGATGAGTCTAAATTCAACCTCCGGTGATCAGATGGAAGAGCCAATGTTGGAAAACCACGAGGCGAAAAGTTTAAACCCAGATACACAACCGCCATAGTGAAGCACGGAGGTGGAAACATTATGGTGTGGTGTGTTTTTCAGGAAATGGGATTGGCCCAATTCACAGCATTACTAGCACAATGACGGCCACAATCTATATAGATCTTTTGAGTTTAGTTATGCTTTCGTATGCTGAATGGAAAATGCCACTCTCATGGACCTTCCAGCACGACAACGACCCAAAACACACGGCGGGAGTTGTAAAAGTTTGGCTGTAGGAAATTGAAATTAATATCATGTCGTGGCCGGCTCAATCTCCAGATCTCAACCCGATTGAGAACATGTGGATGATTGTAAAACGGAATATCGGCAATAAAGTATTCCGAAATGGTGATAAACTTTTCGTCGAGTTGGAGAAGCAGTGGAATGAAATTTCTAACGATTATATTAAAAAGCTCATTGCCTCAATGACTAAGAGGTGTTCAGAAGTTATAAAAAAATAATGGACGGATGTTTATGAAATTTGGCAGGAAGATTATATTAAGTATTATTAGCAAAGCCTTTAAGTTTAATCAATATACTTATGTGGAAGTTAAGGTGCGTTTTCGCTTAATTTCGCATTTTTCGAAAAACGAAAATCGGTATGTCTTCTTTAGTAAAAGCACAAAAAGGTAATTTTTGGACTTTAGTTATGTGTTGTTAAGAGAAATAATTTGTGCCTAAAGTTATTTATTTTTATGGATTAGTTTATGAGAATCCTATTTTGGCCCATATCGCAACAAAAAAATTTTGGTAGAAGAACATATTGTTTATTTTTCGTGCGAACAAGTGGTATTAATTTCATTGCCAAAAAGTTAGGCCGGTTTGAGGGTTAATTTTTTTTTTTTTGGTGGCAAAATTTTAAATTCTATTCAAATAAAGTTAATATTTGATACTCCTACTGCAGTTTTTCTAATTTTTTATATAATTTTTTTTTTTTTGGTTTGTTTACTATCAAGTGTGAAAACATATGAAATTAATATCAACATACATAACTAAAATATGTCATTGCAGGCTATTAACATTTTTGTTGGATGTTGTTTTTGTTGTTGCTGCTGATTATGTCTAAAAATAACCCAGTTTGTTCCCTATGAACATGAAAATATTACAAAGAAAACAAGTACCTAACAAACAATATTGTAATTTATGTAAGGAACATAGTCGGGTGGCATTTAGTTTGTGTAACATTTTGAGAGAGAGAGGAGAACATTTTGAGCTCTTTGCTACTAATGCACTATCTACATAAATATGGACCTATAGATTAGTTTCTGAGAGCCTACACAGAAAAACCGAAAATCAAGTTAATTATATATCATTTGATAAGTTGCCATATATAAACACAAACAAATTGGTCCTAAAAATCGGTCATCTACATGCATCTAATTATATCAAATTAGATATAATTTGATACACATTTATTTGTCCATATACGGGACATTAAATTATATCTAATTAGATATAAATATATCTGATTTAAAAAATTTTTAGCTGATAATAGGTATGCATTTTATAGCTTGAAGTTATGCTTAAAAGTATTTAAATTGAAAATTAAAATTTCGAGAAATCAACAATTTTAAAGACCCACATTTTTTGTTTAAAATACTTCAGTTTTGACTAAAATTGTAGTTTATTTAAAAAAACCAACCACATCAACTTACTGTATTATGATTTTACATTCATTTTGTACCGTAGTTTTTTTATTAAAAAAAAAAAAATAATTTGTTTATTTTTTTTACTGCATATGTGGTTCTTTTTCACAACAATTGTGGTTAATTTTTTGGACAGTAAAAACAAATGGAAATATTAGTTGAATTTACTGAAATGTAAGTAGTACTTTCTTCAAGTAAAATTAAATTTTGCTGATAATAGGTATGCATTTTATAGCTTGAAGTTATGCTTAAAAGTATTTAAATTGAAAATTAAACTTTCGAGAAATCTACAATTTTAAAGACTCACATTTTTTGTTAAAAATATGTACATATTTTTTTGTTTGAAATTATATAAAATAAATCACTTGAAAACGATTTCGTTATAAAGGTAATATCCGAAAATTTTGTTAATCAAAAATTTTCAATAAAAAATATTTGTTTTATCAAATTTAGTTTTTTTTTTTTTTTTTGAAAATTTAGTTGTCACTTGAAAATGATTTCGTTGTAAAAGTAATATTCCAAAATTAATTAAAATCAATATCACTGGTAGTGAGAAAAGTAATGCTACACATAATTACGCAGACACAGTTTAACTTAAAACACATATACAAACAAACGTGTCGTTAACACACTTTTTTTCGAGTATCACAATTTTTTTTTGGAGATAGTTATTTATAGCTTTGTTTCTTTTTAATTTTCAATAAAAGTTTTAATTAATATAATCATTGCCGTGATAGGTGAAAAATCAAGTAAAATAGTAATTGATTCAATAAATTTTTTAATTAAAACCCGTTTTTACTTTTTTCTGTATATGGTTTAATAATAACTAACATAAGAAATTTATTAAAAAATTAAATTGGGTTGACCCCTAAACTTGAGATTGTGCATTTTAACCCCTAAACTTGAGATTGTGCATCTAAAAAAATTACGTGTCTAATATTTGTTTTGTCCTCTGCAACATATCCAATCATTCAAATCGGCGGATTTGTTAGTACTTACAAGGGAACTACCAGGAAGGGTACACGCCGATTTTAATGAATCGTATATATGTTATAAAGTACGAAAACCATGGTTGACCTGTTATTTTTTATGTGCCATCTCGAGGGTTTAAGTGTTGAAAAGTGGTTTAAAATATGACCCTATTTTGAATTTTTCTGATTTCTATATTCTATATTTCTTCCAAAGAAACTATACGCAAGCGTGGTATCACTAGATTAGTATTTCAGAGGAGCGTTCCCCGGTGCACTTTTTTTGTAAAAATTTTAATTATTGTTGTTGATGTTCCAAGAAACTTACTAATTTTTAGGTATTTTAGGTGAAAAACCAGTCATTTGTAAAAGAAATTTCTGTTTTGACTACAATTGTAGTTCATTAAAAAAAAAAAAACAAACCACATCAAATTACTGTATTATGATTTTACATTAATTTTATACAGTAGTTTTTTTGTTATTTAAAAAATAAAACATATAAATGTTTGTATAATTTTTACTACAATTGTGGTTAATTTTTTGAACTGTAAAAAACAAATGTTAGTTGATTTTACTGAAATGTGAGTCGTCCTTTCTTCAAGTGAAATTTCATTTGTTTTTAACAACATATTTATGCAGTGGTCTTTACCTACATATTCTTCTAAGTGTACTTTGTGTATATTATCAACGGTTTCTAGTCAACATAAATGTTCAAAATATTTATTTTTTGAAATAATACGTAATTTTAACTTTAACGCTTTATCGCTTCCAAGAATTACTTCACAAAATATTTTGAAAATTTGGTTTTCTATCGAAATAGCTTAAATTCTTATTGTAAATCACTTATTTGGCACACTTGTGGAAAATTAAAAATACTCAGCATGGAGGCGGACTTGCCGGTTAGAGGCTTAAATAAGCTCTAACAAATATACAGTAGTGGTCAAAACATTTGGAACTGAGATCGCATTTGTGGCTTTCGTTGATTAATTTTCTTCAAATAACACATAGTTACTACAATTTATTTTTTACATACATTGTTTTATGTTAAACAAATAAAAAAAAATTGTTGTTGATGTTCCAAGAAACTTACTAATTTTTAGGTATTTTATACGGCGATTTCATCGAAATATCTTAACATCCCGGTTAAAAAAGTTCTTATATATATTTTTTTTATATGATCATTAGGGTGTCCCTTAAAAATATATTTGTCATTATAATATAATAGTTGTTATTACAGAAAAAAATTTTAATTGACAAAGTGATAATTCGAGTTTGTATTTGGAGTGACTTCTTTCCAGTACATTTTATGAAAATAGCTTGTTTTAACAAAATTTGAATGTTATGATCATTCCATCAATAGTGACCTGTGGACATAAAAAACACATGAAACTTAATTTCAATTATGACTGGAAGATTGTAAAGCTTTTAAATTGATAAGAAAAATCTTAAATTGATAAAAATAATTATTTTATGTAATTTAATAAATATAGGGTTAATATCTTGATGAAAAACAACTTTTTTCTTGGCCATATGGGGTCGTTTTTTTAAATCCTCGTTAAATCGGTCCAATAAGTTGGCATATATTAGCCGTTTATTGTTTTTCCCTTTTGAAGGTAATCGATGTGGATTATCCCTAGTGCATCCCAAAAAACGGTTGCCATCACCTTATTGGCCGACAAAACTTACCTTGGCCTTCTTCGGAGCCGGTTCACCCGGTTCACCCGGAGAAACCCATTACTTAGACTGCTGTTTTGTCTCTGAAGTGTTATAATGGATCCATGTTTTATCCACAGATACAAAACGCCGCAAAAACTCATTCAAATTGCGGTTAAACAACTCCAAACAATCCTTTGAAGTTGTCACACTATTGCATTTTCGGGTGTATTGACCTCAATTGGCCGTCCAGAACGTTTAGCGTCATTTATACTTGTGCGACCACAATGAAAGTCAGTAAACCACTTTTTTACCATTGAAATCGATGGTGCAGAGTTCCCATAGTATTTATCAAGCTTTTCCTTGGTTTGATTGGCTGTTTTTTTTCGCAAAAAATAATGTCTAATGAGCACTCGAAATTCACTTTTTCCCATTTAAAAAAAAAATCCACGAGTTTGTATGTTTTGAACAGCTGTTAAACGCAAAGTAAATGACGGAACTTGCTCAAAATTTGACAGTAGTCTATTAACAGGTGGTACATGATGGGAGCAGTGTTGCATTTCATATAACTACGAGGGAAGTTCGAAAAGTCACTGACTTATTGAGCCGCCCTCTTAGCTTGAACCTAAATCAATATATAGTCAAAATAGTAAAATTACTTAAAAAATAAAATATATTTCATAAAAATTTTTTAATGCGATTTTCGGTTTTATGAATTCTATATACAGAATAAAAAAATAGTCAAATGTTTGTAACATTTCTGATGTAAACTAATGCAATTAATGTTGGGTAATATTTTTTTCGGTTTAAAGCCGCATTTAAATTTACAATCGAAATCTAGTTTAAACTACATTTCGATGATGTGGTAGTGTTTAAAGTGATTTATGAACTAGATTTCGAAATCTAGTTTTAAACTGGATTTCGAGGTAATAATGGCCTGTTTCTCGATTTCGAAAGAATGCTTAGAAAGCGAAAGAAAATTGATTTGGGTTTCTCTAACTAAATTTCTATGCGAACGATGACTTGAAGTACAAGTCGAATGAAAACGTAACAGTTTTCATACAAAATTTGGTTTCTCTATTTCGAACGAATTGTCAACAGTGCGAACGTAAATGTCAAAACCAGTCACTTGATTTTGAGTAACAAAATATTTTCAAAAAAATATATCATTCATTTCATTAGAAAACGCAAAAAATCTGAACACGGGTCCTCTGATTTTGTTTATTTTTTGTACATGAATACTCTATGGTCCCATTTGTACATTTCCTTTTTCAGATCTCCAAATTTGTAAAAACTCGTGATTTTTAGTTTTTAGTTGTCATAAATATCAAAAAAAATGCAAAAAGCACTTCACTTTGAAGTACCACACCTTTTTAATTGTATATCGCATGTTATTAATTTAAACGATATTTGGAAGATGCACTTGTCTACTTTATAACTGGATTTTTTAAACAAAATGATTGCTAAAAAAAAAATGCATACTTAATGCCAATGCAGTTTTCTAATGCATTTTTCAAAACTTTCTCCCCCTACGATATTCGAAAAAAAAAATACAGTTTAATAAAATATGGAATATTAGCTAAGTATACAAATACTAATTTTTATGGAACAAACATGTCTTTTGTTTTTAAGGATTTAAAAAAAAAAAATTATTTTTTTATTCTATAAAATGGAAATATTTTTATGAAGCACTTTTAGCATTTTTATCAAATTTATGAAAATTAAAAACGCGCATAAAATCGCGAGTTATCACAAATTTCGAGATCTGAAAAAGGCTATGTGTAAGTGGGACTATAGAGTATTCATGTACAAAATATAAAAAAATCGGAGAACCTAAAAAAAAATCCTCATTTTTCAATGTTCTTTGCTGGAATGAATGATATAATAAAAAATTATAAATATTTAAAAAAAAAAAGAATGGATAACAAAGGGTAAGAATAAAATAACACGAATATTTAAATTTCAGCTTAATGAAATCCACAATGGAACAGCTGAAAACGCTGGTGTACTTTTTTGATTATCTTCTTTTGATTTATTAAATTTTCTTTTGTTTTATTTATTTGTTTTATTTATTTATTTGTCATATACAGCTGATCACTGTTAAGTAATGTTGTATTTATCTTCAAAGCAATTTAGTAGTATTTTTGGTATTTTTAAAGGAAATTGTAATAGAAGTTTAAAATATCCGGTCTGGCACCACTATGATTTGTAAATACGTAAAAGACAAAAATTGACACACGTAAGTATAGGCGAACGATAGCTTTCGAAATAGAGAAACCCAAATTGATTCGAATTCGAGTGACTAGCTTGCGTTCGCTTAGGTTTTCGTTCGAGATCGTGGAACAGGTATTAAGACTTCATTACATTATCGTTATACCTTAAACTATAGGTTTACTTAATGTAATCAAAAAATGTGCCACAAAAATATCTACCACCCTATTCTAAAATTGCTTTTGTCATTCTTATTGTTTGAAAAAAAAAAAAATTCTTATAAACACCTCATATGCATTTTTGCTGCATGTGGTCGATTCATTCTCTTTTTAGGATCTACTTGTGCCTCTCCTCTACATTCATACTTTGCAATATGACAAACTTGTCGTGTTGCATTTAGTTTCAGTTATTTTTGGTTATACAAAATATTTATAAAAATAAAAAACAAAACGTGACACGTCCTAGATTCGAATTGTACAAAAAAAAAAAAATTTTTTTTTTAATGTTTATTTTTACTGCATGAAAACTATGCCTATTTGGGGGTCTAAAAAAGTTTGTTTAAAAATAAATTTATGGGAATGGGAAAACATTATACATATTTTAATAACATATAATGTAAATAAATAAAATTTATTTTTAAGGGTCGTTCCAAAAGCAACGTTGTCAGTCATTATCTTGTCCCCTTTCCGATTTGCATGAAACTTGGTATATGGAATCTCCTAATTAGTATGACAAAACAATTTGTTTATTTTATTAAATTCGTTGTCGTTCGCGTTTTATCGCTGCTTAAAGTTGGTATTTTTTTTTTATTAAATGATAAGAATACCTTCTGTTGAAATGGTCGTAAATATTGAACCAGTAGCCCGATTTTAAAAATTAATATCTCATTTCAAAGCTTATTTTGTCTTTTTTGAGATATGCGAGGCTATTATTTATACGCCTTTGAAAAAGTATAAAAAAACTTAAAGATGTACTTGTTTCGAAAATATCGCAAATGCAACTCTTTTTTTAAATCGAAAAAAAAAAAAAAAATCGTTTTTTATCGAAAAAATTTCAGTTTTGACTACAATTGTAGTTCATTAAAAAAAAAACAAACCACATCAACTTACTGTATTATGATTTTTTGTACCGTAGTTTTTTTTTTATTATAAAAAAAAAAAAAAAAACAAATAAATGTTTGTTTATTTTTTACTGCATATGTGGTTCTTTTTCACAACAATTGTGGTTAATTTTTTGGACAGTAAAAACAAATGACAATATTAGTTGAATTTACTGAAATGTAAGTAGTCCTTTCTTCAAGTGAAATTAAATTTGGTTTTAACTACATAATATTCTAAGTGTATGTATTTTTATAAATTAAAAAAAAAAAAAAAAAAAAAAAAAAACCAACTTTAAGAAATATTTCAAAAAATTAACAAATATTTTTGTCATACCCATTTCTTTATTAGATTACATTATCAAGTTTTATGCAAAGCGGAAGGGGTGAAGTTGAAAAAGTCATTTTTTTGTGAATATGCCTTCTGGAATGATTCATAATAGCTTTTAAATTTCAAAAGTACACTGATAGAACTATATTTATTTCAGTAATGAACTTCTTCGTAGCTTTAATGAATTAAATTGTCACTGGAACTCGTTTACTGAAACTTTTCATAGAATCTATGAAACAGCTTTCATTAAAGTCAATGTTTATTAAATGTTTGTAGAATTAATGAAAATCTTCATAAAACTAATGAATCATTCCGGCAATTATAGAATTTATGAAACAGTTTCATATATTTTTTTTTATATTAAGATGTTCCTTAAATTAATAAAACCCTTTATGAATATGTATTGAAAAAAGTATTGAAACTTAGCCAATTTAAATTTAATGCAAGGCTACATGTAAATAATAGAGCACTTTTTATAATATATGTTGAACACTTGAGAATTAATTCTTAAAACTAAAGTTTGAAAAGTATGAAAATTAATGAAATTATGAAATTTTATGAAAAAATAAGTCTGAAAGGATTTCATAGCTCTCTAAAAGATTTTCATTTAATTCATGAAGAGATAATTTATGAAATCGAATGAATTTTTTTATGAAACTATGAAATTTCATAAATAAAAGTTTATTAAAATTTTTTTAATATAAATTTTTTTATATTTCTTATTTGGTTACTGAAACTAGTTTTATTTGCTTAATGAAACTTTTTCATTAAAAGTATGAAAATGTCTGAACACTTTCATGAACTTTAATAGAGAGATTAGATTAATTTGGTAAATTACAATAAAATTTCATTGATTTTAGGAAATAATTGATAAATATCTAGCGGTCTAGAATTAGGCATTGACAAAAAAAAAAAAATACTCCACCTAAATTGAGTATAATGTTTAAAAGCACTATATTTCGATTTCAGAAAAATCTATTTAAAAAAAAAAATCGGTACACAATATAAAAGTTATGACAACGAAGGCCTTACAAAATTTTAGATAGGTTAAGACCCCAGGACTAAAGCATACGTCTCTAAATGATTAACATAAAGTGTAGAAAAACCTTTGTTTTTGCTATATTCGGGACGTTATAACATCGCGTATTATGACTTTTTCACAAAATTTGGTATGTTTTCAAAACTGAAATTTAACATTCCTAATATTTTAATTCTTTTGTGCGCCGCGATAGGCTAGTTGGTAGGTGCGGGGGTCGTGGGTTCGATTCCCACCAGAGGCATTGGTCTGTTTTTGTTACAGCGCGCCAAAAGCGCCGTCCGTTGTATTTATAGCAAAAATGCTATATACAAAGATTTCAACGGACGATTTTTCTGGAAAGGAATAACATATTGGAAAAGTTAAACCTAAGTTTAAATTGAGAAATTCTGAAGTAAGATTCGGATTCAGCGGACCTCAAGCCTTCAGAAAAGTATTCCTTAATCTTATCTGAAATGTTGTAGGTCTGTGTTGTCATAACCTTTTAATTTGTCTACAGATTTTTTTTAAAATGCTTTTCTAAAATCGGAAATATAGTGCTTTCAAACAACTATACTCACTTTGTGTGTAGTATTTTTGTTGACAATATCTAGTTTTAGTTCACCTGTGCACAGTGGGATATATCACACAATTGTTGGAAATAATTCGGGCATTTCTTACTTCGTGGTCCGATTGCAATGAAATTTGGAACAGGTATAAGCGACATAATAGCGAGCTTAAACCACACAGACCCCCCGGGGCGGTAATATGACACCCAAAGTAGGGAACTTTTTGCCATTTATTTCTAATCCGATTTTCAAAAAATTAACATATTTGTAATCTGCTAGAAATACTGACAAAAAACAATCTTACTTGTATGGGTTATTTCCTATAGTTCTCCCCGAGATATTCCCTTTTAAAAATGTGAAATTACAAATTTGGTCCGACTCAGGTCAATTTTTTTTTGCAAATAGCGAGACGAAATAGAGGCAAATTTTTTGTTTGAAATATTTGTTATTTATTCTTGAATTAAATATTTCCATACGCGATAAATTTGGAAGATTTCCTGTTAAGCAGTTATAAACATATCATAAAAGTATTTCGTATCATTGAAAAGGAAATTAACTGTAGATTACGGCATTTTTTAAAAAAGTACCATTTAGCGCTCTGGGTGGAATAAAAACTTGGGCATTCTTATTAGGAAGGTAACCATTTCGGTTTTTGTTAAAATGAAAATTTTCACTATTCAATAAAATATTTATTAATATTTTCAATGATCTTTTTGGACTTAAATAGACTTTAAAGTCAACGTTATGAAATTGATGTCAGACTTTATGATTTGCTGTACACATGTCTACGTTTGAAGCACGGATTGAAGGATACTTGCCAATAAATTATCTACAACCGCTTCCTCTACCTAATTGGAGGCGTGAAAATTTTGGAATAGTGGGTAAAAGTTGATATTTGCCTTAAAAATGTGGGAACTTTAGCAGGGGCTGTGGGGAAAAGTGTATGCAAATCAAAGATTTTTTTAACAGAACTCACTTTTACATGAAAAAAACCTGGAGGCAAAAGGCTGTTAGTGCTTTTTGAAAAAAAAAAATCTTTAAAAAATTTTTTTTTTTTAATTATTACTTTAAGCGAATGCAGTTTTTGAGTGAAACAAGATATTGCATTAATTTTTTTTACGTAATCAAGTATTTATTTGGTTAAATAACTAATAATTAAAAAAATACAAAAAATGGCCTCGATTTCGTCCCGCTATTTGCAAAAAAGTGGACCTGAGTCGGACCAAATTTGGAATTTCACATTTTTAAAAGGGAATATCTCGGGAACTATACAAGTAAGAATGTTTTTTGTTCGTCTCTACTAGCATATTTCAAATATGTTCCTCCCCGGGGGTGTGGTAGATTCAACATCAAAACTTAAGCTCGATATGACGAAACTTAGGAATGTTCCAAATTTTATTGTAATCGGACCAATAAGTAAGAAATTTTCGAATTATTACCAAAAATTTGTGATTTATCCCACTGTTTAATGAATGTAAACCTAAAAACCCCGGGAAACGTAAGAACTTTAATAAAATTTTCAATTCCTAATGCTGCTTCTACAATACAGTTATTTACTGTATTATTCAAGTTTCAAAATTTTTACTTTACTTGCATTTACGTACCGGTTTCAATGCAACAAGTTTTACTGTATTACTAAAGTTAAGTACGTGACAATTATTTTGTAAAAATAAAAGAAAAACTCTCTTCATGTGAGAACGTATATCCGCTTATAGAAAACAAAAAACACAACTGCATTTATTTCAAACAATCAAAACTTTGTTCTTCTGTCATATGTATTAAATACTACAAGCATATAAAGTATAAGCAGAACTTAAAAAGAATTTAAACAATTTGTTTTTACCAAAAAATTAAAAAGAAATCCACGGTAGTAATTTTTTTGGAAAATGTACTTTTATAACAAAAGGTACTTTTTTCACAAAAGGTACTTTTTCAAAAAAATGCTGTTTGTTACTTTTGTTGAAGCCGGGTAAAAAAGGGTACTTTTTACCATTTAAAAAAGGTTTTTTAAAACTATATTTTTTCTTTTTTTTTATCAAAATGTTTCTTTTTTACAAAAGTTACTTGTTTTTGGAAAATTGTGCCTTTTTTTAAAAAAAGGGCATTTTTAAAAAGGGATAGGTTTTTAAAACATGGCATTTTTTCAAAATTTTTTTATAATTTTACAAGAGGTATTTTTTTTTTATTTTTAAAAAGGAATTTTTGTAAAAAAAGGATGATTTATTTTAAAAATGGGAACTATTTGTAAAAAATTGTGATTTTTTTTTAAAGCGGACTTTTTGTAATAAAATATTCTTTTTGTAGTCAAATGTACTTTTTGTACTAAAATGTACTTTTTGTAATAATATGTAATTTTTGTATTATAATGTACTTCTTGTAATAAAATGTATTTTTTCTTGCTAATAAACTGTATTTTTTCTTGTAATAAACTGCATTTTTTGTCGCACCCCATAATTCAGGCCCGTTAGGACTCCCATAATATTTCCCAGGTCCGCTTTCCCAGCCTTATGACCGCTTTCGTCTTACCTCCCGAAACTTCGTGACAGCACCAATAATGCAATGCCCCATACCTCTCTGGGTTAACAGAGATCAGTCTGGATCCATTTACAGCCAACTCTCTTCACCTTCACACAAAAATGTCATGGTACCCAAACTAAACTAAAACGTCCCTGCATGAGTTAATGTTCATTTCCCTCTTGCAGTTTAAAACTGTTATCGTCTGTACGGATTCCCCCGACAGCGCCTTTATAGCAGCCTGGCTATTAATGAAAATTACCACTTCAACAGATTACACTCTCATAAAAATTCGAAGATTTTTAACAACCGAATTGATTCAATTGCTGTAACCTTGTGCTGTTATCACAACAGAATTCGGTTGCCATAATCCCCAATTCGGTTGCACCAACTGAGTTTAGTTGTGACAACCGAATTTAATAGGTTAAAGAAACCAAATCATTTCGCTTGGAAAAAAATCGATTGACACAACCGAATTTGTTATGTGAGTGTAGTAATTTCCATTCAGAAACCGAATGCAATCCGTTATAGTAACCACCGACTCCCAGCCCTATCCGCCAAAAAGACGTAAGCGGCACGAATAGATTTTCGTTTATTAATAAAAATCGAAATTTTTCGATCGTTCCTTAACATTTCACAACTCTAGGCAGTTAAGCGTTGTGCGGGCGCATTTAAGCAGGAACTACTATACCCAAATATTGCGCACCTTCCATTGTTTATTTTTTATTTCGGACCAAAAATTCGCTAAACACATTGTTTGTAAGTGCGCAATCGCATGTTTACGTTAATTTTACGTTTTTTTATTATTTATTTCTCATAAAAATTAATAAACTATAACAAATTGGGTATCAAGGTATTTTTAAGGCGATCAACCGGTATATAAAATATGTCCGAATACCACATTTTTATAGAATATTGTTAGTTTGAGATCAAATTACTTAAACTAATGATTATTTAATTTTATCGAGGGGCGTCTTGGACTTTTATCGATTTTCATAATCGTTTGGCTATAAGAAGACTTTTCCGAATAGCGTTTGAAACCTTTTTTTTTTTAAATTTCAAAAAAGTGTCAACCCTGGGTCCAAAACATAACGTATATAAATATCAAAAGTTTTGTTTTTTAGAGTTCTCTAATACTGTGTGCAAATAAATCTAAATTTCGTAAATTTCAGAAATGTTTTCATAACAAATTGGATAACTCCCATTTTCAACCCCCAATTGTGCGATTGCGCACCTAAAAAATATGGATCTAATAATTTGTTGTCCCATTTTGATTAAAAATAAACATGGCAAACTAAAAACTTTCAACACAAAAAGTTAAAACGCACTAATTTTAAGTCAATGCTTAAACAAACCCAAAACAACAAATTCAACCTTAAATGCGATATGGCTTTTTCTTTCAAAATAATTCTTTAATTAGTTAGGGCTTTTTTTTAATGACTATAACTCCGTATTTGAGAATGGTTTACGAGAATACGTTAAAAACGCGATTTCGAAAATAAAATCGATTTACGCCTTTTCTATATTAAGCCAACGATATAAACAATCTACTAACAAACACATTCAAACAAACTGATAACACTGGATGTCTGTAATTTGTTGGCGTTTTATGTTGCATGGTTGATCGATTTCAAAAGTTCTGAACTTTATATTTTGTACTTGTTACGAAGTATTCATCATTACAATGATGGTATTGATAATAATGAGGTTGGCAGTGGTTCTTCTGCCCACAATGGTGAATGATATCAAAATGACGAATGCCAGTGTGAATAAATATGACATTGAAAACGTTTATCACCAGTTGTCCACAACACAGTGTACTCAATGGGGTTGGTGAATAGCGCATCTTTAATGAATATGGGTTTGCATTGGTTGATTCGAGTTGAAACATTTTTTAACATATGTCATAAACAGGGACCGGCAATTAATTTTTCCTTAAGTCTGAGAACAGGGCAAAGAAAATATCTGCGAATCAAAGAGTTTGCGTTAAGATGGCATCGATTTGTTACTGCATATTTTTGCATATTTTGCTATAAATGCATATTTTTGCATATTTCGCTTTAAATGCATATTTTTGTTATATATTTTTACTTATTTTGCTTTAAATGCATATTTTTACTTACACATTTTTATTGAATTTTTCTTAGTTTTTCGAAAAAAATCTCTTATTATTATTTTATATTTGATAAAGAAGCATATGAATAAAGAATATTCAAGCTGCTCAAGCCCTGTTAAGCGCTCTTTTAAATTTTATATTCAAACTATGATTAAGAGATACAAGTTTTAGTGATTTTTTAAATGTGTATTTTTCAATATAAATAATTAGAATTTTGTGTTAATTGTGCGAAAAACATGCAGAAAATATACTAAACAATACAAATTGACTTTAAAACTTAAATAAAATTAAAAATGATTGATTTAAAAACAATTTAAGTGCATATTTTTTTAACTTCACACATAGAAAAGTTTTGCTATTTGCCAACTGAAATTCGGTTACTGCGACTCATATTCGGTTATTACGAATTTTAGTATGTTGGTAAAACTGAACATTAGTATTCACAACAAATTTCGGTTATTTCAATTGTATTTTAGTTGTTTGACCCATAACATTTAGAAATCTAATACAAATATCGTTGTTCTAACTGAAATTATAAGTTGTTATCATTAATATACACTTTTCAATTCGGTTGGCACTGTATTTCTCTGTGTGTTGTAGTGCATATTTTGGGATTTTTCATGCATATTATAGACGACTAAAACACTCTTTTTTAGTACATGCAGTTCCTGTCCCTGATCATACATTATACAATAATATAAATAATTTTATATCATTTTAATATGCAAATTTGTTTTATTATTGAATTTCCGTTAATATTTGAACATGACATGATTATATAAACGGTATAAATTTAACCCTTTGAGACCCAAGCTGCATGCAGAAAGTTCTTGATTTTTCATGTTTAACGTAAAATAATTTAAAAAGTATTGCGTTTTCCCAATAGTTATATATATTTTATGAACAGGGACCGGCAGTTCATGCATCTGCATGTTTTTCCCTTAAGTCTGAGAACAGGGCAAACAAAATATCTGGGCGCATCATAGAATTTGTGGTAAAATGGCATCGATTTGTTAGTGCATATTTTAGCATATTTTGCTATAAATGCATATGCATATTTTTTGCATATATGTTTTTTTTTTTAAAGAAGCAACACTCAAGAAATTCTTCCTATTTATGTGTGTTGCTTTCCTTGGAAAGGGAATTGTGGAGAGATTAAAGGTGGGGAAAGATTAAGGTCTTTAAGCACGGCAACACTGTAATTCGCGATATAATAAGTCTTAGAACAGTTGTTGCTCGCCACCTGATGGAGAGTTGGCGTACTTATTGAAGCTTTTTAATTCGTAGCCCTGATTCATTATTTCACTTCGGTGGGGTTAAGTGCTATGGGAACACCAAAGGCGGGCTATGCGACCGATACATATGAGGGATAGAAAACTCATATATATTATTTTTCTGAATTGTTGTTGTCGTATTGTATTTTTTTAAAACTTTTCGTAAAAAAGTCACTCTATTTTATTTTTTAAAGTGATTTTACCATCTGCAGATAATATATTGAACAATACAAATTAAATTTAAATTTTTAAACATGAAAAATAATTAATTAAAGTTCCTTTATTTTTACGGTTTTCGTTAATTTTCTTCGAAACTATCAAAATACCAGTTAAGACTTTTAGAAGCAAATTCCGAAACAAATTAACACTAAAAAATAATAGCAATACTAAGTTTTCTTTCAAAAATTTTGGAGAAGATTTTGCATTTGCAAATGAGTTCCTACATACACGAAAATCTTTTAATGTCCGAAAAACAATCGGGGATTTCGTCCCAACCACAGCTGTGTAACTGCACTGGTTGACGTGTCCGAGAATATAAGACGCGAACTCGATAATGGTAAAATTAATTTCCTGGTACTTCTCGACCATTCCAAGGCATTTGACACTGTAAACCATCAAACGTTATGCATGCAATTGAAAAAAATGTTTCAACTTTTCATCTTCATCAACTAATTTAATATCGTCTTATCTTACTGATAGAAGTCAATCTGTACACGTTAATAACACTACTTCAAATCCTATAACACTCACAAAAGGTGTACCACAGGGTTCGATCCTAGGACCTCTCCTTTTTTCAGTTTATGCCAATGATTTACCTACAGCAACTTACTTATTGTAAAATACATATGTATGCGGATGATGTTCAGTTGTACTTAAGTAGCCCTGCAAACTCTGTTAGTGAAAATGTCGAAAAACTTAATTATGATCTAAATAAAATACATTGCTGGGCAGTTGCGAATAGCCTTTGTCTTAATCCACAAAAATCAAAATGTTTAGTAATTCATAAAAAATCCATTACACCACTTTTTGAAAATGATATTTTAATAAACAATAAAAAAATCGAAATGGTGCAAAGAGTTAGAATTTAGGGGTAGTGTTTAACAACAATTTATCTTGGTCAAGCCACATAAATACTCTCGTAGTTCAAACATATGTGAAACTTCGAACGCTGTGGGTAACACACCACCATACACCACTAAGAGTAAGGCAACTTCTTGCAAAGGCTTACCTGATTCCTAGTCTAATTTACGGCTGTGAACTTTTCGCTAACTGTGATTCCATCAGCAAGAACAAATTAGAGGTTTTGTATAACAACATCATAAGATATGTTTACGGATTGAGGAAGAGTGATGGAGTCTCTGCTGTTTCAAAAAATCTTTATGGTGTATCTTTCGAAAACCTTCTTAAAATTAGAGTCCTTATTTTTCTGCACAAAGTTGCATACACTGAAAAACCACAATACCTTTTTAATTTTATACAATTTGCTAGATCTACCAGGGGTAAGAACATGATTATACCTAGATTTAAATGTCTTGTGTCAGAATGGCAATTTTTCATAAACGCCGTTCGTCTTTGGAATGATGTGCCAAACAGCCAACAAACAAATAGCAACGCAATTCTTTTTAGGAAATTTTTATTTGAATCTTTTGCGAAACTTAAATAAAAATTTCTCGTTCGAGATTAATTTGTAAAATGTTATCCTATCTTTATTTTATGTTTATTTATATATTGTTTTAAATTTTTCATGTAACTTTTAATAATATTAATTTTAGTATATTTTTTTTTTTTTTTTTTTTAATTTTATATTTAATATTAATTTTTTATGTGGCATTCCTTGTAAACCAATATAATCCTGTGCTTTAATTATAAGACTTGTTCTTGTTGCTCAGGAAATCGATAAATAAAAATAATAATAATAATAATAAAAAATAATTAGTGCATATTTGTAAGTTTTTAGTGCATATTTTCAGATTTTTAATGCATATTGTAGGCGCCTAAAACACAGATTTTCAGTGCATGAAGTTCCTGTCCTTGTTTATAAAATATAATTTAGTTAAAAATAAATAAATCTATTACTATTGGAAATATTCGCAGTTTTATGAGAAAACATCAAAACTCACAATTGTGAGCTTGGGTCTTAAAGGGTTAACTAGAACTTGATTATAAATACATTAATATTACTCAATACTATTTTTTTGAAATAAAACAGTTATAATTAGGGCAAGGAATTTCATGCAAATGCATGTTTGTAGTCAGTAGCCCAAAATCGATTTTGATCAAATGCTTTTTTGAATTATAGAATTTGCAACAAAATGTATATTTTATGGCATATTTTTACATTTTTTGTTGCATATTTTGTAAAAATTAAAATTTGGCTTTACTTAAAAACAGAGAAAACATAATATTTGTTACACTGAACATAGATTCTAGTTTTCATTTGTTATACAATTATACTTGATTTAATTTTTAAAGCATCCAGCTCGAGTAATGAATCGATTTTGAAAAATCCACAAATTGTACATGCATATTTTTCTGACTTTTAATGCATATTTTTAAATTTGTAGTGCATATTATTTGGTTTTTTGTACATATTTCTATTTAAATGCATATTTTATATTTTTTACTGCATATTTAAGGCGCAAATTTTCTATTTTTAGTTGTATTAAATTCCTTGACCTAGTTATAATAGTTTTAAATAAAAATTGTAAGTTGCCAAATATTTTTATTCAAAATTTTCGAAAATTTAGCATCTAGTGTTTTTTTGCTTTAATTTTAATTCAAAAATCAATTTTGTTGAAATGAGTATTAAAAGGAGAACATTATTTGTCTTAAAACATTTTCTTTTCAAATATTAATCATTAATAAAACCTTCAACGAATTTTTTTTTTTTTATATATTTTTTACCAAACATTTTTTTTTTTTTTTCCAAAAAAAAAGAAAACAACAAAAAAATTTACTTAAAAATGTCCATAAATCATGTACTTTTAGTTAAGGGATTTTTTTCTTATTGCTTTTTTAAGTATTCTTTATTTTATATGCGCTTAGGGAGGATTTTTCGATTTTTTTCTGCTTCTTCAGGTTTAATGTGTGCCAATAATTTGTTTATATTTCGAACACTCAACACAAACATATATTTCTTCATTTATTTTTCACGGTGCGCCTGAGTCGATTAAAATAAAATTTGCGTGTTACTCTAGTCTGAAAGCGGATACTGTTTGTAGATGGTCCACAAACGATTTTTTATCGAATACGAAAAAAAAACTAAGTGTCGATTTTTTCGCGCGAGACCGTGTTTTGGCCTGTCTTTAGTTTATGGACACTTCTCTGATTTTGATCAAACATTTAAGAACGATTCAGATATGTGAGCTGAGTCGAGAATATTTTATTTTTGTGAGACACGCCCCTTTGGAGGCGCCAAAGGCTTAAGATTTTGATCAACAATTTAAGAACGATTCAGATATGTGAGCTGAGTCGAGAATAATTTATTTTTGTGAGACACGCCCATTTGGAGGCGCCAAAGGCTTAAGAGTTAAATTTTTTATCTTTCAATTTTCTCAAATATTTCTTATCTGTTCTGGACAAATCGCATTGGAGAGCTTATAAAATCTTCTTTCGTAAGATTGGATTGCACCACCTAGAATTTTTTCGTTTTTGTTGGAAATGGTTTTTAAACTAGAAACAGAACTCGTTTTCAAATTGATTTAGTCGCACCGTGTTTTACTTTATGATATGGTCGGTCATATTAACATTTGTTCATTCATTCGTGGTAATGCAACCACCAACACACCCAATCAATACCTTAAAACACCCTTCTTAAATACCTATATATTGCGAACTGAAACATATATTAACTTATGAATGAATTGTATTAGGAAATGTATCTGTATGGTAAGGAATTATAAAGAATATTGGATTACCTTAGTTTGGAAAAGGTCATAACTACACTATTGTAGAAAACTACTTGCGAAATGCTAAATGCTTAATATTTCAATATCTCTGTTATATTTCTACATGGCGTTTTAGCAATAAATAATACATGTAATAAAATTCATTACACGTCATGTAGTTTTAACATAGCAATATTGAAATATATTTGAAGGACAATATGTAACGAATATTTTCTCCAAAATGTATTCGAGTTACATAAAACTTTCTGGATTGATAAAAAACGTCTTACTTGTTTTTATAAATAAAAATATAATGAAATGTTGTCCGATTTTGAAATAAATGTATACGATATACTTTTTCTTGTAGCGTGGCCGTTGGTTTGGAAATTGGCAATTTCTAAGCGTCTATCCATATTGTCTCCACCATCATAAGCTACATGCTTCGAGACTCGACTTTTATGTTTTAGTACATTTTAAATTTATTAAGGGAATGTTCGTTATTGTGGCCTGTTTCCTTTCGTTTGTTTTGTCGTGTTGTTGCATGAATACGTCAAAACTCTCAACTGTCATGGAGTTTAAATTCCGTTATGACTATTTTAAAGGAGTTTTGACTTGAATGTGCATGTTTTTCTTGGTTTTATTGTGTCATTTCAAAAAACGCAATATAAAGTAACATAAAAAGCGAATAACAGACAAAATGATATATAGCCGATAAATGCCCAAGGAGTTTTCCCATTATGATGTTTTTGGATTTTGAATATTCCACTTTGTTTTTTATATAGCCCAAATACCAGGTGTTTGACCACATTAAGGAACATTCCCTGAAATTTTTCTTAATTAAGATACATTTTACATACAATTCCAGTTCATAACACAATTTAACTAAATTTAAGTGCGCCAAAAAAAAAAAAAAAAATGTCTGTAAAGTCAGCAACATGTTTGCTGGGAGGATCCTTGCAGAAAAATTGCTAACATCAGCAAAAAAAAATTTCCAATTTGGTAAAATTTTTGCTGAATTTTAAAATTTTTTTGCTGATATTAAAAGGTTGCTGACAAAATGTTGCTGACTTTATTGACTTTTATTTTGAGTGTACATATTATAAAATTTGGGTACTTTTAACTAAATTTAAGTAGAATTTACTAACATTAGGACAATTTTTACTAAGTTGTCGTAAATTTTTGCTAAATTTAATACACTCATAGAAATAAACCTTAAAAAAAGCAGAAAAAGCTACTAAAAATTAGTTAAAAATGACCTTGTAGAAAAAGCTGCTAAATTTAGCAGATTTTTGCTAAACATTAATAAACTAAGAACAGCAAAAATAAATCTGTTAACTTTACAAAATTTTAGTTATATTCGATGTAAATTTTGAAAATAGCATTTTACTCTGTAAAGTTATCAGAACCTTTTACTAAATATTTGTAGACTCAAAATATCAAACAAAAACTGTAATATTAACAACATTTTTGCTGTATTTACCTCAAATTTAGTAGAATGCAAATAACAGTTTATTGTGCTAAAATCAAAAGAAATTTTTCTTAAAAAATTGTAGATTGCTGATTTTATAAGGGCAGACTTTTATTAGCATTAAAAAAAAAAAAAAAAACTAAAAATTTCACATTTTTTAATAACTTTTTTTGTCTACTAATATTTGGTAAATGTTTTTTTGACGATTTTAGAAGATTATGTTGTTACTTTCAATTAATTAATTTTTAATTTACCTCAAATATAACTAAATATTTGCAAATTCAACAGAGTGTACATTTGTACTAAATTTAGATTTATGCTAAATTTACAAACATTGTACTAAATTTAGATTTATGCTATATTTAGTATCCCAGTTTAGTAACCCTAATGACATGTCATTACTTTTCTCACTATTAGTAATGACACCACCCTACTCTCTGCACTACTTTAACACAAATAATAAGGACTTACTAATAACTAGGCCATTTTCCTATTATTTCAATACAAGAATTAATGCGTTACCCATAAGTACCTTTTTTTTATCATTATTCTAAATAAAAAGTAATGATCTAAACATTTTTTGAAGATACATTTTTAGACTCATTATTTTTTGACTTCTAGTAAGTAAATATATAACTACTTATATTTAATCTTTTGTAAGCTGGAAAGTATTGCCATTTTGTACAAGCGGATAAAATAAAGTAATATCTTAAATATTAAATCATATCTTATTTGATATAGATCGATATTTATTCTTATCCAAGTTCATCTAAAAATTGGGCTATGCAGTAATATCCAATTAGATCCCTCGAATATATTACTGGATTTAATTAGATCAAAATTTATCTCAAAATTGGGGCATCCAATTTTATATTAATGAAGATCCTGATGGATCCCAAAATATCCCATGGGATATTGGCAGACAACATGGAGTCCCGGGTTCGAATCCCGTGTGTCCACATTTATTTAAAAAAAAATATTTCAATTAAAACAATATTTTTTTTTTAATTTTTTTTAGCATATAGCAAATCACATATTTTTAAATTTTTTTAAGGTGTTTAGTACTAATATGTAATTTTTTTGCTCGACATCCCCATATAAAAGTAATGATATTTGTGATGACAATTGTAAGTACTAGCCATTACCAAATATGTACTTATATGGTTATGATTTTTTACACTAGGCCCAGTGTGGGAACGGTAATGACATATCGTCACTTTTCTCATTGCCTGTAATGACACTAGCTTATTCTCCACATTGCTCCAATACGAATACATAATACGGACATACTAACACCTTTTTTATTTTCCCATTTTTTTTAATACAAAAAATAATGCGTTATAAATAAATTGTGATATAGTCATCATAAAATGTGACTATATGCAATTTATTTATTATTATAACAGGTGGAAAATTTGGAATATAAAAACGATGTTTGAAACGATTCAGCTCAGTTTCCTTGTTCCAATTTTCGTTTTAGCCTCTTAAATTTTTAAATAATTTTAAACCGAAAAAAATTCAAGATTTCACAATTATATTAGAAATTTTCTGTATTGTGACTATAACTTAAATTATTTGCATATAAATTTACTTTTAGTAGCCAGAGTTTAGTGGCATATAAGCCAAATGTGATTATATCGTGAATGGACTATATCCTAAATATTTTGTATGCAATTTGATTTTAGATGATAGTAAAAGTGTAAAAATGGACTATATCGCTAAATGGACTATAAGCGATGTGACTGTAAACGAAAAGTACTGTATTAACTAAAACTTTTATTGAAAATTAAAAAGAAAAAAAGCTATAAATAACTATCTACAAAAAAATTATCATACTCAAAAAAAGTTTGTGAGCGATACGTTGGTATGTGTGTTTTTGTTAATGCTGAGTTTGTTTGTTTGTGTGTGTGCTTGTTTTATTTGTAAACTTCAAATGCATTTGATATTTTATACTGAAAAATTTCTATTTAAGTGACAGTGTATGAAAAAACAAGTTGAGAATATGTCTAAAATAAAATATGTATTTATATATTTAAAAGTCAATAAAAATATTAATTGATTCAATTAAAAAATTGTTTAGAAACAAATTTAATTTAATTCAAATCAAATCTTTTAATAGATATTTTAGGTTGATAATTTTTTCTGTGTAACATGTCGAGATAGCTAAGATGGTAAGGCGGTTGACTGACAACCTAGAGGCCCGGGTTCGAATCCAGTGTGGGCATATTTTCTTAAAAAAATTTTCAATAAAAAATATTTTTTATTAAATTTAGATTTAACCACACATTTTTTTATTTTTCGTAAGGTGTTTTGTAATGATATGTCATTGATTGCGCTACATTCCCATATAAAAGTAATGATATTTGTAATGACATTTGTATGTACACTCAGGGGAAAAGCTTTATTATATTTATTATAAACTCAAAATGTCATTAATTTTCGTCCAATGTAAACTTGATAAAGCTGATGAAGCTGTTTCATAAAAGAGCAGAATGATGACACATATGATGGAGTTTCACAATTTTTTATGAAATGCTTCATACATATTATTAAACATTTTATAAATAGGATGAAGCTGTTTCGTGAATTTTTATGAAAGTTTTATAAATTTAATTTTGAATTGTCAGGTTTGAGATCATAATTAAAATTTTACTTTTACAAATAGAAAACACTAATTGTCAATAAATGTACACAGAAAAAATTATCAACCTAAAATATCTAATAAAAAATTTAATTAGAATTAAATTTGTTTCTAAACAAATATTTAATTAAATCAATTAATATTTTAATTGACTTTAAAATACATAAATTCAAATTTTATTTTAGAAATAATTCTCAAATTAAATTTTCATATACTGTACGTTGAATAGAAAAGTTTCAGTATAAAATACCAAACACATTTGTAGTTTACAAACATAACAAGTACATAACATACACAAACAGACACAGCATTACCAAAAACACATATACATACAAACGTGTCGTTCACACACATTTTTTGAGAATCATAATTTTTTTGAGAAAGTTATTTATAGCCTCTGATCTTTTTAATTTTTAATAAAAGTTTTAATTAATATTATCATTGCCGTGATAGGTGCAAAATCAATTGAAATATTAATTGATTCAATAAATCTTTTAATTGAAACCTGTTTTTAGTTTTTTATGTGTAAGAGAAGATGGAAAAAGTCTTATAAGGATCATCCCTACATGATAAATTTCTTCATAGTTTTAATGAAAATTGTCACTGGAACTCGTCCATTCAAGCGTTTCATAAAATCTATGAAAAAGGGTTTCTTCAAAGTCAATGTTTTTGAAAGAATTAATGAAAATCGATGAAAATGAAAATTATTCAAGTTCGAGGCCATACTCTATATTTCTTCATTAGGATATTGTCCTAACAAATAATCTATAGAGTTTTTTGTTTTCCAATTTATTATTTGACCCTTTCAGGAATGTGTTGATAGATCTATTTCGGGAATTTCCTAGGTTCCCATCATCAGAACACGTTTTGAAAGCGGTAACAATCCCATGCCAAACATCAAACATTCATATGAACTAGTTTACTCACTACATGAGAACTAATATACATATGAGTTTGAAGTTAAAGATTATAACCATTGATCAAAAAATAAATTGAAAATTTGAAAATTTGAAAACTCTTCATTAATGTCTTGAAAAATGCATTCGAACTAAGCCAATGAACCGCTCCATATGATCTTTTAAACAATTTCATAGAAGTTCAAAATTAATAGAAGTTTACATTGAAATAATAAAGCACTTTATCAAATATGAGAAATAAATCTTAAAACTAAAGTTTGAAATGTATGAAAATTAAAAATTATGAACAAATTAAAAAAAAAAACTGAAACAATTTCATAGCTCAAAAGAAAATTTTCATTAAATTTATGAAGACATAATTTATTAATTTATTTAAAGACTTAAATCGAACGAAATTGTTCGAGTTATTCGTTACTTGAAATTGAGCAATTTAATCGAACAATTGTTTGATTGAAAATCATCGATTAACCGAGTAACGGTTAACCGATTGAAGGTATTCAATAAATTAAAGTATTCAAAAGTTTGTTATAATTATTATTTTAAAAAAAAATAAAAATTATGTTTTTTGACCTATAATTCCGTTATGAAAATGAATTTATTCAAGTTCAAGGCCATACTCTATATTTCTTTATTAGGATATTGTCCTAACAAATAATTATAGAGTTTTTTTGTTTTCAATTTATCGATTGACTACCTTCAAGAATTTGTTGATGGTTCCATTTCGGGGATTTTCTAGGTCCCCATCATCAGAACAAGTTTAGAAAGCAGTGGCTACCTCATTCACAAACTCAAACACTTATATATCCCATTTGTTAAAACAAATGAGAATTAAGTTGAGAATGAAAATAAAATTTCCACAAACAATTAAAAAATTGAAAACATTTGATTTTGTATACACACTGTCTTTGACAGAGATAATATATACATTTTTCGTTTATATTCCACCTTTGTTACTTTTATTTTAAAATAAAATACAATGATTGCGAGGGGATATAAACTAAGACTCCACTTTGTCTTTTTCAAAAGTTTGTTATAATTATTATTTAAAAAAAAAAAAAAAAAATTATGTTTTTTTGACCTATAATTCCGTTATGAAAATGAATTTATTCAAGTTCAAGGCCATACTCTATATTTCTTTATTAGGATATTGTCCTAACAAATAATTATAGATGATGATGATGGGGACCTAGAAAATCCCCGAAATGGAACCATCAACAAATTCTTGAAGGTAGTCAATTGATAAATTGAAAACAAAAAAACTCTATAATTATTTGTTAGGACAATATCCTAATAAAGAAATATAGAGTATGGCCTTGAACTTGAATAAATTCATTTTCATAATTAAAGTATTCTTTATCGAATTCAAGTCCATTTTATTAAATTTGTTTTTACAATTTTTAAGTATACACTGAGATTAATTTTTGCATTAGATCTATGAATTCTCACTGGAACTCTCCCGTTGAAACTTTTCATTAAATTAATGCAGTTTTTCATACAATTTAATGAAAAATTCCATATTATTTATTAAAAACTTCATACGACTAATGAAAAAGTTTCATCAAAAATAGTTTAATTAAAATAAAGTTTAAGAAATTTTTCATTCACATTGTAAAGAAAACTTCATTAGTTTAGTGAACAAATTTCATTAAAACTCATCCAAGAAATTCTCTCTGTGTAGTTTACTAAATTTAAGTATAGTTTACAAAATTTTAGTATAGTTTACTAAATTTAAGTATTTATGTATATAAAACTCATTTTCTGTTTGTTTGTTCTTTATACAAATTTGCAATTCTCAACGGATTTTCCTCAAATTTGGCATGAATAATGCTCGGACCTCAACTTAGATCATAGTATAGTTTTCGTCGACCACGCCCACTTCTGCGCCTACTTTTGACAACATCTTTTCACCTTTTTAAATTTTTTTTCGTTTTTTTTCGAATACAAACTACTAAGAAAGTTTTAACGGATTTCTTTGAAATTACTCACATATATTCAGTAAAAGTTTCTATACCATAGCCCACTTCAATACCGACTTTTGGTCAAAAACGTTGAAATCAAAAAATTCCACTATTTTTAATAAAGTTTATTTTTTAATTTGAAAACATTAAATCCAATCAAAACATTTTAGGAAAAACCATTTCGTTTTTAAGAATTTTTTTCTCCTGTATAATATACCTACTGATTTTTACGCAATGTCTTTATGATTTAATTTTTTTAAATTTTATTTTGCCTTACCGTTTTTGGCAATAACAAGTCCATTAAAAAAAAATCTTTAAGGATAAACTTTTTCGAAACCATGCATTAAAATCAATATGAGATATCTTTATTGATAAAGCACATTGATTTATAGTCGTGAATTGCTACTGAAAGCATAATTTTGTATTCAACATAATAATTTTGTATTCAAGATAAAATAATTTTTAATTTTGTAACCTTATTTCATAAATTTCAAATGGAATCTTTAATTTAAAATCCCAACTGATTCTGCAAAACACAACAGAATTAAGTCATCTATTCTAGCTTAAAATTTTTTCTGCATTCAAAAATCACAGTTGACCCGGGAAACACCGGGCACTTCACCTAGTAGTTTACTAAATTTAATTATAGTTTATTAAATTTTAGTAGAGTTTACTAAACTCACGTACAGTTTACTAAATTTACGTAGATTTTTCAAAATTTACGTATACTTTACTAAATTTTAGTGCTGTTTTTTTTTAACTGAATTTTACTTGATTTTACTAGATTTTAGTACATTTTAGTAAATTTTGGTAAATTTTTGAGGATGGCTGAGTGCATTAATTCATTAGAAATATTCACAAATTTCCTTATTGTTAGTCTCTTAAAATAATTACAAGAAAAAGTTAGGGCTTTTTTGAAATTCTGATATTTTTTTAAGCTACTTTATGTAATCTTCTATAACTTATTGTAAGATTTCATATTGATGGCATGTGTTGGAAACCGCCATGAGATATGAAACCCTTAAAGAAATACTACATTAAAAGTAATAATGTTCAGGTTTCACTTTCAATTATCGAGAAAATATTTTAAAAATAAAACATATATTGAACTACACTAAAAGTCTTACAAGACATAGTTTTAGAAAATTTTCTGACCTATTCATTCGGTTAAAGTAAAACGTTGTTAGATCAATGATATTTATAAATTATTTAAAATTTTCACCACAAAATGAATGTAAAATTTCATAATATTAATGAAAAGTGTCGTACTTATGAAACTTTTTTTTTTAATGAAAATTTGTCATAAAATATGAAAAGTATGAATCTTTTATGTTATTTTATTAAAATTTATGAAAAATTACATTTACGTTATGAAAAGTTTAATAGTTTCCAACAAATGTGTGCTTAAATTAATTATAATTAAGATAATTGTGAAAGGCGTGGTAGAAAAGAATGAGTGTAATATCTAAAAATCATAACTACATTGCAAATTTTCAATTTTCTGAATCAGACTGCGCAGTTTCTGGTATTAAGATAATTCCCTCAGCGCAGTGAAAATACAATCAATTCTTAGTTTTCGAGATTTTGACCAAATAATGCACATATGAAAATCAATCTGTAAAAATTGCAGGAAAAGCTACTTAAAACTATATATTGCAGATAAAAACTGCTAAAGTTTTTATAACTTTTTTGCTGTTGTGCTCCTTCTTTCCTACACTAATAGAACAAAATTAGTAATATTTTTTTGTAAAACTACTAAAAATTAGTTAAAAATGACGTTGCAGAAAAAACTGATAATCAGTAAAAAAATTTCAAAATATTAGTAGACAATAAAAATCGGAAAATTTTTTTTTTAGATTTTTTTCTTATGCGAATATAATTCTAAATTTTACAAAATAAAAAAAGTTTAACAAAATAAAATGTTATTTGCATTCAACTAATTTTCAGGTAAAAATAATAAAATACATTTTGTTAATATTACTGTTTTTTACTGTTTTTTTTTATCTACAAACATTTAGCAAAAGTTTTGCTAATTTTAGCAGAGTAAATATTGCTATTTTCAATTAACTAAAATTCAACTCAAAAATATCAAAAATTTTTATTTGTGCGGTTCTTATGTTGCTAATAATAATAATTTTAGAAGTTTTTTTTGCAACGTAAATTTTAACTAATTTTTAGTAGCTTTTTCTGCTATTTTTACAGGCTTGTTTCTATGACTGTAGATTTCGAGATAATGCAATTTTTCGAAAGAAGTAGACAATAAAATGGCACCAACTTAAACATTTTCTAAAATCTGACTGTTCAAACTGTTTAAATAAGATAACTAAAAACGTTGTTTAAAATTGAATTTTAACCAAAAATTTTATTTAGAATTTACTAAAATTAACACAAGTTTTAAAGATAATTTTTACTGACTTATTATTTTAAGTATACATGCAAACATAAATCGATGCCACGTGAGTCTTAAAGTTGAACGACTGTCTAACAGAAAAGTAAAGTGTTTAGACATACAAATGTGTTTGTTAACAAACACTTATGAAGGAAGACATGGCTTAAGTACATACAATGTATAAAAATTCCCGATGAAAAAAGTATTCGATTTAATCATATATGATTATATTTAGTATCACATGTAACTAAACATCACATGTTATCTGACTCGAAAAATGGCAGAGATAAGCTGATATAAATACTTCACTCAAAAAAAAAGTTAGTAAAGTCAGCAAACAATTTTACTGAGTCAGCAAAATTTTAGTCAGGAGGGTGCTTGTAAAAAATTCCTAATGTCCGCCAAATCTTTTGCTGAAAATCAGCGAGCAATAAAATTAGTAGATTCAGCAAAAGTTTTGCTAATGCCCAGTTTTTCAGTTCATATTTAAATGCCATTTGGACTTTAAGTTCTATTTAAAATTAAAATCAAATTTAAGTGACCAATACTGGTCATTTAAAGTATATTTAAATTTTACAAATATAACATATGATTTTGACAGTTTGTTTTTTTTTTTTCGCGTGGTAAAACAAGCAATAAAATGAAATATAAATTAAATTACAGCAGCCAATAAAAATTCGGTTGCACATATACGGATTCAGATGTAGTTCAAGTTGAGGTGAAACACGCATGATTTTAACATAGGACGGAGGAGGTAATGCAAATTCCTCAAACTTCACTTTATTAAAAGTACTATGTGTAAGGTTATGAAAGATTGTATTTTTGGGTATTCTTTTTCATAGAACTTAATTTGTTATTTTTAATTAGTGATTAAGGTATGATGTCAAGTCACATCTTTTTTACTGAGTGATAATAAATATGTATCTGTAGGAGTGCTTAAAATGTTATAATTGAAAAAAAAAAGCTTTTAAACAACTTTCTAGCTTTAAAAACAAAGCGAAATAATAGTTTTTCGTTCAACTGAAAAGAAAGAAAACTATTGTTAAGGCTAATATTTTGTAATCATTGTTTTTTTAAATTTAAAGGTCAGAAAACACAAATTCAAAGCGACACTAGATTAAAGAAAATAGTTGTTAAAAGACACAAACTCCCGGTTCCATTCGAGTATGTCAAATACCAAATTGTAACATTCGTGACATTTCTACCAGTTAGCCTTGTATATGATGACATTATATGCTAAGTTTAGAAACTGATCTAAAAGACCAGCATTAGAACAGAAAAATCAGTACTAGTAGCTACTTTGTGTGTAATGAAAATGTTGTTTATTTGGAACTTCTTCGCATTATTTTTGCTGGGTCTTTATATAAAGGAATAGTTGAATACAACAACGGTAAATTATATAAAATTTTTAATGCTTTGTTTTGCATACATTGAAGAGATTTAAGTAGTGCATTATTTTTATTATGAGCATATATAATGGCCAAGTAATTTAAGTGAGATTGAATCAAGGATTGATATATCATCAGTTTTGATCTTTTTTCCAATTTGTTTTTCAATTTATATAAAATTCCGGTTGCTGGAGCTATTTTCCTTTTTACAATCATTTATATGCAGATCCCAAGATTAGTTACTTTGAAGAGTAATTCCTAAATACCTTACCGAATTTGTTTCATGCACAATTTTTCCGTCTACATATACATTAAAACTATTGTTAATACTCAAAGAGTGTGGTCTAAAGCGAATTAGATTGATTTTATTAGGATTGAGCAATAATCGATTCAACCTCGCAAATTCGAAAATCAGTGAAGCATCTCTTTCAATTTTAGTTTTGAGTACCAAATCATACTTATATGGATACAATACACACACATCATCAGCAAACATACACAGCTGACCACTTAAATTAAGATTTTTTATATCATTTAAATATATCGAGAATAATAGCTTTCCTAGTCCACTTCCCTGCGGCACACCTTATTCCACAGAACCAACAAAACTCGTTGAATTATTTATCTTTACATATTGCTTTCTGTTTGTAAAATAACTTTCAATCAACAAAAGTTCACGATCTTTAACACCATAACACTTTAACTTATGTGGCATTATCTGATGATCTACTAGGTCAAAAGCTTTAGTAAAATCAAAAAATATTCCAGCAACTCCAGAAAAACCATCATCAAGACCCTTACAAACATTTTTAACAACGTTAAGGACAGCATCTTCGGTACATCCTCGTCTAAATCCAAATTGAAATCTATATATATAAAATACAATGTTTGTATGTTTGTCCTCTATAGACTCTAAAACTATCCAACCGATTTGGCCCAAACCGGTTTCATTTGAAAGGTTATAGTCCAAATTAGGTTTTCGGCTATATATATTTCAAGTGGGCGTGGCCCCTCCCACATAAATTGAATAACATCATATATCTTGACTATTGTGATAGCAAGAGTTTTGAAACATTGCAGTATCCCATATGTTACTGTGTTGAATAATCAGGAAAAAAATGGGCGGGATCGGGAGTGGCAGCTCCCATACAAAGTAAATATTTAATATCATATATCTACAGTACTATAATAGCCATAGTCTTAGAAATTTGTGCACGTTGATTATTTGTTAATGTGAATAGTCATGGGAAAAATGGGCGTGATCGGACCAGTGGGCGTGTCAGCTCCCATACAAAGTAAATATTTAATATTATATATCTACAGTTCTATAATAGCCAGAGTCTTAGAAATTTGTGCACGTTGATAATATGTATTATGAATTGTCATGGGAAAATTGGGCGGGATCATACCAGTGGGCGTGGCAGCTCCCATACAAAGTGATTATTTAGCTCATATACAAAATTAATATTAATAATTAATATCTAGGGTTCTATATTAGCTATATAGCCTTCAAATTTTGTACGAGTCCATCAATTACAATGTACCACCAATGACATATACATATATTTATTTTTTTTGCTTATTTTTATTTTATTTTTTTTTTGAAAGCCGTTGTCATGTTTTTCAAAACGAGATATCAAACTCTTAAATCGGTTATGTAGTTCCAAAGATATTTACAAAAAACCTATGTTAATATTTACAAAAAAACCTTTGTTAATCTTCAAGCTATGTTACACGAACACAACAGCCTCATCCGTCTATTCAAAACAGCCCTAGACCAGATGCCGACAGATGAATTTACGGTTGTGATAAGAGCTGACCAGACAGCGGCTGGTGAGCATGAGCGGCGCTTTAATGCACCGGTAATAGGTGACGTCGCAGTTGTTATAGCAGTTGTTTTCAGCTATTCATTTTATATACTTCAGCAAATAAAGGCGTAGAAGGACAAAGAGGCGTTGGGCTTCCCATGGAATTACAAATTTTAAAATGATTTACTAATGTGAATTTATTTTTTTAATTATTTATTTGCGTAAAAGAAATTTCTTGATTTAAAGAATTAATTACAATTAAAATTTGAAGGCAAAACAACGTTTGCCTGGTCAGCTAGTTATACAAAAAATTATTTTCCTCCAGTTATCATACAATATTTATCATACAATATTTTTTAAAAAATTTTATCAATTGAAGATAGAACGGCAATCGGTCAATATTTATCTACAGTATTCACATTTATTCCTTTTGGTATTGGTACTAATTTATGAACTTTCAAAATATCAGGATAAACTGAATTATTTATCATTTTATTAAAAATATCACATAAAATTAGAGCAATTTCTACTCTACATTACTTTACCAATTTTGGTGAAATATTGTCATAACCTGGACTTTTATTAATATCCAAACCCAATATTACCCCAATTACATCATCGACATCAATGTTTTCAAGGGTTAATTGGTTTAGTGAATGAAAAAGCGTCCGTAGCAAATTACAATTGTCTCCAGGATAGATTTCAATTTTTCTCTTGAGGTCCTTTATGGCCGTTAAAAAATAGTTGTTAAAACAATCAACCTTAGTTTGATCTCATGTAAATCTCTGCCCTTGATCATTATTTAGGTGAACCTCATTATTTTGTTTACGACCGAGAGTAGTATTAATAAAATTCCATGATTTCTTTGGGTCATTTCCGATTTTAGATAAACTGTCAGAATAATAATAATCCCTACAGTTCTTTGTAGCAACTTTTATTACTTTACTTATTCGCTTCAAAAAATCATCTAAGCTTTGTTTGCTTCTAGATTTCCTTCTTTTCCTTAATAGTTTCTCTTTTAATAAAATTAATTCTTGAAGATTTTTGTTAATCCACAGATTAAGCTCAAACCTTAACTGTTTTTTGCATTTACTAACTATGGTTAAATAATTTATAGAAGCTTTCATGCATGAAACTAAAGTATTTGTCAATTCTGATGCATTAATTGAAGAATAATTTTCAGGTAAACTATTTCGTAGAATTTCTCTTGCTTTTAAATAATCATAGTGTGTTTTTGTTATTTCCGCATATTCCTTATTTATTACATTGCTTTCAAACTTGCAGCAGACAATATTATGATCTGACAGATTGCATTCAGCAAAATCAACATAAATTTTATCAGCAAAGTTGCTAAACACCTGATCAATTCTTGTTTTACTTTGGGGCCTCGTTATCAAACTATGCGCACTATCGCAATCATAATTTTGAAGCATCGTAAGCAAATCAATATAATGAGTATTTTGAAACATATCTACATTCGAATCACCAACTACAATAATTGGATGACGAGCATGAACACTTAAAAGAGAATCAATGATATTCAATTGGTTCGATACACCGCATACTTAGGAGACAATTTTTTCAATTTTTAAGATAACTTATTTCCTTACGACATTTGATAATAAATTTAAATTTTTTTTGAAATTTTTACATTGCGGGACTTTAAAATTGCTGTTACAACCTCAATTTCAATTTACAATAATGTCGTAAGGAAATAAGTTATCTTAAAAATTGAAAAACTGAAAAAAATGGTAAGAGTAGTTTGTTCAGGTGACGTTCCAAGTATTATGAAAAATGTATTTCCAGAAAGGTCAAAAATCGGAGCATTTTGATCAAAAAATACACTTTTCTCGTTAATATAGCTCGAACGCCTGATGTCGGAGAGTACCTTGTACCTTTAGAAAAGTATAATTTAGTTCTAGTGTCAAACATTTTTCGGCCTGAATCTTTAGGTGTAAAAAGTACTTACATGTACTCAAAAGTGCTCCTCTCTGTATATATATACATTAGGGCGGTTCGATTTAAAAATCGCTCAACGTGCAAGGAAAATCGAATTCTAGGGATCAAAATAAGAAACTTTGCCGAAGGAACCATACCTCTAAAACGAATTCTGATGTCCCGACTTTTGACCCGTAGGTTGAAATTTTGAAAAATCCCACTTTGACCCATTTAGAGTGCCCCAATCGAATCCAACCCAATCGAATATATTTATACTCTATTTCTTCCGGAGAAGAAATAGAGACCCTAATCTTGGAAAGACTCCTCCTACTTTCTGAAATATCTCTATCCCGAGATTTGTACATTTTGCTAAAAAAACACGTCTAAAAAGGCCCTCTTTAACTTAAATTTCAACCACTAGAATGATGATTTATGCATTAATCTGCTAGCGCGTCTCCCGGAGAAGAAGTATCTCCCATAATCTTGGAGAGATTCCTCCTACTTTCTGAAATATCAAAGTGGGCTTTTTCAAAATTTGACCCTACGGGTCAAAAGTAGGGACATCAGAATTCGTTTTAGAGGTATGGTTCCTTCGGCAAAGTTTCTTATTTTGATACCTAGAATACGATTTCCGTGAACGTTGAGCGATTTTTTTGCCCCCATACAAATCGACCCGGCCTAATATACATATATGTATACATATATCAAGTTGTATATGAGTATATACACTTTTTTCTTCGGGTTGTTAAAATACAATATTGAAAGACACACAAACAGTGACAGATAAATATTAATAGAAACTTTAAAATTTAAAGAATAAAAAAAATCGCTCCACAAATATTAAATATAAAAAAAAAAAAATTAGTTCAAATTTTAAAAATATAAAAAAATTTATTCCATCAAGAATTTCTGATTCACTCTAAATTCTTCTTTTACAAAAAAATTAAAAACTGTTTGAAACCAAAAGAATTAACAAAGGTATTAAACAAAAGGGTATGATTACAACAGCAAATTTTTAATCTTTAATTAAACATTTTTGTTTTACACTTTTTCGTGTTAGCTAAAGTTATGCGATAATTATAATAATTATGTCTAGATATCCTTTGAGTCGCCTTTATTATAAGCGCATTTGTAAAAGTATGCGTAAAAGGAAATTTAATAAAAACTCTAATTAAGTGTATAACCTCTAACAGACTTTTTAAAAGTGTCTTATTCTATACATGCATTTTTTTTCTTTCATAATGACGTACATTTCTGCGAAAAAGAGGTCCTGCTGACATATAATGTTCTAGTTTTTGTTAAATGTAAATGAGAATAAAATATTGCGTGTTTTTAGAATATTTGATGAGTTTACTTTTTTATTCGCATATAAATTGATTTTTGTTTGTTTGTTTTTATTTAACAAAAAATATAAATATTTCGATGAAAGCAAAAGGAATAATTTCGACATAAATCTGGATTAAACACTGAAAAAAATGTAGTATAAAAATAAAATCAAAACAGTAGCAATAGCGGAAATACCTGAAATTAAAATAAAACAAAAAAATCTTTTTTTTTGGCCAAATTTTATTGAAAAAAGATATTGATCGGTATTTATACTAATAGAAAAACTGCTAAAATTAGCAGATTTTTCTTTTGCTAAATAATTGTAAGATAACAATAGCAAAATGAAATCTGTTAAATCTACAAAAAAAAAAAAAAAAAAAAATGTTATCTACAATTTTGTAGACCGCCACGGCTGGCTCGGACGTAGTCTAATCTGGAGGTCCAATTTTCGAAGACTTTTCCAACATTTTTGGCCGTATATTGGCAATAACGCGGCGAATGTTGTCCGGGCTTATCAGCGTAGACTAGCGACTTCACATATCCCCACAGAAAATAGTCCAGCGGCGTTAAATCGCACGATCTTGGAGGCCAATTCACGGGTCGGAAACTATGCGGTTACCAAACGTTTCCTTCAATAAATCAATTTCATATTGCGCAGTCTTGTTTAAACCACAGCTAATGCACATCATGGTTGTTCAATTGATAAACGAAAAAGTCAGTAATCATGGCTCTATAGCGGTCACCATTGACTGTTACAATCTGACCAGCATCGTTTTTTAAAGAAGTACCGATCAATGATTCCACCAGCCCATAAAGCACACCAAACAGTCAGTTTTTCTGGATGTAACGGTGTCTCAACATACACTTGAGGATTACCATCACTCCAAATACGGCAGTTATGTTTCACGTATCCATTTAGCCAAAAGTGAGCGAAATTAGCGTATTTCGAACAGAACCATGATTTTCAAAATAAATTTGCACAATTTAGAAGCGTTGTTCAGGCGTCAGTCTATTCATGTTGAAATGCCAAAACAAACTAAACATAAATCACTTGACAGCTAACAAAATTCCCGCCAGTTAAAAAAGTGTTGCCAACTTAAAGTTCTATACCTGTATAAAAAACACCCCTTACAAAAAGCACTTTTTTCTCCATACAAGTTATGTCGGTCTAACGTGCATACTTTGCCTATTTCTGATGTTATTGTTTGAAAAATTCTGAGGTTTAATTTCAAGGACCGTTAAACTTATATTTTGTACATCAAACAATTTTTTAGTAGGCTGAAACTCTGTGGTAGTAATTTACCCAGATCAGGGGCAACAAACATACAAATTTGTATGTCATAAAAAATTCGCTTCAGCTACCGTACCCCTTCCAAAAATCTGAAAAGAATTCTCAAAAATCGTTTGTGTCATAAGCATTCATATTCCGCTTTAAGAGTTGAAAAAACTCCAAATTTTTTTTCATCGGTGATACTCTCTAATGGGTATGACTTTAAGGTAAAGTACCTGCACAAATTTGATTTATAGTGTCCGACGGAATAATCAGCTTCGGACGAAAATAGACAATCGGCCGATTACCGATTATTACCAAAAATAACCCAAAAATGCACAAACTACGACAATTTGCACGCGATTTTCAGTACGGGTGCACTTTTGGACTCTTTACTTTACCGAAGTGACCTAAAACGGTTTCTGGATTCCAAATGTAGTGTATAACCGTTGTTCTAGGTGTAATCGACATCGACTTAGGCCGATTATGGTAAATTTGGCAGATCGGTTTATTAATCTATCTGATTTACTTAATCTAAGCATATGCCCTTAATTCTTCGTTAATAATTATTTTTCCCCATACTGATAAGCATATAGGTAACCACATATTTTTATTATTACTAATATGTCATTATTTTGCGCGACGTCCCTATATAAAAGTAATGAGATTTGTAATGACAATTGTAAGTACTTGCCATTACTAAATATGTACTTAAATAACCACTTGTATGGAGTTTGGTTAAACTATTATTATCTTTACTTTTATCAAAATAACCTTTATCAAAATAACCCTTAGTGCCCTGGCGACTAAAAAAGCCCCATGAAACTAAATTTTAATTATTACTAAAATTGTTTTATGTATACTTCCATATTCCATACTAACCCTGTTGGGTTAATTTTTGCTCTTTTGAAGAATAATTTTTGCTCTTTTGAAGAATAATTTTTGCTCTTTTGAAGAATAACAACTTTCATAATTTTCGGAAAAATATTACCTAAATTTTATTAGACTATTGTTATTTTTACTTCTATTAATAAAATATTTAACGCTTAGTGACTTATACCCATGAAACTTAATTTAAATTATGACTACAAAAAAATAACGTTTTCTAAAAAGAAAAAAAAAATCGATTTCTTTCATTTGAAACCATTTGTACACTGATAGAAAAAAAATTAGTAAACTTTTTGCTAAATCTACTAAAAATTTGTTTAAAATGACGTTTGCAGAAAAAACTTCTAAATTTAGCAGATTTTATTACTAAATATTATTAAGATACGAATAGCAAAATAAATCTCAGGAATCTACAGATATTTAGTTATATTTTAGCAAAATTTTAGTTCATTGAAAATAACAAATTTATCTGCTAAAATCAGAAAAAAATTTAAAGTTTTTTTTCAGCTACAATTTCTGTTGATTTTTAACAAATATGCTGTTATTTGCATTCTACTGAATTTAATGTAATGTTGATATTACAGGTTTTGTTTGCTGTTTTCAGTCTGGAAATATTTAGTAAGCGTTTTTGATAATTTTAGCAGAGTAAATTTATATTTTAAATTTACTAAAATTCACTTAGAATATAAGTAAAATATTGTATTTATATTTGCTGTTCTTATTTTATTAATATTTAGTAAAAAAAAAATCTGCTAATTTTAGCAGCTTTTATGCAACGTTATTTTTAGCTAATTTTTAGCAGCTTTTTCTGCTATTTTTACAGGTTTATTCTATGACTGTAATAAAACTGTGGGGTGTAATGAACGAAAATCGGCAAATAGGTTTTTTATGGGACGTCCTAATGTGTTCGTTAAGTTTTTATTTTTTTTTTCTGAAAATCTGAAATGCAAAATGAATCAGTTCCAACGTCATTTGTACTAGAAGAGTATAATAAAGCAAAATACTTAAAATTGCTTTTTATTTATATTTAATAAAATTCGATGAGTGGTACTGAAGATGTTAAAGTGAACAAATTTTGCACATAAGTCGAAGGCAACAAAAAAAAAATGAATGCGTAAATCTTATTTTAAAGTTATTTGGTTTAGTATTATATTTTTTATTTTTTTAATCGGTTTGGGGGAGATATATCAAGTTAAACTCTGGATATTTTTTAGACAAGTTACTTGCCCTTGATTATATTTGATTAAAAACAACATCGGCACAAAACTAATACAAAAAGGCAATAAATTTACGCATACTTAAACAATTTTAAACATGTTTAAAAACACAGACGAATGACTGAAACACACACATTACCACACATGTTTGCTTGTATAAGTACAAGACATGAAAAATATGTCAAAGTGGGGTTTAAGAACGAAATATTACAAATGTTGTGTGTGTGTGTGTATATGTATGGGAAGGTAAATGTTTGTACATACATTTGTAAGTATGTGTTACTTATCACCAACACAATAATAATATTAACTTACCATCGTCATCCAATGTTATATGAATATTTACATACATACACTGAGAGAAAAATCTTTATCTTATATATTAAATAAAACTTTTGTTGATGTTTTGAACATTAATAATTCTGAGGAGCTTAGAAATTTTGATTTTATGAACTGTCACAATATGATAACACGGCCTAGAAGTGGTACATCTATTGATCATGTTTATAGCAACGTTTATAAAAAAATGTATATAGAATCTGTTGAATGTAAATTATCAGATCATAACATTGTATCTTGTCGAATTGAAATAGAAACATACAATAAACAATTTGGGGAAGAATCTCGACAATACTGTGATTACGATGGCGCTAAAAATTTGATTCAAACAGAATTATCTTTGATACCTGAATCGGGTGATCCATCTACTGATACATCTACCTTAATAATGTTTCTGAGTGATGCCGTTAAAAAGTCTACAACTGTAAAAAATGTAAAAAAGATTTATAAACACGAAATTACTCCTTGGATTAATGGAAATTTACAAAAACTAATTTTGTATAAAAAAAAGTTGTTGAGATTGCGGAGGAAGAAGCCGAATAATGCAAATATTACAGAAAAATTAAAAAGAATCAGTGGCGTAATTAAAAAAGCGTGTAGTGAATGTTTGAATAATTTTTACAAAAGTAATTTAGAGAATATAAAGGAAGATCCACGGAAAAGTTGGAAATTTATAAATGAAAGTCTCGGTAGAACTTCGAAACGGTGTGTTCAAATTAAAGATGCAAGCGGTAATGAAATTTGTGATGATTTAAAACGAGCTGAATTTTTGAATAACTATTTCATTCAATCAATTACAAGTTTAAGAGCACAAATCCAATATTCACAAGCAGATTCTTTCAAGTCGTTAAGAACATTATGTCGAGTTATGACAAGATTTAATTTCCAGTACACAACACAGGATGAGATTAGGAACATTATATTAAATTTAACACCAAATAAAAGTTTTGGTCACGACAATGTTTCACCGAAGGTACTAATTAAGTGCGTGAATGAATTAACACCAGTTCTTGTGAAAATTTTTAATAATGTGGTAAATAGAAGTACGTACCCGAATATTCTAAAAATTCATAAAGTAACTCCGATTCCTAAAGATCAAAACGCAACAAAAGCTGATATGTATAGGCCTGTAGCTGTATTGTCAGTAATTGACGTTGTTTTTGAAAAAATTTTATATAATCAAATTGAATCGTATATGTATGGTAATAAATTACTAAGTGATTTTCAATATGGATTCAGAAAGGGGTGTGGAACTGAGGAAGCAGTTGTAAACGTCATACATTTTATTTGTAAAAGTTTAGATGAAGGCCAAAATGGTGTAGCTGGAATTTTTTACGATTTCAGTAAATCTTTTGACCTCGTGGATCATGATATTTTACTGCAAAAGCTAAAATTCTATGGTTTCTATGGAAGAGATCTTCTTTTATTGAAAAGCTATTTAACTAACCAGAAACAATTTGTTCATATTGGGTGTTCCGAAAGCTCTTCACGGCCTGTTTTCCATGGAGTGCCTCAAGGAAGTGTGCTTGGACCGTTATTATTTACCATTTTTATTAATGACTTACATTATCTTGGCCTCACTGGAAAAATATTTATGTATGCTGATGACATTGTTTGTTTTATCCATACAAATACGAAACGGTGGTCAAGGCTTACATGGAACGTGATGCAGCCTTAATTTGTGAGTTTGCTCGAATAAATAAGCTCGTTTTGAATGCCAATAAGACGAAGATGCTGAGATTTAAGCCTGGCTGGCATAGTAATCATTTTTCTGTCAACGTGAATGGTAGTGAGATTAGCGAGGTCGATTCCATAAAATACTTAGGTATACACATTAGAAGCAATCTTGTTTGGGATCAACATTTGCAGTATCTACGGACAAAAACATCCCAAGCTGTCGGCATTTTATACAAATTTAAGAACAAATTTAGTAAGGATACTAAACTTTTAATTTATAACGCCCTTGTTCAAAGTCATTTAAATTATCTAGCCATTTCATATGGTTATAAGAAAAGTAATGCCTTAAAGTCCCTTCAACGAATGCAAAATAAAGCTCTGAAGGTGGTGTTCAATCTTCCAATAACATACCCAACAATTTCTTTATACACTAATAAATGCCAGTCAATTTTACCCATACATGGTCTTTACAAAATGCAACTTTTATTATACGTCTTTAAGTGTTTGAACAATATTGATCATCATACAATAAAGTTTACAAGAAATGATCATATAATATTGCTCAGGCAAGCAATAATAACATTTCCGCTATGGATGTGGAACAACTTAATGATTCTTATATTTTGACACCGATTGAAAATCCACCAACAATTTTATATTATTCACAAGTTGCTTTTAATGAAGGTGGATTTTCTTTTGCTAACGTTCACAACGATGAGGTTTTTAATTCTTTCATGAATATGAAATCAAATGCTGTTGGACCTGATGGTCTTTCTCTAAAGTTTATCAAGTTAATTCTTCCGAATATTATAAATCATATAACTCATGTTTTTAATAGTATTTTAACCAGTTCTTCGTACCCATCTTTATGGAAGAAGGCAAGGATTTTACCAATACCCAAAATCAGGAATCCAGAGAGTTGTAGTGATTACCGTCCGATAAATATAGTCTCAATATGCTCAAAAGTCTTGGAGAGGTTGATGAATAATCAAATGCTTAATCACATAAATACTGAAAATTTGTTATCTGAAAATCAGTCGGGTTTCAGGCAACGTCATAATACCACCACGCACATTCTAGATATTTTGCATGAAATTCGACAGGCAGTAGATCATCATCAGTTAGCGGTTATGATAAGCTTAGACTTTAGTAGGGCCTTTGAATCGATATCCCATGAAGCATTGCTTAATAAGCTCTTACTCAATTTTGGGTTTTCTATAACAGCTTGTAGGTTAATAGAGACATTTATAAGATATAGAACGCAGTTCGTACAAACCAAAAATGGAACTTCGTCAACTCGAACTACTACTCGGGGAGTGCCACAGGGAACAATTTTAGGTCCGTTATTATTCTTGGCATATGTAAATGATATATTTTCTTGCTGTAATTCTTTAAAGGGGTATATGTATGCGGATGATTTACAGTTAGTAGCTATTGCCGAATTAGAAAACGAGCTAGAGAGAGGATCAAATGAGGACTTAAGTAATATAAATAATTGGTGCAAAGAAAACTTTATTTCGTTGAACACGTCCAAATCAAAGGTGATAATGTTTAATAACATGCTGGGCAGTAGACCTAATATTACTTTGGATGGTACTTTAGTTGAGTTTGTTTCTTATATCAAGGCTCTAGGTTTCTACATTGATGATAGACTAACTTTCAATCAACATATTAACATGATTATATCTAAAATTATGATTTCTCTTCGAAGGGTTTATAGCATACCGTGTCGCCTTCCAATTAATATAAGAAGACAAATTGCACATACTTTATTGATGCCACTTATAATGTATGGAATAGAGGTTTACAGTGGCACTACTTCGGGTAATATTTCTAAAGTGGAAAGATGTTTTAACCGCGTAATAAGATATGTGTACGGCCTATCGATTCGATCCCATGTTTCTGAACACACAAACGATTTTTTGGGATGTAGCTTCACAAAATTTATTGATTTTAAGGTATTGTGCCTTTTTTATAAGGTCGTTAAAAATGCATCGCCATCTTATTTTGCTTCAAGATTTGTGTTTGGTCATTCAACTAGGACCCATACTTTAGTAACCCTGCGAACGCATACGATGATTATGAAAAGATCATTTGTGGCACGTGTTACAGATTTGTGGAATACAAGACTGCCTTATAATTATAGGAACTTTTTATACTCCGAATCCCAATTTCGAAATATTATCACTTCTTTAATCTCAATTGATAAATTAATTCAAAATATGTAATTTTGTGTCGGAAACAACATGTATCACTATAAATTGCCACTTTTCTGGGAATGGATATAGAAACCATATTCGTGATAGGGTAATGATTATTTTCTGAAATTTTTGTTAAGATTTGGATAGAGGTATATATATATATATATATTTTTGATAATTAATATTAAGAATGATTAGAAATAAGAATATCGTAAGACTGCCTAAAATTTTTTTTTTGTCTGTAATCGTTTGGCCTTAACTGGCTTTAAGATTATTGTTAATAAATGAAATGAAATGAAAATGAAATGAAATACGAGAAGCAATGGAAACTTAAGAGTAGCCAGGTGTAGGTTGGAAACAACTAAACAGCGAACAGATTTTATAGGTAGCCGTGAGTTTATAGCTTGCCTCAAAATTTAAAAAACGAAATTAGAATTTCTATCTTTAAAAAATTACTAAAAGAACACATTTTGCAACATTTAAATGAACTTTTAATATAATATATTTTTTTTTTTCTTTATTAATTATTATTTTCTTCACAAATGAATTTATTTCAACAAATGTAAATTTTTAGTATTATTAATTCTTGCCAACTCGCCTCAATAATGCCTATAAGGCGCTGAGGCAAAATAATTGTAATGAATTAAATTGTAAATAAAATTTATTTAAAAAACTTAAAAAAAAAAAAAAAAAAATGCTTTTATAAATTTTTGTGCAATTAAATATTTAATTATCTATGTAAAACGCTTAATATAAAACGTTTAATTATTTTTGTTTGATTGAACGAAAACTTTCAAAGCTTTTTTGTTTACAACAACTTTTTCTTTAAGTGTACCTACATTTTGTACATTTTCTCAAGGGAAGTTAAAGTTAAATTGGCAACTAACTAAATTACATACTCATCTTTTTATATACATATATAATATAAATGTACCCAGTCAGAAAAGACAAACGGACCACCGCTGGAAAAGCCCTCTAACAGGAGCTACAAGTGCTGGCAATAAGTGCGTTTCCAATTCCAAAATGATAACATCATTAGACAAAATGTCCGTCTGTTCAAAGAGCGTGGGATAAGCACTGGGGAAATAAAATTTACAACATTCGCAACATGTTGGTAAAACCATGAAATAGGTGGTATAAAATTTTTTTCCCAAAATAAAATTTAAAAAAAAAGTTCATGTATAATTTTTTTGGTCCCGCCGGGATTCGAACCCTGGCCTACAGATTGGCAGCCGACAGCTCTAACCACTGAGTTAACGGGACATATAATTCTTGATAGCTTAAAACGTAAGCAAATGATAACTAAACGGTGTTTTTTTTTATAGAGGTATAGAACTTTGAAGTGAAATAAATTTACATGAAATTTACTTTATTCGAAAGATAATATTCTGGCTGCTCAAATATGTCAGCACTGGCATAAGGTTTGATTTAAACTACTTGCCAACGTTGGGAAAACAATAAAAAAGCTAGTCTTAAAAGACCTTTTCCAGAAAAAAAATTGATTTTATATGAAAAAAATATTAAAAAGCATAATGAAATCATAAACAAAAGTTTTACCTGAAACCGGACTCGAACTTGGAACCTTCGGACTACAAAATTATTAAAACAAAGCATCATAAATAAAATAAATACCAGTGTTTAGACTTTTGAGCCGTTGGTAATTTCTGACTTGATAGCACTTTAAAAACACTTTTTCCCAACGTTGTCATAGTGGTCTCAGCCAATTCTTTGGCCATGCTTTTTTCTGTAGACCACTGAAATTACTATAAATCAAATATTGGGAAAAGCGTCTTAAACAAGGGTTTTAGCCAGTGGTATACGAGTGCTTGCTTTTTTGTACCACTGGCAGTTTCTGACTGGGTAAATTACACAGACGTTTTATTATAAACAGGTGCATTTTAAATTACATTAAGGTTATGTCCTATACAAATTTAATTTTAAAATTATGATTAAACTTTAAAATGAAATTAATTTTTTTATTTTATAAACTGACCTGCAATTAAGTTCAAACTTTTAAATTATGTAACTGACATGGAAAGTCCCCCATAGTGAAAATGTATGATTTTGAGGTGAATGTATAACAAAAACTAATGCTCAGATAAAATATAGTTTGTGTTAAGTTATAGGGGATTTTGGGGTGAAGCGGTTACATACTTTTTATTCGTCTAAAAAATATTATTATTGGACTTACTTATTTGCCTAACTAACATGTCAACTAACTCATTTGTTTGTTGCATTCTTATGAATTTATCAAAAAAAAAAAAAAAAAACACATTTGGGGTGAAGTGAAAAATATGGTTATATAAAATAACTCTAAATTGCCAACTGTGATCGAATTTAATTTCTGATATCACTATTTTAAAAAAGTTTCGACTTGAGTGCACACGTTTTTCTTGGTTTTATCGTTTCGTTACAAAACAAACGCAATATAAAGTGCAATTTTTCGGAAACATGCAAAGTGAATAATAAAGTAAAGAAGTTTTAAAGAAATTTCCATGTCGGATTTTTGCACAATTTTAATAAAACTACCTGATTCCAAAAACAAATATAATAAATAAAACAAAAATATGAAAAATTTAATTTTCATAATGTTCCCTAAAGTGGACCTCAGAAAAAAAATTTGTAATCTATTTTTTTAATGTCAATTGATTTAGTACACAATATTTTATTTTATTCAGTATTACATAGCTCTTAAACCCACTGAAGTAAAACAATCTAGCGTACTTTGAAATAAAAATCTTCAACATGTTCGACAACTCTCTATCAGACGGCACGCAAAAACTGTTCAAAGATTTATCATCTCGCGCAATAACAGTGTTGCTTTGTATGAATCCGTTGGTCTTTCACTCCCTTTTATCTCTCCGCTCTCTCCTTTTCATAGAAAGCAACACATTATTATCGAAACTCCTGAGTATTTCTACTCATAAAAAAAAAACTGTTGGTTATCGAACCCCCAACCCCAGCACTTATAAACTATCACTTTACCAATTAAATTTTACAAATGTATATTTTGGAATATTTAATAGCTGTTTTACCTTATAAATTAAATTGAACTTAACATTTCGTCACCTAAAATTTCCCATTTTTGTTTTTGTAAACCACTGAAATTATTGTACTATAAATACTGACAAAACGCTTTACGGAAACGCTGGTAAAGCGTCTTAAACAAGTGTTCTGCTAATAATTTATTTACAATTCCTCGGTTAGTCAGTGGTATGAAAGTGCCTTTGCTTATTTCTTGTACTACTGGCAGGAACTGACTGGAATAGGTTCTGTGCAATATTAACTTAATAGAAAACTTGGACATTTTTTTTTAATGGTTTTACCTTAAATGATATTATGTGCATTTATGGATTATTTTTGTATGTAAAATATTAAATAAAAATTCATATTTAACAGAAATATATGGATTTGATATAAAATAAGTTAATATATTTAATAAATAAATGCATTTTGTATGTACCGGTCAAAATGATCGGTTCATTAAATCTAGGTATATGAGCATTTCCATTTTATTTCAGCGACTAATTTTTCGGTTGCCTCCGATTTTGATATAATTTGGTGAGTATGTTTAAAAAAGAATGCATATTTCATACACGATTTTAAATTTTTTCATTTGAAAAATTGTGGCTAAAAAATTGTATGCTTTTGCCATTTTTTCAATTATATTGCTAATATACCATTTTTTTACTGTCCAGCAATCTTTTTTTTTTGCATATAAATGACTTTTTGGTTCCTTTTTCCTTAAAATGAGTTTTTTTTGTACAATCTGGCAATATTTTTTTTTTTATAAAATTATCGTTTTTGTATCGCCCTGTTGTTATTTTATATCTTTTTAGGCTCCATCTTTTAGAAATTTGTTACAATCAATGTATCCGAATGTAATGCTCCATTATTTTGTACATAATGCAAAATATCGTGCCAGATGTTTACTTTTGATTGTTGATAGTATACACAAAAAATAGTAGGGATTATACTTAAAAATGTTCAGGGTGTTTAGAACACGTTTGTGCACTCAGGGAACTTCTGCTTTAAAAATATGTAGTTGTTTGGATTGTAATACAGTTTCTTTAATTTTAATGTAAATGTCAGTGATTTGTAGAACAAATTTAATTTTTTACTGACCTTGTAGTTCATTTAAAAAACAAACCACATCAAATGACTGTTTTATGATTTTACATTAATTTTTTACAGTTATTTTTTGGTATTTAAAAAAAATAAAAAAGTAAATCTTTGTTTATTTTTTACTAATATATGTGGTTCAGACTAGTATTTCGCCCTGACTTAAGATCTCATCAGATCCCGTAGTTTTAGAAAAGCTAGAGCCTCCATAAGAAACAGAGCTTTAACAAAAAACCTATTAATCATCAATTTTGCTCCATTCTTGTCTTCTTAGTAATTAAACACGTGGTTAGGGTCTTTTCCTAACAAGCATCATGACGTTACAAAACTTTCATTTTTACTACAATTGTTAATAATTTTTTGAACAGTAGAAACAAATGACAAATGTTAGTTGAATTTAATGAAATGTTAGTCGTCCTTTCTTCAAATAAAATTTTATTTGTTTTCAACTACAATTGTTGTCGTCTTTACCTATCTGAATAAAAAAAAAAAAAAATAAAAACAAAAACAAAAACAAAAAAGAGGGACTTTGTTAATTTTTTTTTTTGTATTAACAATAAAATATATGTTTCAAAATACAACTAGCAAAATATAACTTATTTACTAACAAGTACTTTATTTTTAATAAAATAGTTTGATTATAAGATATATCTATATGGTTCACACAAATGCGACGCCGGATTTCCCGGAGTTTAACTTTTATTTATACAAAACAAAAAAAAAATATTTAAAAATTTCTATGCAAAACGAATTTTTTTCCCATATCTTTCATACAAAAAAACTTATGACCTTTTAAATTATGTCCCAACCCCTTGTAATTTCAAATCTTCGGGTTGTCACGTTTTCCAAAAAACAAAAAAAAAATACGTTTTTAATAAATGCATTCATTATCTAACGTACTCACCAAATTTGGTCAAAATCGGAGACTACCGAAAAATTAGTGATTGAAATGTTCATTCGTACGATGTAAATCTAATGTTAGGCATATCCTGCCAACAATGTCATAATTTATTTTTAGAAAAGGAGACTTCAATCTTAAATCTATGTTATAAAAACCCTGTTTTTTCACCTCTATTAAAATCCTTGAATTTCCAATATGATTGGGATTCTGTCATTTCCTTTTTAAACATTAACAAATTTGTAATTAGTTTTATTGCACATTATGGTTTAAAACATTATTGTTCCTTTGTTTTCATCACATGTTGTTGTATGTGTCACTTGCATAAAGGTCAAGCATATTCTCTAAGGAATAATAGAGCTGTTTTCTCTGTTGTAGTTGTTGTTGTTGACATCGTCCTTAAATTCTCAATTGTTGGTTAAAGGTTTTTATGTAATTTTGTTTCTCATCTACATATGAAACAACTACGGGCACATCATACTTAATAACGTTGTTCTTTTTGTGTTTATATCGGCAACAAAGGCGCCATATTGTCCGTTAAGGAATGAGTTAAACTTTTTTTTTATTACGGGTTTCATTTTTATGGCAACAAAAACAACAGCTAGAAAATAATGGTATTTCTTAATTTTAGTTTGGCTAACAAACACACTATCAACGTTAACAACAACAGCTAGGACACAAGACCACGGCGACGTCTATTGTCGTTACAGACCAACAACAATAGAAACAACTACAATATCAAGGAACAATAATTGCACATTTTGACAAGCTGACACCATACCAGAGAATAATAAATACGAATTTTATTCATGGTTGTTTGTATTTCACTAACATTGTAGCAATGAAAGTTCTTTAATGGCTTAATAAGTTGAGATGAGTTCATAAATCAAACAAAGAAAAAGTAAAAGTTATTGGAAGAAGTATCACATGAGAAAAAAGTATGTATGCAAAAGTTCAACTACTTTGTATTAAACCACTAACCTTCAATCAACTCAGCTTAAATGGTTAAACTAATTTCAGAATTAAACACTGAAAAGAGTAAATCAGTAAAAAAAAATATCTGAAACTCAGAAAAAACTAAAATCGAAGTTCAATTAAAATATTTGTAAATACAATTACAATTTTAATTAAATCTTTGTTTATTTTTACTAAATTAAGATCAACCAAACTTTTTATTATATAAATTAAAATTTTTTTCAAAATTTTAATTAAAACTATATTTATAAAGGGTGTTTTTTATAGAGATATAGAACTTAGAAATGGAATAAAACAAAGATGATTCTTTTAAATTGACATTAAATTTACTTTATTCGAAAGATAATCTTCTGGCATTATAATTTAAATATGATTTCTGGCATATGACCGCCACGACTGGCTCGGACGTAGTCTAATCTGGAGGTCTAAGAAAATTTTTTGGTGTTCTAGCTTTGCAATGCAAAAATGAGCTTTCTAAACAAAAATCACGTTCAGTTTTTTTAATTTTTGTGAAACTCTTCTTCGTCAATATTTATGGCACATTCTTGCAACATACTCCAAACTGCGCACAATTTTTCGATACTGTGCGGCCCTACAGTTGCTGGCCAAAAAAACTGCAAAAAAGTAAAAATCGGAAAAATTTAATTTTAAACCTTTTGCCACCATATAACTTTTTAGTTATTGCTGGCACAGCATCAGTACACATAGTGTAAAACACTTCAGTTTATATTACACGATTTGGAATCCTAAGTTTTAAGCTGCAAATAATATACCCTTAAGAATGAAAACAGTTGAGTCTAACTCACATGACATTTTGAGAATTTTTAACTTTAAGCGTTAAGTAAAATCACCGCGATTTTTGATACCAAATTTTTCCCTGCGTCGCTTAAATAAATATAAATCGCATTCTTCAGCTTTTTCTTTGATTCACTAAGACAAATTAATTCTCTTACAAAATAAGACAAATTTCGCGAAGATTTTTAGTTAGAAATTTTTGTCATTAAATTTTTGGCACTTAAATGTCAAGTGGATATATTTTAATCCTTATTCTATTCTAGGTCGCATTTTACAAAAATGTAATATGGTGGCAAAACTATATTTTAATCATACAATATCGCTATCAAAAATTTTCATTGGGCAAGTACATCATCTATATATATTAAAATTTTACAAATTTAGCGCATTTTCCTCAGTGCTCTGGATCAATTTTCGAGAACTATTTTTAATTAATCCAATATGCAAATGTATTCGGTTTCTAGTTTATGCAGGGATAAAAATGTAGCTTATGAGAAAAAATCCAATACGCTTTTTTCGCTGCATAACTTTTTTCGCGAATTACAAAAATGTATACAGGTTTTTATTTTTTTTATATACGAGGGGTACTATTTATATTTCGGGAATACCAAATAATAACAAACATTTTTAAATGAAAATGGCTTTTTTGTTTTTCAAAATATCAATACACTTTTGCATTAGTTCAAACCATTTGTCATAGTAGTTTTTCCGTTCCTCTTGAAACACCTCCAAAACATGGTTTTTGAACGCTTCAACTGCTTTTTCGGCGCTCGTAAATCGTTGACCACGCAGTTTACATTTGATATTCGAGAACAAGAAGAAGTCATTGGGTGCCAAATCAGGACTGTACGGAGGATGAGTCATCAATTCGATGTTTTGACTGTTCAAAAATTTACTTGTTTGACGAGATGTGTGAGAGCTCGCATTGTCATGATGGAGAATGATTCGTCTTCGACGGTTCGTGTTACGAATTTCTCCGAAGACTTGCGGCAAACAAATGGTCGTACACCACTCAGAATTGACCGGCCTAAGTTGCTCAAGCGGAACAGTGGCCACATGACCCATTTTGCCGAAGAAACAGGCTACCGTTTGCTTTGCTGTGCTTCTTCTACGAACAACTTTTGTTGGATTTAGCTCGTCTTGGAATACCCACACGGTCGATTGCTGTTTTGTTTCCGGCTCATACGCATATATCCACGATTCGTCTCCTGTCACGATTTTATACACGTCTTTTGAAGCACCGCGGTAAAACTTTTTAATCATTTCCTTACACCAATCGACGCGAGCCTTTTTTTGAGCGATTGATAAATTATGGGGTATCCAACGAGAACAAATTTTTTTTACAACTAAGTGTTCATGCAAAATCGAATGTATTGAAGTGGAACTAATGTGCAAGGATGCCTCTATCTAACAATATGTCACATGACGATCTTGCGTTATCAGTTCACGCACTTCATCGATGTTTTGTGGCACAACAACCAAAATTGGGCGACCTTCACGGAATTCGTTGGCGACCGAACTACGACCACGACTAAATTCACTATACCAGCGATGTACTGTGGTTTTTGATGGTTCTTTATCGCCATACAAAGAACTGAGTTGTGAAAAATAATAAAACGAAAACCTTCTCTTAAAATTTCGATTTTTTTTGCCAAATTCATTTTCTTAACTCACTGTAAACAAAACAAATAGCACTTGTACATCAAAAGGTTGTGAGTACATTTATGCTAAAAAATGTCAAACTTTATTATGGTGTTGCTAGATTTTAGCTATTGAAGTTAGTATTGCCAGTTCCCAAAATATAAATAGTACCCCTCGTATATTATTTATTTGTTGGATTTTTAAAACAAAAATTTATTCCGCCAAAAAAGAGCATGTTAAAATTTTTCTTCCTTACATCAACTAGACGACTAAGGCCGAGTTTTTAGGATGTCAGTTAAACTTGGTTTAGTTAAACCGGCAACGAATTTTGTCTGCCATTTCCAAGTTTATTAACAAAAATTTGTCGGATCCTATTTATCTTGTTTAGAATTTTCGTCTTTATCATTATAAAACAAAATACGCCACATTTCCGAAGCAGTATTCCATTTAAAAACTTCGTTAATCTAAGTTTAATGGCCATCTACATCCTAAAAACTCGGCCTAAGTTGTCTTTCAGACTGGATTAACTAATTTTTTTTTTTAAATTTTGATTCAGACAATCGTGGAAAATGCATTCAATATGGAAAATTTTAAATTAGTTTCCCATATAAGTATATGATGTACTCGACTAAAGAAAAATGTTAATACCGAAATTGAACTGATTACAACATAGATTTCCCACCATATTGAATTTTTGCTAAAACGCGAACTATTGCGAATTTCGAAAAAAGGTATTAACTTAAATCAACTAAATATGAAAATTTGACATATATATCTAAAAATCTCAGTACAAAAAACTTTAAAATCTTTTTTTTTTTTAATAGAATATCGCTGAAAAAAGGATATGTCTGGACATGCCTTGACATGTGTTATATATACCGTTCGACGAGCCTTACAATATCCTTTCATACTAATATTGTATATGTTGTCATTAGTTAACTTACAAAATTCTTTGAAAAACTAAGAAAACGACCTTTTTTGGAAACGGTAAAGCTCAAGAGATCTCAATACTATTTTGGGAAGTATCATAATACTCGTAAATACCAAGGTACATTTTGAGGGGTTTACAATAATCACGTTTTTTTCTTCATAGTGAGTCGCTCTAATATACTTACATCGGAAGGATATATAAAGTTATGCAATATTGAGCAATTTTTAATTCAACCAATTAATTTTTAATCAAATGTTTGTAAAAATGTAATAAAAATCATAATCAAATGTGTATTAAAATTTAATTGAAAATATTTCAACAAAATAACTATAAATTTTTAATTGAATGAGCAACTTTTCGTTGTTGGCGCAATTTCAGCAATAAAAATAATTACATCCGCTGTTTTCGTGATTGAAATGAGTTTTTATTTTTGTGTGTGTGTATGGGTATATGTGTTGCACGGGTCAGATGTAATTTTGTATCAACAAGTTCGAAGAAAATAAACTTTTTTGAAACTTTAGATTAGATCAGCGCTGCCAACTTTGACGATTTGTCTCCATTTTGACGATTTTTGAAGTGAAATATGACAAAATGACGATTTAACAAAATTATTTGCTTGGAAAATGACGATTTTTAAAATTTGCAATGTTTGTCGAATTTCCAAATTTTTTTCTAATAATTTAACGACAACATTTTATCAAGCTTCTTTTTATTTAAAACATTTTAAGAAATTTCAAAAAATGATATCAAATCAAGCAAAAAATATTCATTTACCAATTTAAAGATCAACTATATATAATTTTCATCATTTATTTTAATATTATTTAAAAAACAACGAATACCAAAGGATTTTTTATATATTTTAGGAAGAAAAAACCAAAAATGTTATTTTTTTAATAATTTAAGTAATTTTAGCTTCAAAATCACTGATAACAAAAATTGATTTTCCACCTTCTTCTTATTGAATGTAATTTTTTTGTATGCCCAAATTTTGTGAAACCAAATATCGAAAAAAAAATATAAAAATATAAATATTTCTTCATGGAATTTTGGAGTTTTTAAAATAGGTCGGTAATTTTAAAATTCTAGTCCGCATAATGAGTATAGGGATATGTGTTCTTAAGACTTGTAGGCGTTTGTGAAGGAGCTAAAAATAAAATAAATAAAGGGCATCAAATGGTTAAATAATTACAAATAATGTGAATAAAACGAAGTTTTGAGTAAATTTTCTTATTTTTTTATTGAAATATGAGGTGTTTATGGGAATGACGATTTTTTGACGATTTCTCATTCTCAAAATGACGATTTTGACGATCTTTTTCAATAAAATTGACGAATTTTTAACAAATTGGGTTGGCAGCACTGGATTAGATATTAATTCTTATTAGGTTTATTACTTTGTAAAGTTAAATAATTTAGTTTCAGTTGTTTACATTTGAATATTTATTTATTCTAGAACATTATCATAAAACTGATAATGTAATTTTTAAAGATTAATATCAGTTAATAAAAATTTAAATTTTTTTTAAACAGAAAGAAAATGCAAAAAAATAAATTAAATATTATTTAAAAAAAGAAAAAAAAAATACTTTGATTTCAACACAAGGTCTAATTTCTGCAAAGAAAAAATTCAGACAACTCCTACGCTTCATTAGAAAGAAAGAAACTAATTTCTGTGTAAATTTATTCACATAAGTATAAATAAATCTGCTAACTTAATGAGAATTTCATGCCGGTTTAAATTTAATGTTATAAATTCAAGCTGTTTAAAAATATTTGGTATGGTAACAACACTGCAATCAAAAACATTTGGTATGGCTACAGTTTTTTTTTTTTTTTGGCTTTTGGCAAGGTTAACGATATTGATCACTTTTTAATCAAATGAGTTTTTATTTAATTGAAAAATAATTCAATTAAAGAGCAATCAATTTCTAATTGTATTAGCAATTTTCGTTGTTGGCGGAATGTCAGCAATTAAAGTTATTGAATCGGTGGTTTTTGTAATTGAAATGGGTTTTTATTTTTTTGTGTGTATGTAATTATTGTATTGTCCGCAAAAGAATATTCTAAGTTATTGTGGAATGTTGGAAATCAATATAAAACTGTAGACTAATTAAAATTTAAACTAGACTGTTGATTAAACAAAATTAAATTAAATTAATATTGACGAAACTAAAGTGAAAATGTTGACAATGCAATAATTAGAGTTCTTTAAACTTATGGTTCAATAACATTACAAATGCTGTTTAAGAATTGGTCGAACTTGTCTGGAGTTTTGGTAGTATTTATATATGTAACTCGCGTCATCACGTGGAAGTAAAATCTTAATTTACTTAAGTGAGCGTGAGTTCAGTGTGAGTAGTTAAAAAATTGTAGTGAGTGATTGTGCACGAGCGTAATTTTTCTCTCGAGAGCGTGAGCGTGAGTCAAAAATCACTCACGTGTCCATCTCTATTTAGGAATATTCACCAGAACCGTTATAGAGATGGGGCAGTTTAGCCGATTTGAGCTGCTTTGGAAATTTTTGATGTTTTAAACATAAAATTTAAAGTTAAGATGTCTAAAGTTTTAGATAAAAAATAAATTGAAAATGAAAATTATTCAAGTTCGAGGCCATACTCTATTAATTGCCCACTTTCAGAAATGTGTTGATAGATCTATTTCGAAAAATTTCTAGGTTCCCGTCATCAGAACACGTGTTGAAAAGTGACAATCCCATGCAAAACATCAAACATTCATATAAACTAGTTCTCACTAAAACTCTATAGATTACATAGCCCGACAAAATTAAAAAAGATTTTTGTTCTTTGAATTTATCAACTGATTCTAGTTAATTTGGGTGCGCTGAATTCAAATCTGTATTCAGTCTGTCTCTATCAGCTCTCTTTTCATGATATAGCTTTTTTTAAGTATTTAAAAAGTAAAACTTTTCCATAGGAATTAAAAAAAAAAAAATACGGCAAAAATAGCATTATTTTGAAATTAAAACTTAACCCCTTAAACCCCATCCACAAATATGATTGATGCATTTATCTGCTATAGAATCTTCAAAGAAGAGATTGATACCATAATCTTGGATAAGCTCCTCCTACTTCCTGAGATATTTCCATCCCACACATTGTTACTTTTACAAAATACGGCAAAAATAGCACTATTTTGAAATTAAAAATTAACCCCTTAAACCCACCCCACAAATATGATTGATGCATTAATCTGCTATAGAATCTTCCAAAGAAGAGATTGATACCATTATCTTGGATAAGCTCCTGCTACTTCCTGAGATATTTCCATCCCAAACATTGTTACTTTTACAAAATACGGCAATTCCTATGGAAAAGCTTTACTTTTTAAATACTTAAAAAAGCTATATCATGAAAACTATAGCTGATAGAGACAAACTGATAACATATTTGAATTCAGCGCACCCAAATTAATAGAATCAGTTGATAAATTCAAAGAAGCAAATTGAGTGTTGGCCTGTGTTATTTGTTAGGACAATATCCTGATAAAGAAATATAGAGTATGGCCTCGAACTTGAATAATTTTCATTTTCATTGCACAATTAAAGGTCGAAAAAACATAATTTTTATTTTTAATAAAAATTATATTATAATTTTAAATTATAAAAAATAAATTTTCACAAAAAAAATGTTGTTTGAGTAACGACAGCGCTTAAAAAATAAAATTCATATGCTACCCCTTCTACCCTACAATGTAGTGTACAAGGGTTGTGAAAGGGTTAATGTAATTCTAATTTACTGTAATAAGTTCATAAATAAATTGAAATTGTTTTCTAATCCATGTACAATTTTTATTTCTTTTTATTACAGATTTTCATTAAAACGAGAGTTTACAAAAGCAGCTAATGTATTTCTTGGCAAAAAATTATGTTACAGCAGCAATGACATCATCTAGAACGGAAAAAATCAAAATAATATTAAATAAAATATCAAAAATCACATAATTTTATAATATCATCATTTGCTGATTTGAGTTTTTGATACTTAAACATCTCGACAACAAAATTGAAGTAACAAAAATAAGAAAAATTCATTCAAATAAAATCACAACATAACCTTAAAAACATTGAGGTTATGTTGGAAATTCTCTCTCCTCGATAAAAAAGCAGAAAAGAAAATGAAATAAAAATCAAATTTAACAAACATCACATAAAACAGCCAAAAAGGATTTTTTTATATACACATCACATCATCATCATCGACATAATTGCAATTTAACATCATCTATGAATGAAATGATTCATCATATTTTACAACTATCACAATTATATTTCTACTATTGAAACCAAAAAAAAAACAGCTTTTCCTTACGCCCTCCAACACAAAAATAACTCTCAATTCTTCGTTTTTTACGTAAATTTTATAATTCATAGAAAAAAATAGATTTTCTTTATGGCTTAATTATAAAACAGCTACAAAAACAAAACAAAAAAAAAAAACTTGACTGATAGTTTATTAATTATATTAAATTTAATTTTTTTTATACAAGCTTAAGCCTGCGAAATGTTTTTATAGAATCCGAAATAAACCAGCTAAAAGAAATTTTTCTACACAAAACCAGGTGATCTCCAAGAAAAAGAACAAAAAAAAAACAAAAAATTGTTTCTTTATTACAATAAAAATGTTTGAAATCTTAAAATAATCTGCATTTTGCAAAATGCTGCCCTTCTAATGCTGCTTTAAATTGTCTACTTCCGCTTTAAAAAGAGTTTTAAAAGCATCTACAATTTAACAACATCAACATCGTTTTTTTTTTATACCTACCAAACACTATCCTACAACTTTGTCTCAATAACAATAAACTTCAATCTTCAAGTTGTTTGTGTCACACAACACTTTTATATATTTTTTGTATTGTATTTAAATTGTCTAAACAATGGGGAACAAATGCTGTAGTAAACGTCAGGACCAGGAACTTGCACTTGCTTATCCAACTGGTTATAAAAAATCTGATTATACCTTCGGTCAGACACACATCAACAATAGCGGTGTTAAACATAATAATGGTGGCTCATTGGATTCACGCTATACACCGGATCCAAATCGTGTTCCATTGAAAATTGGTGCTAAAGGTGGTGTAGATATAATAAGGCCAAGAACAACGCCAAGTAAGTATATTTATTATATATATTTTTAAAATTTTATTTGATAAACAATTTCTTTTTAATATAATATAACGCATCATGTATCAACGAATTACATCCCCCCCGACCAAAGCGATAAACAAAAATATAAAAAATATAATACGACAGAAATAACTTTAAAATTACAGGGTTTGCATTCAAATATTTTGTGGTTTCCTTAAACCACGGCTGGCAAAAATATGACATGTGTGTCTACTAGGATATTCAATCGGTTAACCGTTACTCTATTAATCGTTACTCTATTAATCGATCAAACAATTGTTTGAGTAAAATAAAATATCCAATTTCTAGTAAGGAATAACTCAAACAATTTTGGTCGATTAATCGAATTAATCGAGTAAATCAAAATGTGTACTATTTCAGAATATTTTTTATAAAAAAAAATTAAATTGTTTAGTATTTTTAAACAGTCTTTTTTGTACTAAAATACGGGGACGGACCAATAAGTCCGTGACTTTTTAAACTAAATACAGTTTTTTTTTGCAAAAAAATTATTTATTTTTCAACATAATGTCCTGTTAGCTCAATACACTTACTCCAACGTTTCTCCAATTTTTGTATCCTTTCGAGGTCCATAAAATAGGCATTTGTTTGATCAATAATTTCATCGTTGGAGCTAAATCTCTTTCCACCGAGCCATTTCTTTAGGTTTGGAAATAGGAAATAGTCACTGGAGCTAAATCCGGAGAATATGGCGGATGCGGTACCAATTCGTAGCCCAATTCATGGAATTTTGCCATTGAGACTGCACAGGTGTGCACCCGTGCATTATCTTGATGAAAAAGAACTTTTTTCTTAGCCATATGGGGTTGTTGTTTTTTTAAATCTTCGTTAAATCGGTCCAATAAGCTGGCATAATATTCGCCGTTTATTGTTTTTCCCTTTTGAAGGTAATCGATGCGATTTATCCCGCGTGCATCCAAAAAACTGTTGCCATCACCTTATTGGCCGACAAACTTACCTAGGCCTTCTGCGGAGCCGGTTCACCCGGAGAAACCCATTGTTTAGACTGCTGCTTGTTCTCCGGAGTGTTGTAATGGATCCACAGTTACAAAACGCCGCAAAAACTAAAAACTCCAAACAATCCTTTGAAGTTGCCACACGATTACGTTTATGGTCAATTGAGAACAAACGCGGCACCAATCTTGCAGACAGATTTCTTAAACCCAACTGATCATTTAAAATCGAAAACACACTGCCATATGAAATGCCTATGTCATCAACAATCTCACGCACTTTTACTCTTCGACCGGCCAACACCATATCGTGGATTTTTTCGACATTTTCGGTTGTATTGACCTCAAATGGCCTTCCAGAATGTTCAGCGTCATTTGTACTTGTGCGACCACAACGAAAGTCAGTAAAACACTTTTTTTACCATTGAAATTGATGGTGCAGCATCCCCATAGCATTTATCAAGCTTTTCCTTGGTTTTATTGACGGTTTTTTTTCGCAAAAAATAATGTTTAATGAGCACTCGAAATTCAGTTTTTCCATTTTTAAAAAAATCGACGAGGTTGCTGTTAAACGCAAAGTAAATGACGGAATTTGCTCTAAATTTGACAGTAGTCTATTAACAGGTGGTACTTGATGGGAGCAGTGCGGCATTTCATATTACCACGTGGGAAGTTCGAAAAGTCACGATCTTATTGATCCGCCCTCGTATAATACGACAGAAATAACTTTAAAATTCCAGGGTTTACATTCAAATATTTTGTGGTTTCCTTAACCTTAATCGGTTACCCGTTACTCGATTAATCGATGAATTTTAATTAAACAATTGTTCAAGTAAATTAAAATAGTCAATTTCTTGTAAGGAATAACTCGATTAACTTGGTCGTTTAATCGAGTAAATCAAAATGTGTACTATTTCAGAATATATTTTAAAATAAAATTGTTTCGTATTTTTTAAACATTCTTTAATTGTACTAAAATATAAAGCAATACGTCAGTAGTAACGGTTTTAATTTACATATCATATTTGTTAAGTTGGGGTATAATTATTTACATGTCACCAAGATATGGGAAAAGCGATTTTGAGCAAAAACCTTTCGATAAAAACCAATCCCTAAAATATCAAATTTTTCGCAATTTCTAAAAATATTTTTAAAATATCTTTGCACAATAACAGACTTTTTATGCTCAATTGTAGACATCGAAACTATAAAAAAAAATAAACCAAAAGATCCGAAATGTTCAAATGTATAACTATTCACAAAAAAAAAAAAAAAAAAATAATAATCGCAACAATCCGAAAACTATTAGTGTTAAAACTTTTAGCACGATTCGAATTGAACTTAAACTAATTTCAGATTTTGTTGTAACAACACTGATTGAGCCGTTCACTTTTTTTCATTCTGATCTATATTCAACTTAACATCATAAACTAAAAATATTCTATTTTGCAAAAAAAAAAAAAAAAATGAAGTCGAACAAAACTCAAACTTTTACAACTCAAACTCAACTCAAAACTATAACAGGTTTGATGCAAAATCTGAAAGCATATTATTTTTGATATTTGCAAAAACTAAAATCTAGAAGTCGAAATTTATGAAAATGAAAGAAAAAATCTTTAAAAAGTTAAACACCTCAATAGTATACTATTTTAGAAACTCTTTTTTTTAATTTGAAATTAATAAAATTAACTAACATTTATTTTAAGTTTTGATAAAAAAATAAACATTTCGGAATTACAGATTTTGTATTTATTGTGTGTTTTTTACACTCAGAATATTCTTCCTGTAACTACATGTAGGTCATTCGGGTAGTAAACAGTAGTAATTGTTTTAACTGCTATTGTATTAATTTTTCTATGAGAAAATTAAAAAACGACTAATTTAGACAGACATTTAAAAAAAAAAAAAAAAAAAAAAATAACAAACCAAAAATACTGTAACAGAGCAATTCCATTTAAAAACACATTTTCTTTTGTACAGACTTATACATTTTTTCTGTTATCTCACTAAGTAAGGAGCTTTCCACTCTGAAATTTTCAGGGCATTTAGAACACATTTTTATTTTTTATACCCCAAAACCTAGCCGTTCTTATGCAAAAAAAAATGTGTCGATATTTTTTACACATCAAAAGTTATGAGCTTTTAAGTGAAGTCCCTACCCCACAATTTGAAGCTATAGGGTTGCCAGAGTTTTCCAAAAAAAAAAAAAAAATTTTTTTAATACTTGCGTTCACTACCGCACACACTCACAAACTTTTATCAAAATCGGAATAATAATTAACAACTAAACATAGCTTTATAGAAAATAAGTTCGCAGTAAATTTCGTCATACTCAAACTAAGTTACGGCATATTTTTAACCTAACTAGTTGAGTTAAATAGATGATGTTTACAATTTAACACTTTAAGGCACGAAGAATGTTGATGAAGGCCGTTGCGGGCTAGAAAGTTAACTCCATTCATGCAGGTGTCAAATAACTTTTTTCTAATTGTTTTTTCTGTTAATTAAAGTAAATTATCACAAATAAAATTATAATTTTTCTGTTAATATGGAAAAATATTCATGATCTTTAACCGAACTAACCAACAACTCACACACATCGATTAATTTCATGGTGATATTAAATGGAATTGCTCAACAGTTGTTTTGAGTAGTTATTTTAGTATTTTAATAAACAACTACCAAAAGAGTAATTTTGCTCTAAACAGTTAATTTTTGTTAGTTATTTAAAAATAGAAGACTATGTCGAGTTTTTAAAAATTCTCATTTAGTTTATACTTGTTGTAATTGTTAAGTTCATAGTTTGCAAACAATAACACTGTACAACACAAAAAAAAAATTACAAGGTCCGACCGACAAATTTTGATAGAAGAGGCAAAAAAAAAGACACGTGTATCGGCGTTTTGAAAGTTTACATCTGGGTTTCATTTTAGGGGGAGGTAAAGTTTCCCCTAAATGCACATTTTGTATTGTCAATTGGCATAGAAAATCGAGTACAGCTTACGTTTAAAGTATATAGTGTGTTAAGCAAACTTATGTAAAATATTACGGAGAACATTTTGTGGAATATATTAACCCTCTAGCTCCATAAGGTAAGGGTCTTTTTTGTCCTTCTTTTAAAAAACAGCAAAAAACACCATTAAAACGGGGATTTAAGGGGTTAAAATGTTCCGCAAAAATATCCGCCGTGAAATTTTACTATAAGTCCCTGAATACACCAAAACGGAAAATTCAACCAGAAAGTCAGCAATAAGACACAACAAAAGAGAGCTTATTGTTAATTTCGCATTTATTAAGAATTTTATTTTAAAGTACCCCAAAAATTCAGCATGAAAAAAAAAATAGTTCAAATTTCACTATTATTTTACCTCCTATAGCAAATTTGGATAGGAAGTATTCATTAATTACATTTTTTTTTTAGCTATATGCAATTCCACTTCATTATCATACATTGTCCAGCATATTGCAGCGATAAGCAAATTAATGCTTTTGCCTTTATAGCGTTCTTCAATGGGTGCGCACGTCTGGTTCTCAAAGTAATCCATATGGGAATTTAAAAAATGAACGCCTAGTTTTTCAAAAACTCTAAGCATGGTGTCTACGTATATTCGAGCAATAGGAGACCGATTTTTGCATAAGACATTGAATATTACTTCCTTAATGCTTTTCCACGCATTAAGCTCAATTGATTAGAGCATTTCGTCGAAGTCAGCGTTTTGCATTAGCTTTTCTCCTTGACCGACAAAAATACCTGTTTGTATGATTAAGGCTTTTAACAAGAACAACGACTTGAAGAACACATACATACCTTCTTTAATGTTAGCTTCGCTTAATTTTGGAAACATTGTTTTCAGAAAATTCAATGCTGATCCATTTGTATCCAGACATTTAACAAAGTTTTTTACCACATCAAGTTTGATATGCAATGGGGGTAAGATAGTTTTTTCAGTTGATGAACGATATTGTGCTCTCCTAATGTTCCTAATGTTATAACAAATGCGACAGCAATGCTTCGGCGTCCACAGTTCATCCGAAAAAACTTCTAGCTCAAAATACCTTTTATAGATGTCTTCAACTTTACTATTGAAAAACGTAACTTTATATTCCGATATAGTATGTTTACCGCAGATATAGCAAAACAAATCGTTTTTCCAAACAATTGAACATTTTCGCCAAAACAAATCTTACGCGCTAAGTTTAATTGCTTACTTTAATCTTTTGTTATTTTTTAAGTAAAACACTCTAATTACAAAACAAATTATGTCCACAATATATGCACCGCAAATTGACATGTTTTCAGTAGAATAAGAAATATAGCACTTGATTTTTGATTTGATTTTATTTTTGTTTTTTTTTGTTTTTGTTGTAATGTAACGGATCTAATCTGCCAAAGAACAGCTGGCAATCTATATACTTATATATCTATGAATTTATAGGTCGGTGTACAGTGTAATGAAGTGGTATTGCCTAGAGCTAAAAAAAAATGTAATTCATGAATACTTCCTATCCAAATTTGCTATCGAAGGTAAAATAATAAAGATATTACTGATTTTTAGTGAAATTTGCACTATTTTTATTTTCATGCTAAATTGTTGGGGTACTTTAAAATAAAATTCTTAATAATTCTTGTTGTGTCTTATTTCTGACTTTCTGGTTGAATTTTCCGTTTTGGTGTATTCAGGAACTTACAGTAAAATTTCACGGCGAATATTTTTGCGGAACATTTTAACCCCTTAAATCCCCGTTTTAATGGTGTTTTTTGCTGTTTTTTAAAAGAAGGACAAAAAAGACCCTTACCTTGAGGAGTTAGAGGGTTAACATATTCCACAAAAATGTTCTCCGTAATATTTTACATAAGTTTGCTTAACGTACTATATACTTTAAACGTAAGCTGTACTCGATTTTCTATGCCGATTGACAATACAAAATGTGCATTTAGGGGAAACTTTACCTCCCCCTAAAATGAAACCCAGATGTAAACTTTCAAAACGCCGATACACGTGTCTTTTTTTTTGCCCCTTCTATCAAAATTTGTTGGTCGGACCTTGTAATTTTGGAAGGTGGTACTTGATGGGAGCAGTGCGGCATTTCATATTACCACGTGGGAAGTTCGAAAAGTCACGATCTTATTGATCCGCCCTCGTATAATACGACAGAAATAACTTTAAAATTCCAGGGTTTACATTCAAATATTTTGTGGTTTCCTTAACCTTAATCGGTTACCCGTTACTCGATTAATCGATGAATTTTAATTAAACAATTGTTCAAGTAAATTAAAATAGTCAATTTCTTGTAAGGAATAACTCGATTAACTTTGTCGTTTAATCGAGTAAATCAAAATGTGTACTATTTCAGAATATATTTTAAAATAAAATTGTTTCCTATTTTTTAAACATTCTTTAATTGTACTAAAATATAAAGCAATACGTCAGTAGTAACGGTTTTAATTTACATATCATATTTGTTAAGTTGGGGTATAATTATTTACATGTCACCAAGATATGGGAAAAGCGATTTTGAGCAAAAACCTTTCGATAAAACCAATCCCTAAAATATCAAATTTTTCGCAATTTCTAAAAATATTTTTAAAATATCTTTGCACAATAACAGACTTTTTTATGCTCAATTGTAGACATCGAAACTATAAAAAAAATAAACCAAAAGATCCGAAATGTTCAAATGTATAACTATTCACAAAAAAAAAAAAAAAAAAAAAATAATAATCGCAACAATCCGAAAACTATTAGTGTTAAAACTTTTAGCACGATTCGAATTGAACTTAAACTAATTTCAGATTTTGTTGTAACAACACTGATTGAGCCGTTCACTTTTTTTTCATTCTGATCTATATTCAACTTAACATCATAAACTAAAAATATTCTATTTTGCAAAAAAAAAAAAAAAAATGAAGTCGAACAAAACTCAAACTTTTACAACTCAAACTCAACTCAAAACTATAACAGGTTTGATGCAAAATCTGAAAGCATATTATTTTTGATATTTGCAAAAACTAAAATCTAGAAGTCGAAATTTATGAAAATGAAAGAAAAAATCTTTAAAAAGTTAAACACCTCAATAGTATACTATTTTAGAAACTCTTTTTTTTTAATTTGAAATTAATAAAATTAACTAACATTTATTTTAAGTTTTGATAAAAAAATAAACATTTCGGAATTACAGATTTTGTATTTATTGTGTGTTTTTTACACTCAGAATATTCTTCCTGTAACTACATGTAGGTCATTCGGGTAGTAAACAGTAGTAATTGTTTTAACTGCTATTGTATTAATTTTTCTATGAGAAAATTAAAAACGACTAATTTAGACAGACATTTAAAAAAAAAAAAAAAAAAAAAATAACAAACCAAAAATACTGTAACAGAGCAATTCCATTTAAAAACACATTTTCTTTTGTACAGACTTATACATTTTTTCTGTTATCTCACTAAGTAAGGAGCTTTCCACTCTGAAATTTTCAGGGCATTTAGAACACATTTTTATTTTTTTATACCCCAAAACCTAGCCGTTCTTATGCAAAAAAAAATGTGTCGATATTTTTTACACATCAAAAGTTATGAGCTTTTAAGTGAAGTCCCTACCCCACAATTTGAAGCTATAGGGTTGCCAGAGTTTTCCAAAAAAAAAAAATTTTTTTTAATACTTGCGTTCACTACCGCACACACTCACAAACTTTTATCAAAATCGGAATAATAATTAACAACTAAACATAGCTTTATAGAAAATAAGTTCGCAGTAAATTTCGTCATACTCAAACTAAGTTACGGCATATTTTTAACCTAACTAGTTGAGTTAAATAGATGATGTTTACAATTTAACACTTTAAGGCACGAAGAATGTTGATGAAGGCCGTTGCGGACTAGAAAGTTAACTCCATTCATGCAGGTGTCAAATAACTTTTTTCTAATTGTTTTTTCTGTTAATTAAAGTAAATTATCACAAATAAAATTATAATTTTTCTGTTAATATGGAAAAATATTCATGATCTTTAACCGAACTAACCAACAACTCACACACATCGATTAATTTCATGGTGATATTAAATGGAATTGCTCAACAGTTGTTTTGAGTAGTTATTTTAGTATTTTAATAAACAACTACCAAAAGAGTAATTTTGCTCTAAACAGTTAATTTTTGTTAGTTATTTAAAAATAGAAGACTATGTCGAGTTTTTAAAAATTCTCATTTAGTTTATACTTGTTGTAATTGTTAAGTTCATAGTTTGCAAACAATAACACTGTACAACACAAAAAAAAATTACAAGGTCCGACCGACAAATTTTGATAGAAGAGGCAAAAAAAAAGACACGTGTATCGGCGTTTTGAAAGTTTACATCTGGGTTTCATTTTAGGGGGAGGTAAAGTTTCCCCTAAATGCACATTTTGTATTGTCAATCGGCATAGAAAATCGAGTACAGCTTACGTTTAAAGTATATAGTGTGTTAAGCAAACTTATGTAAAATATTACGGAGAACATTTTTGTGGAATATATTAACCCTCTAGCTCCATAAGGTAAGGGTCTTTTTTGTCCTTCTTTTAAAAAACAGCAAAAAACACCATTAAAACGGGGATTTAAGGGGTTAAAATGTTCCGCAAAAATATCCGCCGTGAAATTTTACTATAAGTCCCTGAATACACCAAAACGGAAAATTCAACCAGAAAGTCAGCAATAAGACACAACAAAAGAGAGCTTATTGTTAATTTCGCATTTATTAAGAATTTTATTTTAAAGTACCCCAAAAATTCAGCATGAAAAAAAAAATAGTTCAAATTTCACTATTATTTTACCTCCTATAGCAAATTTGGATAGGAAGTATTCATTAATTACATTTTTTTTTTAGCTATATGCAATTCCACTTCATTATCATACATTGTCCAGCATATTGCAGCGATAAGCAAATTAATGCTTTTGCCTTTATAGCGTTCTTCAATGGGTGCGCACGTCTGGTTCTCAAAGTAACCCAGTAAAAAATTTTCGTGTTTTTAGAAGCAGGATAAAAGAAATGCGCTGATGTAAGTGCTTACTATTACATAATAATGAAAACCAGCAAATGAAACGAATAATTTTCGTATAAAAATAAACAAAAACATTTTTGAGCTTCCTGATTTCCCTTACAAGAATGCAGGTTGTAAGCAGCTTACCTTAATCCCTTACAAGGATGCAGGTTGTAGTGCAGAAAGTTTCATATCGTGGATTATAAACGATCTATTCCTGTTTTACCGAGTGATTTCCGATTGTGTTTGGTGTTTTTGAGTATGTTGTACAAAATAAATAGTCATTTAATTGTTTCTGAAGAGCTAGCACGTGGTGCGGCAAAATGAAATTATTTTATTAATATGTCTAAATTTTTAACAACAAAAAATTAATAATAATATTATATAATATTCATATTATTACTTTAAATCGTAATAATGTAGACATGAAATATGATTTTACTGAACGCCATGAAATCACAGCGTTTTGTAAGCTCTAAAATCCCCGCTTATTTTGCCAAAAAGTAATGCTTCCAAGTGGGAATTCGCCATATAAAAATCATGGCATGTGTAAGCAGGTTTGTAAGGGATTCTTTTTGGCTTACTCCCTTACAAACCTGCTTACCTGCAAGCAGCGTTTTTTACTGGGAATCCATATGGGAATTTAAAAAATGAACGCCTAGTTTTTCAAAAACTCTAAGCATGGTGTCTACGTATATTCGAGCAATAGGAGACCGATTTTTGCATAAGACATTGAATATTACTTCCTTAATGCTTTTCCACGCATTAAGCTCAATTGATTAGAGCATTTCGTCGAAGTCAGCGTTTTGCATTAGCTTTTCTCCTTGACCGACAAAAATACCTGTTTGTATGATTAAGGCTTTTAACAAGAACAACGACTTGAAGAACACATACATACCTTCTTTAATGTTAGCTTCGCTTAATTTTGGAAACATTGTTTTCAGAAAATTCAATGCTGATCCATTTGTATCCAGACATTTAACAAAGTTTTTTACCACATCAAGTTTGATATGCAATGGGGGTAAGATAGTTTTTTCAGTTGATGAACGATATTGTGCTCTCCTAATGTTCCTAATGTTATAACAAATGCGACAGCAATGCTTCGGCGTCCACAGTTCATCCGAAAAAACTTCTAGCTCAAAATACCTTTTATAGATGTCTTCAACTTTACTATTGAAAAACGTAACTTTATATTCCGATATAGTATGTTTACCGCAGATATAGCAAAACAAATCGTTTTTCCAAACAATTGAACATTTTCGCCAAAACAAATCTTACGCGCTAAGTTTAATTGCTTACTTTAATCTTTTGTTATTTTTTAAGTAAAACACTCTAATTACAAAACAAATTATGTCCACAATATATGCACCGCAAATTGACATGTTTTCAGTAGAATAAGAAATATAGCACTTGATTTTGATTTGATTTTATTTTTGTTTTTTTTTTGTTTTTGTTGTAATGTAACGGATCTAATCTGCCAAAGAACAGCTGGCAATCTATATACTTATATATCTATGAATTTATAGGTCGGTGTACAGTGTAATGAAGTGGTATTGCCTAGAGCTAAAAAAAAATGTAATTCATGAATACTTCCTATCCAAATTTGCTATCGAAGGTAAAATAATAAAGATATTACTGATTTTTAGTGAAATTTGCACTATTTTTATTTTCATGCTAAATTGTTGGGGTACTTTAAAATAAAATTCTTAATAATTCTTGTTGTGTCTTATTTCTGACTTTCTGGTTGAATTTTCCGTTTTGGTGTATTCAGGAACTTACAGTAAAATTTCACGGCGAATATTTTTGCGGAACATTTTAACCCCTTAAATCCCCGTTTTAATGGTGTTTTTTGCTGTTTTTTAAAAGAAGGACAAAAAAGACCCTTACCTTGAGGAGTTAGAGGGTTAACATATTCCACAAAAATGTTCTCCGTAATATTTTACATAAGTTTGCTTAACGTACTATATACTTTAAACGTAAGCTGTACTCGATTTTCTATGCCGATTGACAATACAAAATGTGCATTTAGGGGAAACTTTACCTCCCCCTAAAATGAAACCCAGATGTAAACTTTCAAAACGCCGATACACGTGTCTTTTTTTTTTGCCCCTTCTATCGAAATTTGTTGGTCGGACCTTGTAATTTTGGAAAAAATTTGATTTTGTTGTATAGTGTAATTAGAAAATTTCATTGTATCTCCAATGCATAAAAAGTTATAACTGGAGTACAGTTTAGAAATTTGGTTTTGCATTTTAAGTAGAATGAAAGAATTACAAATCTTTATTTCAATTAAAAGAAAAAAAATTTTTTTTTTTTATTAAAAAATATTTTTTTTTGTATTAAAAGAAAAAATTTTTTTTTTATTAAAAAATATTTTTAAAATACCGAAAAAATAACTGTTAAAAACAGTAGTTTTTACAACTAATGTATTCGTTTTTATGTTCATTGTTAGATTGTTTTGTTGCTCGTTTTTATGGTTTATGCATTCATTTAAGGCAAGTTGTTTTTGAACGTTTTCTATAGTAATTTTTACTATCATTGTAGTTGTTTCATAAATAGTTAAAAATTATTACATGGTTAGTAATTTTTATGACAAATACAGTCATCGCCTTTTTGACTACATTTGTAGTCATTTTAACTGTCATTTTTAGTTATTTCTATCTTCTTAATTTCCTGAGTGTATATATGCATTTTTAAGGAAATGATATAGAACTATTGAAATTGCTCGACTTACTCGAGTAATTTTAAAATCTTTCTCGATTAATCGAGTAAGTTGAAAGCCTGAAAATCTGGTTACTCGTTTACTCGAACAAAACAAAACCGGAATAATTTGAATACTCGAGTGTCTACTGCAAAACAATATACATATATAATTATATAGTGCAAAAAGTGATAATAAAGAATTTTTTGTGGTTTTGTCAAAACTAATTAAGGTAACGAAGACAACAACAACAGCGATAAAGATAAAATGTTAACAATAGGTTGGAGTCCAGGAAGATTAATAAAATTTAGATCTAGTCTAAAAGGCAGACCAGGAAAATTTTTTGCATAATCTTGCTCACATCATAACTTATGATAAAAGATCGAAAAATAAACTTTTGGTTTTAATTTTTTAAAATTTAAAAGTAAAACCTTTGAAATAGATATTTTAAGCAAATATTTGTTTATAAATACAGTTTTAAGGCTTAAATGTGTTTTAACTAAAATGTATTTGAAATCTGAATTAAGATTTATATATTATAATATTATTAAATTATTATAATATATTATTAGATATATTACAAGATTAGAAAATTACTATTACGAATGCCATAATTCGGACCCTGAATTTTCGGCAGCAGAATTGTCAATGAAGTTGAGAAACACATTTTGCTAAATTTAGGTGACCAAAATTTTAGCAGACTTAAATTTTAGTTGACAGTTGTATTCAAATTAGCTAAGAATTTAGCTAACTCAATAGAATTTTTAAGCTAAATCAACAGTTTTTTTTTTTTTTTGTAGAAACTTGATTTTTAAAATGTTTATATAAAAATACAGATTTTAAGCAACTTTCTTAAAGCGAATAATTGCATTTATTCTATAATCGGCAGAATTGTCAAAACATTCCATATACCGAATAGTAACTTGAGTCCAAAATTTAAAGAAAATTGAAAATTAAGCGGTAACTACATTTGTTTGCTTACAAAATAGCGCTTAACAGCCTTGCATACAATAAAGCAATTAAGGAACGCATTCTGTTGTGCTTCGCTAAATGCCTTATTTGAAGCAGTGAATAATGCATACAATTAAGCATTAATGTTGTCAACACACAAAAAAAGCTAGTTATATTGCCAACTAAGGCATGCATTTATTGCTTCTTAGAGCACATGCTAGAAGCGATTTTCACCTGCTTAAAAGATACATGCCATAAGTGGGACATTGCGAACAAAAGTCATGCCTTCTGGTTTTGCTTTGGCAGCGCTCGGCAATTAAATAGTGCCTACCGGGACTGCTTCTATGTTAGCACTATTTTTTGCTAGGATATGTTTTTTTTTGCTATTTTACTCATATTTGCTTTTTTTTACATACTTTTATTTTTCATTTTTGGACTTAAGGACAGATTTTTCTTGAAATTTTTAAGCTTGAAATTATTTTTTTCAGACATTCTTTGCTTTAAATATGCTTTTTTTCTTAATTTTTGTTTTACTATTTTTCTCAAAAAGTTTAATTTTTTTTATCTTTTTTTTGTACACTCAAAAAAATAAGGTATACTATTTTTCAGCAAATTTTTTGCTAAAATTATGTTTTAAACTAAAATTTTACTTATTCAGCACTTAACTGTTTTGAACTAACGTCTTACTAATATTTTACTAATGTTTTACTAATTTATTTTGCTAAAAAAGTTGTGTTGATTAGCACATCAATAGTGTGAACGACAACCAGACTGAAAGATATACGCAGTAAGAATTAGATGTTGAGGCATGTCACGATGTAGTAGTGACAAGGAAAATGATACTAAAAAGTACAGCTCTAGTAAGACATAATATAAAAAAACAACCATGAAAGATTTTTGTATCTGTTTTTCATACACTCAAAAAAAAAAGTTTGTAAAATCAGCAAAAAATTTTGCTGAGTCAGCAAAATTTTAGTCAGGAGGATGCTTGCAAAAAAAGTTGCTAATGTCAGCAAAATCTTTTGCTGAAAATCAGCGAGCTGATTTTAGCAACAAAATTTGTAGATTCAGCAAAAGTTTTGCTAACACTTAGTAGATTAGAAAAACAAAAGCCTTGCTAAAAATTAATAAATTTTTTGCTGAATTTTAGTAGACTGAAAAAAATGCAAAAAATTTGTAGAAAAATTGTAATTTAGTTAATTTATTTGCTGAAAATCATAAAACATATTTTTGTGATTCTTTTAAAAATAATTTTCTATAATAACGAAATATAAAAATTTCCATTTTCCGCATTGACGACATGAATTAATTTAATATCTGAAAATATATAGAAATAAATATATACAACATAACAAAAATTGTCTTTCAATTACTTACATCAATGGTTGTCTAAATGATGCTATCGCAACTGCCGAAGATAATTATAGAAACGAAAAAATAAACAAAAACAAACGAAACGAAAAAAAAACAACCCTTTTTGCAATAAGAAAAAGGAACCATAAATATCTACCTAAGATGTGTGTCTTTGTATTTCACTTTACTCTGTCTACATTTCTGTATATGTTTGTTTGCAATTTGACCACACATATAAACATTTAGTTTAAATAAATAAATATTTTATTTTGTCTTTTATTTAATTAATAGACAATTATTTTCACAAGCCGGTGACAACGCAAAATTTAAGTTGTTTTAATCCTCAATTTTGTTTTATGTATGAAAAAGACATACAAAAACTTCCATGGTTGATTTTTTTATATGTCTTATTAGAGTTGTACTTTTTAGTATCATTTTCCTCTTCTGTACTACATCTTGACATGCCGCGACATCTACTTCATTCTGCGTATATCTTTCAATCTGGTTGTCGTCCACACTATTAATGTGCTTATCAGCACAATTTTTTTTTAGCAAAATTAATTAGTAAAACATTAGTATATTAGTAAAGCATTAGTATAAAACAGTTAAGTGCTGAATAAGTATAACAAAAATTTTAGCTGAAAACACGATTTTAGCAAAAATTTTTGCTAAAAAATAGTATACCTGATTTACAAGACGTTTTACTAACTTTTCTACTAAATTATTTTTTTGGGTGTACATACAACAAAATTTTAGCTGAAAACACGATTTTAGCAAAAATTTTTGCTAAAAAATAGTATACCTGATTTACAAGACGTTTACTAACTTTTCTACTAAATTATTTTTTTGGGTGTACATACAACAAAATTGTGGATTAAAACAACTTAATCTATTAAACGATTAATTAAATAAAAGACAAAATAAAATATTTAAATTTAGTAAAGATTAAATGTGTATTTGTAAACTAAATGTTTATATATATTAATAATCTTGTGTGGTCAAATTGCAAACAAATATGCAATAAGTAGTCATACTAAAGCGAAAGACGAAGACACACATCTTAGGTAGATTTTTCTGTTTCCTTTTTCTTATGGCAAAAAAGGGTTTTATATGTTATATTTTGTTAGTTTTTCAATTCGTTTCTATAATTCTCAGCGGCATTTGCGTTCCTTTAAAAGATAGCATCATTTAGACAATAACAATAAATGTAAGTAGTTCAAAGATAATTTCGTTTATGTTATATATAATTATTTCTAGTGTCCGGCCGAACTCATTTTTTTCGGCCGAAGCCGAAGACGAAGCCGAACTTCGGCCATAATATCAATGTTCGAAGCCGAATCCGAACTTTTTGTTTTAATAAAAAAAAATATAAATTGTTTTTTTAGATCAATAAACTTAAACCAAAAAGTTATTAAACATAAACAAAAATAAAAATTTATAGGTATATTTTTTAAAAAAATCATATTTGGAAAATAGTTGTACTATTTTAAGTACAAAAAAAGAATAAAATATTTGTACTATATTTTATAGTCAAAGAAAAATAGCTGATCGATTTTCAAGTTGATATAGAAAAAAAACTTAAACTTTAATATTAAATATTAAAAATTAAAAAGTTTGATATTGTAATGACAGAAAAACAATTTTTTCCGCATTCAGACATGTGAATTGCTTCGTTTATCAGAATACATCTGTCCGGCAGCGCTAAAAAGCTGTTCGCTAGCTACACTAGTTGGTGGGGCTGATAAATATTTTATTGCTACAGCTTTTAAATTTGTAAATGGATTTGAATTCCAATACACAAATATATTTATATTTCTGGGACTAAAAGGCTCCGTAATAAACATTTTAATTTCTTTTTCAATAAAATTTTCATTTGGTTCTGCTACTTCTATGTCTGGTACTGCATCATGTCTATCCCTAATTGATGAACCTGTTATTCTCTTTTTAGGATTACTTACCACTCGAAATTAATTGCAAAATATAAAAGTATACGTTTATTTAAATTATATCGCATTAAATTTGATTATTTTCTTATAAGTCTTGTAGGTATATTTCTGGAAATTTTTTTAAACTCTTTTGGCTTTTTGAAATTTTTTCACACACATTGATATTTAAATATCGTATTCAACGTTGTATTTTTTATGTAGTTTTTTTTGTAAATTCTGAAAAGTAAATATAACCAAAGTTGTTATTTATTTGTGCTTTTATAAGTAATCATAAAAAGTTCGGTAGTTCGGCCAAATTCGGCCAAAATTTGGCCGAACACCGAACTTGGCCGGACCTCACTTTTTGGCCGAACTCCGAAGCCGAAGCCGAATACTCGGTCGGACACTAATTATTTCTATTGTTTTTAGATATTACATTAATTCATATCGTCAATTTGGGAGTATGAAAATTTTTATATTTTGTAACGTATTGTAAATTATTTTAAACAGAACCACAAAAATACATTTTATGATTTTCAGCAAATAAATTAACTAAAGTATATTTCAGCCTACTAATATTCAGCAAAAATTTTATTAATTTTTAGCAAGGGCTTTTTAATTTCTAATCTACTAAGTGTTAGCAAAACTTTTGCTGAATCTACTAATTTTGTTGCTAAAAATCAGCTCGCTTTTCAGCAAAAGATTTTGCTGACATTAGCAATTTTTTTTACAAGCACCTTCCTGACTAAAATTTTTGCTGACTACTAACTTTTTTATTTGAGTGTAGTTTATCTATTTTTTGATTTATTCACAATATATTTTTGCCTAAACACCTAGGATTTTGCAATTTTTGTCTTCTCTGCTGATAACATTATATGTTAAGTTTAAGAACTGATCTAAAAGACCAGCATTAGATCAGAAAAATCAGTAATAGTAGTTGTATTTTGTGTGTAATGAATATGTTGTTTCTATTGAACTACTTCGTTTCATTTATTCTGGGTTGTGTTATTTTTGGACCACTATACGTATGAGTGTTTTTATTATAAACTAATTTCAAATATCACTCATACGCCACACATGCAGAAATAAAAAATATAAGTCGATCTCTTCAGTGAAGAAGCTTTAATTTTGACTGAATTTCAAATAAAAATTTTTTATTAAAAACTTTGATCTTTAACAATGTTGCACTTAAATTGAAAGAATTTTTATTTATTTTTTTATACATATTACAAGTCTTTGGCAACATGTTGTGTGTGTTTTAACCTAATTAAAATTTAGTTTTTCGTTGTCATATTTATGTTTTACATTTCCTATGGTTTGTTCACCTTGGCCTCATATTAAATTCTTTGTCATTTCTCTAAGTACAACCTCGTTTAATATTCTTTTATTTTTTTTTACTGTTTTGTGTTAAATAACAAGCAAAAGAATAAATAACATCAAACAAATGAATAAAATAAACCACTTTTAGTGATTTATACTTTGTATATAAAATATTTAAAGTTTCCCTCAATACATTTGAGCATACCGTTGTCTTATATTCAAAAGGAGCTATCTACATTTGTGTAGAGCATGAGGTTTTGATGCCAAAATACTCACTGAGGTAGCTGTCATCTATGGTATTAATTTCAAATTTAAAAGATCATTTTAGCACAGTTTTTCTTATTTCTGCAAAATTTGATTGAGCCATCTACAACGATGTTTATTTTTGAATGGAAATGAGCCATCCACAATAGTGTATCCCCAACATTTTTTGTGTTTCGATTCTCATGGGTGCTCAAACTAAATTTGAATACTTATGAGGTAAATTATTTTTCAGATTTTTCGAAAGAGGTTTAATGGTCTCACAAATAGATTTTGCTCCTAAAATCGGGTTTTTAGAATTGAATTTATAATTTGGTCAATAAGCAAAATTCTCTTAGCTCCTGAGTCAATATTTTTAAAGAAAAATATCCAAATTTAATGTATATGTACATAAACTATAAGTTTCTTCAATGCTTTTGTACGTACCATATATTTAATTTTTTAGCTTAACACGCTTTACACCTTTTAAAATTTCTAATAAAATTAAAGAAAATGGATGAGTTCTAAAAATTAATTTTCTCTTACTGCAGTTTAAAAAATGCAATATTTGTACAATATTTTTTTTATTTTGCCCTTAGTGTTCCAGAGTTATACCCATTTACGAGGCCGCATTGACTATGATGCGGCTGAGCTCTACCGGGGAATGGGACAGTAATGGCCATATTACCTGGCACCGTACTATTTTGGACCAGTTGCCAGGGTATTGCGTCCCAGAATGGGACTGCGACATGATTTCAGAGAGGTCGTTCACGACGCTTTGTGACACGTTAATCCCCGACAGGGAACCATGGTTAAATGGGACCTTCTTGGGGAAATACCCGGGGATCCACTTTAACACGGATGGGAAAACGGGTATGGGCTTCTGTGACGCTGACTTCAACGTACGCAAATGCTTCCGTCTTCCTGACTATAATACCGTACTACAGGCGGAGGTCACCGCGATTACGGAGTGCATTAAGCAGGTGAATATAATGGGCTTGACCGGTGATATTGTGATTTTCACGGATAGCCAAGCGGCTATCCGGGCTTTATCTACGGACTCTGTGGAATCGATGACGATACTCAGGTGTAAAGGGGAAATTAACGATTTCTCTGCACGTGGACGCATTGAGATAATATGGGTGCCGGGACACTGTGGTATAGGGGGAAACGAAGTGGCTAATGATTTGGCTAGGGAAGGATCTTCCCTGGAGTTAGTCACTTTGGGGAACGCTAAACCTTTTCGTGCTCTCAAGGCGGATCTGGTGGACTGGGCTGACACTATGCATAGGACCATCTGGGAGAATGCGGGTGTTGGCAGGCCTACGAGTATTCTCTGGGGCAACCCGGACAAGACGAGGGAAATTCTCCATCTCAGTAGCAAGGAACTGAGTCTTTTGATGGAAATCCTCACGGGACACTCGACACTAAGGGCCCATCTCCACCGTATTGGTAGGGCGGACTCGAGAATGTGTAGGGCCTGTGGGGAGGACGAGGAGACCTTGGAACACTATCTCTGTGAATGCCCGGCATTTGCCGGGACCCGGGTCGAAATACTATCCAGTGACCCATTATCCACATTGGGGGATCTTAGGGGCATAGGATGGAAGAAGTTGAGTAGTTTCGTCAGTGCGACCGAGTTCCTGGGGTAGGAATGTGACATAGGACCGATTGTTTAGAGCGCACAACAAGCCGACATTCTGGCTTAAGTGTAAGTCCTCAGGGGGAATGAAAATTACATGAGAACAAACATTTCTCTTTTTATTCACGATAGGGGTGATTATAAATTATTTTTAAAATATTTTTAAGTTGCGATTAGGTTAAATAAAAATATTAAGAAATACTAAAAAAAAAACTCATTTAACAAATTTGAATTCAGTGCATATTTTAAAATATTTTTTAATAATTAATTTGACGATAAAGTGTCTTTAATAAGATAAAATATAATAATAAAAAATAAAATATATAAAATATAATGAGAAAAAATTTTTGAGAAGTATTTTAACTACAGGTAGGGAAAAGTGGCCTGCAATGAAACGAGTATGCCTTGGAACGTAAGATCTTCTAATGTTTTCGGTATTTTTTACACTAAAATCAGCTTCTAAAAAGGGTTTATTTATTCACTGCCGTGATGTTTACTAAAGATCTGGGTCTATTAAATATACATATTAAAGGAGAAAGAGGTCGGTAAAAAATCTATAGCTAAATTAAAATGATATATTTAAATTAAGTAAAAGTTAACTCATTAATTTAATAATTAATTATTATTATTACTAAAAAGCTTTCTCCAAGATTTGGCTTTGATATTTTTTCGTTTTTGCTAATTTTGTGAGATCCGAAACAATAGAATTAAAAAAATTAAATAGATTTTTCAAGCCAATTTTTCGGAATATTTCACACTTTTCAATGAACACCTAAAACGTATATCTTGAAACAAATATGAAAAATTCGTGTTCCGATCGGTCAATTACATACAATTGATAAACTAATTTTTAGCAGTGAAATACATTTTTCTATTTTCTTATCAACATAACAACAAAAAATATAAAACTTCAGGTTTTTTATATTTTTACATAATTTTTACAAAATGTCCCATCGCAAAGGGCCACAATAGATTTTATCAAGTGCGCGCCGGTAGGCTAGTTGGTAGCGTGCTGGCTTATCAGTGCGTGGGTCGTGGGTCGTGGGTTCGATTCCCACCAGAGGCACTGGTCTGTTTTCGCTACAACGCGCCGAAGGCCATAGTAGCTAGTGTTTGGTTAGGGTAATAGTATATAATTTATAATTATATGATTATCAATTAATAAAAAAAAAGATTTTATCAAATAATTATTTGTAAACCCTGGATAACAATTTGTAATTATTTGTTAGTTTTTAAATAACTTAATTATCTTAAAATACACAGAAAAACTGAATTAAATGAAAGTAAATACTAAAAAATTAATAAGAATTAAAACAAAAAAAAAAAAAAAAAAAATATCTCCCCTGTCCGGAATCGATCTCGCAACCTTCTGATTGCAAATCCAACCACTTACCACCTCAACCTCCATATAAGAAAAAAAGAATATATGAACTTATGAAAAATTACTTTTTAGGATGTTATTAATTTAGATACCAATTAATTTATATTGTGATGCAAATGCTGTTGAAAATAGCTTTACAATTTTTGGCAGTTGATAACAATAACTTCTATGAAAGCGAAAACTGTGCGTATGCTAATGCTTTGGAAGTCAAGTTAAAGAGGTTCTTAAAGCACTAAGTCCACTTTATTTTGCTGGGAAGTTTTCCAATTTAAAATTGCAAGACCAGGTATACTAAAAGTAGTTATTTTTTTTTTCTCAGCCAAAGCAATATTTAATGTTAGTTGTTTTTTTGCAATTTAAAAATTGTAATGCACAATAATCTTACTTTTGCATTGTTATAATTTGCAGACTATTTTAATAATTTAGTGCAATTTGGAATATCGAAATATTTGTTGACGTCTGGAAATTTCAAATTAAATGTCGTACAAATATGTTTTTATTAACGTGGATGCCTGTTGTTTGGCTTAACTCCACGGTGTATTCAAACACTAGCTGAATACAGGCGTCGAACCAACGCCCCTTATGATGGACACTGAGCATCCAGTTTGGGTTCCAGTTTTGGAGTATGTTGATTCGGACATATCACCACCCACTGGTGAGGTCGAGGCCCATATAAACCTCTGCTTGATCTTTGGGTCACAGCACCCGGTTGAGAGTGCAACTCCACACCGAACACCGAAGTTTTGTTTCTGTTTAGGAATAACCACAGCCACCACGAAACTCCCCGAAGGGCCTTTCCCAATAGCCATTACCGTTATGGTCCATAGCAGGATCATGTAAACAATACGAACACATTGACATGTCACTGTATATATAATTACCAGACAAATGACCAACCAACATCCTTCTTGTATCACCCTTTTTATGCCTTCAGATCCGACATCACTACTTTAAAGAACGTTCTGCGTACCCAGATCCAACTAAAACTTCATGAGAACATTCTGTTCTGACATAAATCCAACATCAAGATGTAAGAAACTATTCTTCAAACCGCAAACAGCCAGAAAAAGAACCACCCAAACAACGCCTGCCACCAACTCGACATCACAACAGCACACTCTAGATCCTTTCTGTCTTTCTACGACGGTATTAAGACTTAAGGGGGGACATTACATTCGCGGCAAAGAAAACAGACCTTTTTTTTAAAAAAAATTCATAACTCAGTCAAAAACAAACATTTTTTCCAAAAATTTTTATTATAAATTTGTTTTATTATTGTAGAGAATTGAACAAATTACAAGAAAAAAAAAATTAAAAAAAATATATTTTTCACTCCAACATGGTTTTATAGAGCTCCAAACTGGCGCCAGAGAAAAAAACGGGGCCTCGTGGTTGCAGCGCTGGGAGTCGCAAAAATTGTCCAATCTGGAAAAAATGACTTTTTTAAATCTTAACAAAATTGCTTATCGTATGACACGAGCTTTTTTTAATTTTTTTTTTCAATTTTTGGTGATGTTCCAAATTTAAAAATGTGTTTTTTCAAAAAAAATATTGACTTTAAAATTCATAAAAAATCGAAAAAAAAATTTAAAAAAAAAGCTCGTGTCATACGATAGCAAATCAAGTTTAACAAAACACAAAAAAAAAATTCGTCAAAAAATGAACCCGCTAGTGCCGCAACCAGTACGAAAAACATGGTTTCGAGATAAACGCGTTCAACGTTTGTGAACAAAGAAACAAAACCACGACTTCACGCTGCAAAAGATGCCAAATAACTGAGCATATAAAATAAAAATTCCACTATATAAGGTATAATATATTCAAAAACACAAAAAAAAACCCCATCCTTCATATAGGTACGAAAAAACAACCACCAAAAGTCAGGTAGCAAGTAAAACAAGTATATACCAGCTGCCGTACGTAGGTAGCGCGAAAATTAAAAATGCGCTCTCACTAATCCGGCTGTAACTTTTGAACCCGTAGGAATTTTTCCATGAAATTTTTTTCTTAGAATCTTAAGAATATTTACTAAAATACAAAATTATAAAAAAGTCGATTTCAAAAAACAGCCAATGTCATGTCCCTCCTTAAGGAATCTAGAGCTTTTTCACCTTTTCATAACATCACTCCTTTTTGGTTAATTTCGTCTAGTCCATCGACTGAGATTGTCGTCCGGCTTCACACCTTTCTGTCATTTTTTTCCATCTTCTGGTATCCATGCATACCTTGGACATGTCTTAGCTCGTATTGATTTACAACATAGGATCCCTCTAGACAACTTTACACCCAAAATGTCGTACAATAAAACTCTTGGTGTCATTATTAACTTAAACATGTGCATTTTAAAGTTCAATCAACTAAAATTGGTAATCTTGATTGGAACGATATTGAACTTGGGCTGCTTTTAACATTTTTCATATATTTTATTATTTTCGAGTGTAAGTCAGCATTTAAAGAATTTAATGTTAGCCAGTTATATGTTTAATTGTCTTACAATTGAAAAACAATATGAATAAAATAAATTTGGCACAAAAAAAAATATTGAAAATATTTCTTAATTCTGAATTTATAGCGATTTTCCATTGTCCACATCTGTATATATCCCATGAATTTTTTTCATAGAAGCAGTTGCAAAAAAATATTTTTGACGAAACTTTTGTTTAAAAATGTTGGTCGATAAACACGAATTCGTAGAAAAAATTTTAAATTTCCAGCAGTTTAAGTTCGTTTGTGAATGGGTTAAAATTAATAAAAAAAAAAATTTTTTTAAAAGTAAAAAAAGCATTTTAAGACAGAAAATCATTAAAAAAGCAATGAAAAGCGCAAAAATCTTAAGAAAAAGCAATTTTTAAGCTCAAAATATTCCAATCCAAAAAAAGCTTAAAAAATAAATAAAATCAAATTTGTCGTCTCTATTTATGGTTGTTCAATTGATGAACGAAAAAGTCAGTAATCTTGGCTCTATAGCGGTCACAATTGACGGATAGACTGATTGGGGTCTTCCTCTACGCTACGCTCTACAGCAGCAATGCCTTCTTCTGTACGCACTGTACTACGTCTCTGTGGATGCATATTATCATTTAGAGTAAACGTGGTGCGAAAACGTTCCATAGTTAATCGAATTAATTGATCTGATGGACGATTATGTTGACCGTAAAATGGACGTAGTGCGCGATACGTATTTCGAACAGAACCATGATTTTCAAAATAAATTTGCAACAATTTGGAAGCGTTGTTCATGTTGAAATGACAACCCAAAGTAAACATAAATCACTTGACAGCTGATAAAATGGCCACCCTTTATAACTACTTATTTTTGATTTTTTGTAAGCTGGAAAGTAATGCATTTTGTGCAAGCAAGTCACTTATGTTTTTATCTATCAACAATAACATGGCGAGATAGGTCAGATGGTAGAGCGGTTGACTGGCAACCAGGAATCCCCGGGTTCGAATCCCGGCACATTTTAATTTCAATAAAAAAAATATTTTTTTTTATTAAATTTAGTTTTATTTTTAATTTATTTTTAGACTCATTATTTTTATCCATACTGATAAGCATATATCTACCCACATATTTTTCTATTGTTTGTAAGGTGTTTAGTTATGATTATTTTGCTTGACATACCCAAATAAAAGTGATCAGATTTGTAATGACAATTGCAAGTACTTGCTATTACCAAATATGTACTTATATAACCACTTAAATGGTAATGATTGTCTACACTGGAATATTAATAAAAGTAATTTAATGTAATCATGTTGATTAATTTTAAATAAAAAATATGGTGCAAATTATTAAAAATAATTAAGTTTTTATTAATTTTTTAATTAATATTTTCGAAGGTCGATTTACAAATATTTTTAATTTAAGCTAATTAAACAGTTTTCTTTCTCTCCCGAACACTTGTGTATATGTAGATAGCTCCAATTGAATATAAGTTAACCATACATACATATTGTTAAAATCAAAAAACAACATCAACCAGTCATTAAAACCAGTGGAAATAATTAAAACTACTGCAGAGAAGATTTGCCAGAATTTTTAATTATCATACATAAAGTAAAACGAGATGATGATGATGGCGAACGCTTTTTTATGGTTTCAATGTACAAATGGATGACAAATAAATAATTTGTAAAAGAAAAATATAAAGGTCTCTCAATCTGTCTGGCTATGTATGTATATATTGTATGCATTCATGAACAAATTTGGGGTTTAACTTAAAACGAAAATGAGATTGTTTGGTAAAAGTGTTGGTTTTCATTTTCGTGTTTGAAAATTTGAATGTCAGTCCATAGGAAAATTAACAATCATAAAAAATGAACTTGCAATAATGGCACATGGAATAGTATAAGAAATTGTTTAATATTTTTTACTTTTTTTTTGTAGACACAATTTTCATTGTCACCCTTTAGTTATAGCAATGTCATTCTGTAAATCAATGTAATGATTTTTTCGGTGGTAATTTATGACCCACATGCAGCTAAAAATTTGGTTTAAGTGCATCATGTAGAGATTGAAAATTCGATTTTATCATAATATATCTTATATGATCATAATATTTTTCTTTGTTATCCTATCAGCCGCAGTGATCATAATTTTGATCATAATTGAGATTTTTAAAAAATCCTACGGAGAGGAACAAAAAGGCTAAAAGTCACCCCTTTGGCGGCCTGGCCAAACAATTAAAGGGAGGATCTTGAAATTTGGTGTGTGGGGTTTCTAATTCCGAGTTGACATTTCTTTAGACGGGATCTTTGTAATACTTAAAAAAGCTGGAAAGTAATGATTTTTCGTAAGGTGCTTAGTAATGATATGTCATTATTTTGCGCGACATCTCCATATAATAGTAATGTGATTTGTAATGACAGTTGTAAGTACTTGCCATTGCCAAATAAGTACTTATTTAACCACTTATATGGTAATGCTTTTCTACAACTCTCATATATGGGCAGGGGCTCCACTGTCTATTCTGAAGCTTCTGGACCGTGTTCAGGGGAGGGCGGTGAATGACAGTAGTGTATCCAACTCTATTAATTCATTGGAGCATCGTCGGAATGTGGGTTGTGTGACACTTTTCTATCGATATTACCATGGGAGATGCTCATCTGAGATAAGTGAACTTATTCCACGAGCCCGAGTTTTTATTCGTAATACTCGCTTATCTAGTAGAGCACATCCGTTTGTAGTTGATTGTCCTGTGTTTCGTACAACGCATTACAGAGAAAATTAGTTTTTTAGTCGAACGATTCGTATGTGGAACAAACTTTCCGCAGAAGTCTTCCCTGTTACTTACAATTTAGAAAAATTTAAATCAAATATCCACAAACACTACTCCCCCTTTCCTCCTTCCCATACCCTATTTTCCTGATCAATACAATGCACTGCATGAGTAGGGGGCATCCCCTGAGTATTGGTTAAATTATAAAAAAAAAACAAAAAAAAAAATAATTGTTGTTTTGCGGTGACACAATCAAAAATTTTCCGTTTACTGATCTTTATTTATTTAAACAAAAAAAAAACATGTTTTGAAATAGGATTATACTTGCCATCATCACTCTTGTAAGAATTAAATATTTAAGAGAATATTTTACTAAAAAAGAAAAAAAATTACCAAAAACATCAACGCAACTTAGCGTGAACACGTACACAACATATAAACTAAGATATGCTAAGATATGATAAAATAAATTTAAATATTTTTCTTAAAATTTTGTATTTTTGATATGAATTAAACAATTTGTTTTTTACTTCTCATAAGATAAAAAAACAATACGGGTAAAGCGTTGATTTTTTTCCTTAAATAATTATAATTTAGGTAAATCTTCTACACCTTCTACTGAGGATTTTTGTTAAAGTAAAATGAAACATGTAAAAATACGAAACAAATTTCAAAACAACGAAATATTTTGTAAAATGAACAAATTTTCGTGTATTTTACGAAAGTTTTTAATATTTTGAAATTTTTTTGTATCTTTATACATGGATTAGATGAATTGTACTGAATTAGCGGATGAAGACATTTCTAATTAATAAATAAACATTGCACGGTTTTTTGTTTAACAAAAAACAAATGATCTTGAACTTGAATAATCTTGCCCACATCATACTTAATCAATTTTAAAACAAATTAATTCATTTTTAAAATTAAGAATACATTCTAAACTTTTATTACTTTAACAAGATTTCCTAAAAAAAAATTTCCATTCCAGTTTTTTTTAATGCCAAAATTGTTTTTGTACACAATATTTCATTTTCTTCGCTATTCTCATTTACTGAAAACATATAAAATCAATCAATCGATTTCCTCAACCGTTTCCGATTTTAACCAATCTTGTCAAATAAAGTGTAGCATTTATTCCTGGGTTGACAGATAACAAAAACGTACGAACAACAATACAATCGGATAAAATAAGTTTTGCATACAAACCAAATCGTCAACCGTTGCGGGCTTGTCCCTATAGACATGAACATAGCCTCACAAAAAATAGTCTAAAGGTGTTAAATCGCACTATCTAGGCGGCCAATTGACCGGCCGCAAACGTGAAATAAACCACATGTCACCCAAGTCCAGCTCTTCCATTTTGGGCAAAAGAAAAAAAAATTGTAATCACCGCACGGTAACGCTCGCCATTAACAGTAACGTTCCTGCCTTCGTCGTCTTTGAAAAAGTACGGTCCAATGATGCCACCGGCTCATAATCCACACCAAACAGTGCATTTTTCGGGCAGTTCTTGCAATGCTTCTGACTGCTCTTCACACCAAATACGGTAATTTTGCTTGTTGACGTATCCATTCAACCAGAAATGAGCTTCGTCGCTGAACACAATTTTCCGATAAAAAAGTGGATTTTCTTCTAACTTTGCCAGCGCCCATTCACCAAAAGTTAGCCGTTGTGGTAGGTCGTGTGGCTTCAATTCTTGCACAGCTGTATCTTAAAAGGTTATACACCCAAATCCTTCCGAAAAATTTTCCACGTAGTGGAGTAACAGAGGCCCAATTGCTGCGAACTGCGCCGAATCGATAATTCACGGTTATTAACAACACTGGCGGATACAGCTGCGATATATTCCTCTCCCCGTATGCGTGTTGGTATTTTAATGTCCAATAATGTAAATTCGGTGCGAAATTTAGTCACAAGATTCCGAATAGCCCCCTCAGAAGGTCGCCCAAACTGACCATAAATTGGAAGAAATGCAAGATGCACTTTCTTAACCAAGCATGAATTTTGATAATACAATTCAATAATCTGCAAGCGTTGTTCGTCTGTAAGTCGATTCACGGTTAAGTTATAGACCAAACAGAACATGTTTAACAGTAACATGTTACACGAAAACAGTTGAGCTGCCAAAAAAAGTGTTGCCAAAAAGAAAGTTTCTAAAAAATTAACCTTTATATGAAGTTTGTCCTATTTGCAATAGGCTCTTTACCTAAAAAAAAATAACAGGTTTGCTTTACAACCGGTTCCAGAACCAGTTATGAAACTTGTTCTGGGACAGTGCAACCTTACATTTCGACTCTCAGGAATCTGTTTAGAACCGTTTCTATGTAACCGGTGGTAAAAGAAATTGTTCTAGAACAGGTTCAAAGGTAATATGTTCTAAAAAATTCTGCTGGGACATTTAGTATTGTTTTTCTGACTTGTATTCACAACTTTGGATTCCTAAGTGTTCCATAGAGGGATTTGGCTACGACATATAGGTGAATAATTTGAATTAACATATTTTTTTAAGAATTAAAAAAAAAAAACAGTTTTTTGAAATACTGCGGTTTCATCCACGGACTTTTTTTCTTATTTTATTCAAAGCACGACAACAGTATATTTAAAATGAGGTATCAATGGATCACGTAGCTTTAACCGTTAAAAAGAAATAAACGATTTTATACGACTACTTTTGTTAAATTTTCCATTTTTTTTTTCAAATTTTCAAATGCGATACTTGCACAACCATAAGAACCATTATGGCACTTACCATCCATAGTCCAAGCTTGGTTAAAATTGAAGGGGATCCAGATAAAAAATTGCTACCAGAAATATGCTGAATCAGGGTTTTTATTGTGCTTCCTATTGAAAAATGGATAAGATATTTATCCGTTTCAGAACAATTGACGAATTCTGGCATCGATTTATTAGAGCATGTTTTTTTTTGCATATTTTGCTCTTAACTGAGTATTTTTGCATATTTTGTTCATAAGAACATATTTTTGGGAAAAAAATCAAATATTTTTAGCATATTTTTTTTTTTGGACAAAAACCATTTTTTTTATCATATTTTTCGGTTTTTTTTAAATCGATTTTTTTTTTTCTAGATTTTCTGGGGGTTGTAACATTATTTTTGAAAACTCAAACCATTTTTGCCAATTCGGATTTTCCGTTTTAACACTACCGATTTAGGTATAATTAATCTTTTATCTACTCTTTTGTTAGCAATTGAAATAAATTTCACAAAATTTAGTCCAACTGTTCTATAAAATAAGCTTAAAAAAACGAATTTTTAAAGAAATTTGTGTTTTAAGTGCATATTTTTTGTTTTTTAGGGCATTTTTTAAGTGTTTGATTTTTTAGAGCATATTTCTGGTACAATGGTAATAAAAATTCGATCATAATCATAATTCGAACATAAAATATAAAAAAGTGCATATTTTTAACAAGGCATTTGCCAATTCATAAATTTTCAAATTTCATCTTTTTATATATAACAAATTTTTTATTTGTTCTCACTTCGTTCTTTTGCTCTCCTTTTTCCTCATTTTTGCTTTTTACCTTTTTTCCTTTCTTTTTCTTTTTTCTTTTCCTTTTTTTCCATTTTGCTGTTACGGCCACGCATGTACGCTTACATATGATTATATATGGTATGAACATATGACCATATATTCGGTCATATAAGTATGTGTATATATAAATATATCTATTTCATATGATCAGATATACAAGATATGCTAATATATAAAATACGATACAAAGATATATGATGATATATTACGCCATATCAAAAAATTTGCATAAACTAAGTATAAGATATGCACATATATCGTAATATATTGCCACACATATAATCATATATAATGATATCAAGTATGAGTATATAGAATTTTTTTTTCATCGTGCTGGCAAATTTTTTTTTTTGCTTATTTTAGCAAATTAATTTTAAATTGCAGTTTACTGAAATTTTACTAAAATTCAGGAGCGGCTACAAATTTCATTTTACTACAGTTCAGCAGACATGTGCAAAAATGCTGCAAGAATCAAAATAATTAAACAGCAACATTTTCAGTAGCCATTACAGATTTTTTTTCTTAGCGTAGGCGCCTTAAACACATTTTTTTAGTGCACGCAGTTCGTGTCTCTCTTTATGACATTTTTTGTAAGCCTTTGCATTCATATTCAAAAAGTGTAGCAATTATAAAAATCGCGCGAATTATACAATACTTTAAATATTTTGAACCATATATTACTCAAACGATCCACCCTAACTCAGCTCATGTTAAGGAAATTATATCTATGTTTGGATCTTAAGCTTAATTAGGTGACATGAGTGTACAATTTTGTGTCAATCCGATCAACCAGTCAAAAGTACCGAAGGCATTTGTAATGCGCTCCACCGTGCATTTCGTAGAAAAGTTAGTAAAACGTCTTGTAAATCAGGTATACTATTTTTAGCAAATATTTTTGCTAAAATCGTGTTTTCAGCTAAAATTTTTGTTATACTTATTCAGCACTTAACTGTTTTATACTAATGCTTTACTAATATACTAATGTTTTACTAATTAATTTTGCTAAAAAAAATTGTGCTGATAAGCAGATGTCGCGGCATGTCAAGATGTAGTAGAGAAGAGGAAAATGATATTAAAAAGTACAACTCTAACAAGACAAGTAAAAAAATCAACCATGAAAAAACATATACAGACATGTAGACAGAGTAAAGAGAAAGACAAAAACACACATCTTAGGTAGATTTGTATGGTTTCTTTTTCTTATTGCAAAAAAAGGGTTGTTTTTTTCGTTTCGTTTGTTTTGTTTATTTTTTCGTTTCGTTTCTAGAATTATCTTCGGCAGTTTCGTCATAGCATCATTAAGACAACCATTGATGTAAGTAGTTGAAAGAAAATTTTTGTTATGTTATATATATTTATTTCTATATATTTTCAGATATTAAATTAATTCATGTCGTCAATGTGGGAAAATTAAAATTGTTATATTTCGTTATTATAGTAAATTATTTTTAAAAGAATCACAAAAATATGTTTTATGATTTTCAGCAAATAAATTAACTAAATTACAATTTTTCTACAAATTTTTTGCGTTTTTTTTCAGTCTACTAAAATTCAGCAAAAAATTTATTAATTTTACCAACGCTTTTTTATTTCTAATCTACTAAGTGTTAGCAAAACTTTTGCTGAATCTACAAATTTTGTTGCTAAAAATCAGCTCGCTGATTTTCAGCAAAAGATTTTGCTGACATTAGCAACTTTTTTGCTAGCATCCTCCTGACTAAAATTTTGCTGAGTCAGCAAAATTTTTTGCTGACTTTACAAACTTTTTTTTATGAGTGTAGGTTATGTTTATGATTATGTAGATTAACAGTTCTATAATATGTGGAGGTCCATAACACAATTTGTGAAAAATTTTAACGAATTTGTTTAATTATTATTATTTTTGTAAATATTAAAAATAAAAAAAAATCTAAAAATAGAATATTTGTGTTTGTTAGTGTTGGTCATTTCTGAATATAATATACAATAACAGAAAAGCTAGTAGGAAAGAAAACTACAATTTAGCTGCATTACATTCGAGGCCATACTTTTGTGTGATCGTTAAACGGTCATGACTTGGTATTGTTACGTTTGTAATGTAAGAAGAAACGCAGGTTTGATTCTTACAGCCGCCGGTTATTAAAAAAAGTTATCCTATAGAGACAATCTGACAATTATAAGACACAATTAATAATACAATTTAAATGGAAAAATCACTGATGACGCCCTGTCCATAAAAAAGAGGCAGAAACTAGTCTGGTCTCATTTAAAAATTAATAGTACCGTGAAATAACTCCCAAATGAAATAAATCCCAATGAAATAACTCCCAATGAAATAAGTAAAAAAAAACAATGAAATGAGTCCCAATTTTAATAAATGATCCATGGACTTTATGACAATTTGGAAATGTCGTAATGTCCATGGACATTGCGACATTATTTTTTTTGGATATTATATCACTTTCCAGTCCAGACTTTTATCACTTTCCGTCCAGACTTTTTAAAAAAAAAGATTAATAATATTTAGTATATCAATACAATTTTTTTTAAATATTCTTTAGTAGTATATCACAAAATAAAACTAAATTTATAAATCGTATAATCGCACGCAGAAAAAACTTTATTTCGCGAAGCCGCCTGCCGCGTTCTACGGAGGAAAAAAACCCAGAAAACTTGTTTTTACAAATTACTTGATGTCTTAAAAATATAAGATTTCAACGGATTCGACATCTGATTTGAAAAACAAGTTCTTCTAGGTGGCGGCCGCTCTTAGGGGTTTTTTTTTCCTCCGTAGAACGCGGCAGGCGGCTTTGCGAAATAAAGTTTTCTCTGCGTGCGACACAAAAGAAACTTAAAATTACTGATCTGTTCCACACTGGAGTATAATGTACATGGACCTTATGTCACCCAAAAAGTGGCATAATGTCCATGGACTTTATGTCATTCCATTTGTGGACATAATGTCACATTGCAGAGTGTCATAAAGTCCATGGACATTATGACACTTTTCGAGTGACATAACGTCCATGGACATTATGTCATTGGACGTTATGTCATGCCACCCTTTCCAGACCCCTCCTCCTTCTGATATGTCTTAACTTTTCATAATATTCATTATGCACCAAAATCAATTGCTTAAAACATCCGAGCGGAACAATTGAAAATGTACCATCAATCAAAATCTTTTTATTATTGTTGTTGGGTATATTATCAATTATTAGCTTGACCATCTTATCTGATCCAAAGACGCAGTACGCAGAGTCTTTAGAGTCGTGGCAAACTTTAAAAACGGTGTTTTGTCACGACCCTCATGCAACGTATTTATATCCAAACTTTTTAAAAATATTTTCTTTTTTAATCATATTGACAACATCGGTCGGAGTCTTTGGATATGCCGCAAAACTTTTGCTGTCAAATATTGCAGACCGCGTTTGACTTTGTTGAAATCAATGTTTTTAGTTGACTATTTTTTTGCTTTACTACAACCAAGAAAAACATTGTTATCAATACAATGCAAGAAAAACCTGATAGATTATTAACTTTCCTTACAAACACGTTCCGATTCCGCTAACAGCGTTAGCATCGCCCAAAGTACTTGCAACATCTAAACACTAATCTTTTATTTGGTTGAGGGCTTTAAGTTCTTCATACAGCTTCCGTTGGTCGCTGTGATTATGCTCAATAAAATCAGTGGCTTTACGACACTGCCCGTTTTCCAGAGCCACTCGCGACTAGCAGTTTTCTTCGTAACACGTATAATATTTTCTTCCTCAAGCTTCCGAATTTTTTAAATAAATTTGATTTTGACTTTTACGTATAACACTACTATTTCTTCTTTTGCCACTCATTATTTCAAATTCAAGATTTGCCATTATTTTTAATCACTTTAATACCGATCTTTACTTACCAAAATTCTAGCAAGAACTGCGTTCCTTTTAGATAGACCTGCTAACTTCAATTCCGTCTTTGCCATAAGGGCACACGGGGCCCGTGCCCAGGGCCCCGACCTCATGGGGGCCCCGAAAGGCCGATATATTTGATTACACAAAAGAAAGAAGTTAAGTATTTTGTATTTTTCTGGTGATGCTCAATACATAGCAGGTGCCATTTTAAAACTTTACTAAAAATCTTGCTATTCCTATAACAGATTGCCGAGGGCAGAGTTACGATAATGCATCAAATATGGCAGGAAAGTATTCTGGTGTTCAGGCAAGAATAAAAGAAAAATGTGAATTTGCCATTTTTGTTCCATGTGCGGCACATTCATTAAATTTGGTAGGTGTTGAAGCTGTTCAATGTGTTTCAGATGCAGTATCCTACTTCCAATTCGTCCAAAAATTATTTAATTTTTTCTTGGCTTCGACCAAACGATGGAACATTATGACAGCGAATTTGGGAACAAATAAAAAAAAAATTCGCAGCACACGTCTTACTTTTTTTGATGGATCAGCGGAGTCTGTACAGTTAAATGGCAAACAAAAATTCCGCGTAGAAACGTTTATACGCATAATTGACACATTACATGTTTATTTAAAAAAGCGTTTCTGCTGCATACCAAGAAATTGATGAAATTTTTAGTTTTCTTTCTCAATTAATAACAATTGATTCTGACCAGTTGTGAAAAAAATGCAAAGAATTTGCCCAATTCTACCACAAAGACATTAATGCTAAGGAGTTCATATCAGAATGTTTTCATTTAAGGCAGTACCTCAAGAACATAGCAACGGAATCATCGGATTTGAGTATCACAGCTTACATAACCTAATATAGTCCGATAAGTTAGAAGAAACTTTTCCAAATTTTGAAATTGCTACAAGAATATTTCTTTGTTTAATGATCACTAATTGTAGTGGAGAGCGGTCATTTTCTCGGCTAAAGAGAATAAAAAATGAATTACGAACGTCTATATTACAAAAACGCCTAACTAACTTGTCAATTATGTGCATTGAAAGTGATGTCCTTCAAAAAATTGATTTTGAGGTAATAATAGAAGATTTTGCAGCATACAAATCCCGAAAAAAACCTTTAGCGTAGCCAATTTAAATCAGAACATAAATACCTAGGTTATATTTCTTATAACATTAAATAACATGTATTAAATTTGTATTAAACATAATAAATTTAAAATCATAACAAAAAAATTCTTGTCATTCGTTTTTTTTTTTAATTTCCAGTGGGGCCCCAAATTATTTTGTGCCCAGGGGACCCGACATGCCTTAAGACGGCCCTGGCTAACTTATCTAAAAATAACCACAGCTTAGGACTTAACCATAGTTAGGAAGGTCAACTTTATATGGAAATATCTGTATTTAAAGTTAAACTGTGGTTATTTTTAGAAAAGTTACTCGCTCTTAGTCTCTAAATTTTGTTAATAAAAATCTTTGCTTTCAAATTTTAAAATTCTCCCTCCCCTACCTAAATGTCTAGATATAAAACTTTCCATTTCAATTTATTTTAACCCTCACCATAAATTGACTGTTCAAATTTTCTGCTTATTTAAACATTAAATTATTTTTTTTTTTGGAAAATCTTAAACTAATTTCCTTTAAATTTTATTTTTGAATTTCCTTATTTTTTTTTCAGCTGGCGTACAAGCAGCAGTTGCTGGTGGTGTTCCAAAACGACGCGTCGTTGTGGCTTTATACGATTATAAATCACGTGATGAATCTGATTTGAGTTTTATGAAAGGCGACCGTATGGAAGTTATAGATGATACAGAATCCGACTGGTGGCGTGTGGTTAATTTAACAACACGACAAGAGGGTTTGATACCATTAAATTTTGTAGCCGAAGAACGTAGTGTGAACAGTGAAGAGTATGTATTGGAAAGATATTTTTGATTTTCTTTTTTAGATTTTAGACAAATGTTAAGTAAATGTATTTCATTTCATTTTCTTTTTTTTCTTCTCTGTTATAAAGTTGGTTTTTTGAAAATGTTTTACGCAAAGAGGCAGACAAACTTTTATTGGCTGAAGAAAATCCTCGGGGTACATTTTTGGTACGACCCTCGGAACACAATCCAAATGGTTTTTCATTATCTGTTAAAGACTGGGAAGATGGTCGTGGTTATCATGTTAAGCATTATCGTATAAAACCATTAGATAATGGTGGTTATTATATAGCCACCAATCAAACGTTTCCCTCCCTACAAGCTCTAGTTATGGCCTATAGCAGTAAGTAAATTTAAATTTATATACAAAATTACACAATTAATATTTAAATGTCTCTTGTGTTTTTTTTTTGTGTGATTATAGAAAATGCTTTAGGTCTCTGCCATATACTGTCACGACCTTGTCCCAAACCTCAACCACAAATGTGGGATTTGGGTCCAGAGTTGCGTGATAAATATGAAATACCACGTTCTGAAATACAATTAATACGTAAATTAGGTCGTGGCAATTTTGGTGAGGTCTTTTATGGCAAATGGCGTAATAGCATTGATGTGGCTGTTAAAACACTACGTGAGGGTACTATGTCAACAGCTGCCTTCCTGCAAGAGGCTGCCATTATGAAAAAGTTTCGTCATAATCGTTTGGTTGCACTTTATGCGGTTTGTTCACAGGTTTGTAATTGTTGATAATGGTGGAGTATCATAAAAATTTATAAACATTTCTTTTCTTACGTCTCAACTTTACATCATCAACTATTTTAAATGTTACTTCTCCTTTTTTTTTCTTTCTTGTGTTTGTAGTGGTTTTGAAAATTTTTTTCAACTTGTAAAAAAAAAAGTTCATTAAAAACTTTATTTCCATTCACTTTAGGTGTAGTTATGGTAAATTTTAATAGTACTTTTTTTTTAACTGTAGTCCTTTTGTACATAAAAAGTTTTTAAATGATGTTGGTGGGTTGACAAGACGACCGACAGAGTCCAGGAAACATTTTGTTTAATGTTTGTTATACATTAGAATCGAGACCATAAATAAGCCGTTTGTGCAAGAATTTTAACCCATTCACTACCCTTGCACACAACGGTGTACACATTTTTCAAAATATATATAAAAAAAAATACGTGTATGGTAACCGATTTGATGCGGGTATCGATAAGGGTAACGCTATTTTCGTTTATTTCGGTAACGGTATTTTAGGGGTAATGGTATTTCAGTTATTTCGGTAACGGCTTTTTAGCGTTAACGGTATTTTACTTATTTCGGTATCGGTATTTTAGCGGTAAGGTTATTTTAATTATTTCGATGATAATGGTTGGACTAGGTAACGGTATTTTAATGATAACGTTAACTTAGTTAATCAGGTAATGTCAATCCACATCGACAATTTTAGTCCCATTATGCCCGAATACTAATGACTAGCCAGTTTATGATCAAGCTTTGGGAAAATATATATATATCCATTTACAGCGATTATTTTTTCTGATTTTCTCAGATTATTTCGATAACGTTATTTTAAGTATAACTTAACGGTACGGTATTTTAAGGATATTGGTATTTTAGTTGTATCGGTAATGTAATTTTATAGATAACGGTATTTCAATTATTTAGTTAACCTTACCGTATAGGTTATCGGTTACCCTTACCGATAACCGCATAGAATCGGTTAACATCCATTAACATTGAAATTGCTCTTTCATATGATCTAGAGCTGGGCGTGGTAGGCAAGTACCCGCTGTAATAAAAATGAAGTGTTTGCCAACCACGATTTTAATCAATTAAAAATATCAAAATTGATGAAAAAAAATCATTTTTGTTAATTGAAATTTTTGAATTTTAAAAATTATAACTAAGTTTTTATAGTATTGCACAAAAGTAATTAAATCTAATCCGAATCAGTAAAATAAATTGTATATGTTTAATATCCCAGCAAAAAATGTTCTGCTAAGAAATGATTCTAATCGATAATTTTCATCGATAAATTTAACATTGGCTTGTCATAGGAGGGATCATACAAACGTCAAAGCGTTGGCAGAACGTGCGATTTTCAATAATTAAAGTGTTGGGCCAACTTTGAAATTAATCTTCGGTTGGCCGTTTGTTTTTTGAAACGTTGGGAACGCATTGGCAACAATGTTAAAATAAGTGCTCTGCCAGCCCTGAAATGGTAACGTCAATCTCTGCTTGGTCGTTTGTAATTTGAAAGGATGGCGAAGTGTTGGCGAAACATTATAAAAAGTTCTTTAATAATGTTTTTTTTTGTTTTTGCCAAACTTAAGAAAACTGAAATTTGTGTTTTTTAGTTTAAATTGAGAAGTGAAGGGTAAAAATCGAAATCTAGTATCAACCTAGCTAATATGTTCGATTTCTTTTATGTTTGTAAAGGGTGTTTTTTATACAGGTATAGAACTTTAAGTTGGCAACACTTTTTAACTGGCGTAATTTAAGTAATTTATGTTTAGTTTGGTTTGGCATTTTAACATGAATAGGCTGACGCCTGAAAAACGCTTCCAACAACGCAATTAATTCGATTAACTATGTAATGTTTTCGCACCATGTTTACTCTAAATGGTAATATGCATTCACAGAGACGTCGTACAGTGCGTACAGAAGAAGTTATTGCTGCTGTAGAGCGTAGCGTAGAGGAAGCCCCAATCAGTCTATTCGTTAATGGTGACTGCTTTAATAATTACTGACTTTTTCGTTCGTCAATTGAGCAACCATGATGTGCAGGATGTGGTTTCAGCAAGACAGCGCAACATGTCACACAGCTCGTGCCATAATTAATTTATTGAAGGAATCGTTAGGTAACCGCATAGTTTCACGTTTCGGAGTCATGAATTGGCCTTCAAGATCGTGCGATTTAACGCCGCTGGACTATTTTCTGTGCGGATATGTGAAGTCGATATTCTAAGCCGTTAAGCCCGAAACGATTGACCACTTGGTTATTGCCAATATACGGCCACAAATGTTGGCGCAAAGTAATCGAAAATTGGACCTTCAGACTAGACTACGTTAGAGCTAGCCGTGGCGGTCATATGCCAGAAGTCATATTTAAATTATAATGCCAGGAAATTGTCTTTCAAATAAAATAAATTTCATGTCAATTTAAAAAATTCATCTTTATTTTATTCCATTTCAAAATTTTATACCTAATAAGAAAACAATCAACTAGAATATGTTGTGTTTAAATATTACTATACATGCCGGATTACCAATTCGTTCCCAGTAATGGTAGCAGTTGAACTGGCAACCCTGTGTCTCTTATTTCTAAAAGGAACTTTTATTTCAAAAAGAAACATTTATTTCAAAAAGTACATTTTATTTCAAAAAGGAACTTTTATTTCAAAAAGTACCTACATTTTATTTCAAAAAGTACCTTTTATTTAAAAAAAAATACTTTTTTTTATAAAAAAGTACCATTTTATAAAAAAAATATTTTTTTTTATAAAAATTTAACTTTTTTATAAAATAAAGTGCATTTTATTTAAAAAATTATATATTTTTAAAAAAAGTATCTTTTATTTGAAAAAGTACCTGTTTTTTTCGAAAAGTAACATTTATTTCAAAAAGTGAAATAAAATGTCTTAAGCAGAATTAAGACTTTTGATAATTTAAAATCGACTTAATTTTTAGGGCCTTTCCCAATATTAATCCCTCATAAGGATTTTGTTTTCAGAAATGTTTTATAATTAAAGTCACAGATTTTGTTGTAATTCTACAAAAAAGTTTTTTTTTTTAAATTGAATTCTTATTACTTTTCTAAATTTAATAATTCGTCTGTAACAAATATACACTTTTACTTCTTTCTGTTATAATAAAAAAAAAAAACAAAGATATTTATCAAAATTTTTCTCTCTCAAATCTTTCAGGAAGAACCCATTTATATAGTTCAAGAATATATGTCAAAAGGCAGCTTACTAGATTATTTACGTGAAGGTGATGGCCGCTATTTACACTTTGAAGATCTTATTTACATTGCTACACAAGTTGCCTCCGGCATGGAATATTTAGAATCCAAACTACTGATACATCGTGATTTAGCAGCACGTAATGTACTAATAGGTGAAAATAATGTAGCAAAAATATGTGATTTTGGTTTGGCTCGCGTTATAGCCGACGATGAGTATTGTCCGAAACAGGGCTCAAGATTCCCTGTCAAATGGACAGCACCCGAAGCTATTATTTATGGTAAATTTTCAATTAAATCCGATGTCTGGTCATATGGTATACTACTCATGGAATTATTTACATATGGACAAGTGCCATATCCGGGTATGCATTCGCGTGAAGTTATTGAGAATATCGAGCGTGGCTTTCGCATGCCAAAACCTACAAATCATTATTTCCCTGATAATATTTATCATTTGTTGTTACAATGTTGGGATGCTGTACCAGAGAAGAGACCAACATTTGAATTTTTAAATCATTATTTCGAATCGTATTCAGTGACGTCGGAGGTGCCCTATAGAGAGGTGCAAGATTAGGATAAGTTTATAAATATTCAATATTTAGGTATAATTATATAAGTTCTCGAAAACAAAACAAATTCCTTTAATTTTCTTTAACATTTATTACATCTACTTTTTTTTCATTTAAACATATTTTCATGGAACTGAAATATTTAAGTTTGTTTTATTATTCTCTTTTTTTCTTCTTTTGTTTAATTTAGAATTATAAATATATAGAAATCGTTAAAAAAAAAAACAAAACATTAACAACGCCAACAATATATATGTTATGCATATATAATCAAATTAAAAACAAAATACAAACAAATATAAAAAAAAATTTAAAAATAAGCAATCTTTTTAAAAAAAAACCCCTAAACCAAATCCCAGTCTATATTCAAATTACAAAACAAAATATATACATAAATTATATGGAAATGAAATAACAAAAATACCAAATTTTTTTACACAGTTTAGAAAACAAATAAATAAATAAATAAAAATATATTTAAAAATATAAAACAAAAATAAACTTTTTTGATAAATTAACAAATCAAACTGATGATACATGATTTGCTTTTAATATTAAATAAAAAGAAATAGAAAAAAAAATTCAAAAAAAAAAACTATAAAACAATTTAACAAAAGCTTTCATCATTTTACAAATAAAAAATCCCCAAAAGACCTTCATAAACATTTTCATTAACACTCAGCTAAATTCAGTTAATTTCAAATTTGTCTTTTCTGCCGATTGAATTGATTTAAGACGACACATTTCTTATTTCTAAGAAAACCAAACCATTCTTATACAAAATCAAAGTCAATAGTTTTAAGAAAGTTTTTCTAATTTTTAAAATTATTTTTCTATACTTTTTGGTGTTTTCTTTTCTGATAAAAAAATGTCGCATTTTTAAAATGTTATTTTTTTTTTTAATTTTGCCATAAACCGGAAAAAATCACGAATTTTTTTAAGAAATATTTTAAAAGTACAAACAATATTTTTTTTGTTTTTTAAAACAAAACAAAAGCGTAAAATATCAGCTGTTTTTTTGGGCAATATCTCACACTGTGATTTTTTTCATTGCAAAAAAGGCAACTGTTTCGCATTTGAAGATGTAACAATATTAGAAAAAAAAACACGGTACCCTTTCACAAAGCTCCATTTTTTTGAAAAGAACATAATATCCCTCGTTAAGGGCAAAAATATTAAATTTTTGTCAGAAAAGAAAACACCATTAGTTATTTCTCAGATTGTGTGGCTCGGAAGTTTATGTAAATACAATTTTGGTGTAAATACAAGCCGGAGTACAAAGTTTTATCCAAATGATTTTGGGATCAATTTGTTAATGCATATTTTTTTTTGCATATTTTACTTTAAATACATACCTATTTTTACATATTTTGTGATATATACATATTTTTAATGCATAATTGGCATTTTTATTGCATATTTTTCTATAAATGCACATTTGTTGCATTGAAATGCATGTTTTTAAGAACATTTTCGATGTTTTACTAAAAACTGCGGTTTTGATAAATTTGTTGTTTTTAAAGATATTTTTTTTCCTTAAAATTATAAATATTTGTCGATACTTTTTTTTTCGCCACGAAGACAAAAATAACAGAAAAGTAAAAGTACTAACGTTTCGACGGTGATTACGCTAATTTTCTTATATTTAACCAAAAAATACCAAAATTGTGTTAACAAAAGTTTAAAACGCTGAAAACATCAATAATATGCATATTTTTAAAAATTTTGAGTACATATTTTACGATTAAAAATGCATTAACTTCCGAGCCCTAGTCATTGCCTTGTAATATTGAGACTTTGTTTCCAAAAGAGTACCATTTATCGAAATAAGTACATTTTATATAATAAAGTGCCTTTTATATAATAAAGTACCTTTTATATAAAAAAGTATCTTTTATATAAAAAAGTACCTTTTATATAAAAAAGTACATTTTATATATTAAAAGTGCCTTTTATATAAAAAAGTATGTTTTAAATAAAAAAGCACCTTTTATAAAAACTGCACCTTTTGTATGAAAAATTCCCTTTTATATAAATAGTACCTTTTATATAAAACTGAACCTTTTATATAAAAAGACCCTTTTATATAAAAAGTACCTTATATATAAAAAGTACCTTTTATATAAAAATCAGGGTTGGTATTCAATACCTCTTCATAACGGTAGATGGCTACCAACGTTACATCAAGACCGAAATGAAAATTTTGAAAGAGCGGTTCCATTTAAGAAAAGTATGTTCTTGTATAATCGGTCTTATTTCGCTATTTTACCGGTTTGGTTCTGAAATATCTTGATCTTAAGTAAAAAGAACGCTAAAATATCGAAAAGTCGCACTATGGAGATTTTACTAGGAATTGTTGGCCAAAGTCAAACTGTTATTTGTTTTAAAATCCTTTTTTTATGCCATTATAAACTAAACTATTTAAAAGTAGGCTGGCACATATTTTTTTCCGCCATCCCCTTTTATACTTACAAGGGGAGTCTCCCGATGGGTTCTCTCCGATCGGCCCAATCTCATGTTTTGGGGGTAAAAGGTTGAGTCAAAGATTACACAATTTTTCGTTTTTTTTTTTTTTTATTTTTTTTTGGCTTATTTTAAATTGTTTTACAGAAATTTTTGACAAATGAAAGAGCTTTTGCAGACGCATTAACTGGTATACGAAACATGTCCGATAACTTCATAGTATTTTTGTTATATAAAGAAATGAGTTTTAAGTGAATTTAAAACTGACGTTTTGTTAAAGAATTATAGTTGGATTAAGCTAAAAAAATATATACGTATAAATATACCTATTTAATTTAGTCGAGAGGGTGTCTGAGCTTTCTCCGATATTCGTCTTTTATGCGACTTTTTCCGAAGAGCTTTTTAACCCATATTTCAAATATTTTAAATAAATGGCATCATTAACACATTACACAGGTAATGTAATAGTGGTATCAAAATTTTAATTTTCTCGAGTACAACAAAACCGCGTTCTACAAAAAAAAAATGAATTTCATTAGTTTTAGACATGTTTCCATTCAAAACTGTATTAACTTCGGCCCCAACTTTTAACCCTTAAACATGAGATTTGGCCGCTAAAAAAATACTAATCCCTAATTTGTTTTTTCTTTATCACATACCCAAATTTCATTTAGATCGGACAGAACCCATCGGGAGACCCCTTGTTAGCGGTCCGATTGCAATGTGATTGCTTTGATGTTGAACCTACCAATTTTAGAATTACATTTAGAACTTTAGAATTACATCCCTGTTCAATGCTAAATATTATAATTGCCATGAAATTAATTTAATATAGACAAAATATTATTAACTAAACGTTGTGAAACAATGCAGAATAAATCATCAATATATTTTGTGATTATCTTTGGTTTTACATCTAATTTCTCAATACAATAATTCAATAGTTTTTACATTACAATATCAGTTGCAACTGGAGAAGCTGGAAGTCCTTTTGTTGTATATATATAATTTATTATCATACTTCAAATATCTATTATCCACCATACAGAATTTTAGAATACGTAGACAAAGGGTTCTTTTAAATTGTTGTGTATTCCCTAATAAGATTCCATTTCGGTATATTTGGAAATAAAGATACAACGTCAAGTGAAATTAATTTTTCATCATCTTGTATCTTTAAATATTTTATCTTATCTCTAAAATTTAAAGTATCTTTTACATTATATTTAGAGTTTTCAGTTATCTTCTTAAGAATAACTGTACACTCATAATAATCCATGCTAAAAATATGAAAAAAAATGTCAAAACAACGAAATCTTTTGTAAAATGAACAAATTTTCGTTTATTTTACAAAATTATTGGTTATTTTGAGTGTAATGTACTTACATGATTCATAAGATGGGGAATTAACAGATGAACATGTTGGTCTTAAGGAAATTGTTTCTTATGGAACAATCTTATGGCACTCCATAAAATCTAGGTGCTGTAGATATATCGGTTTTAAATTTGTTACTTTCTAAAGATGTAATAATCCTCAATATAAAAAGATCTTCAACTAAATTATAATATCTCATCTGTAATCTGGTAGTTGGATCTCTATTCGATAATTTAGGTGTGGTAACCTACAATATTATTCATTCTCAAAATATAATCGCATTTATTCATTACCACAGTGGTATTCCACGTATCAGCATTTAAAATAAGTAGATCCTTATTATTATTTAAGAATTTTCTAGCCCTATTCACGTTTTCTAACATAAATGTATCAAAATCTTTTCTAACATAAATGACAAATGTCAATCGTTCCATATTCTAATGGTTATCTATAATATTTGTAAATCTATTGCTAGCTATTTCCTGTTCCTCCTTTCCTGTTAAAGTCTGTATAAAGTCTTCACCATTTGCTAGTATCTTCAAAACTGCAAAATTCTCCCTTTTTGATCGGAAGTGAGTGTTTCTGTCCTAGAACCCATTCTACCTCAGTGGGGACGTTAACATCTGATTTGTTAACATATCATTTCCTATAGTATTTAATATCCGATGCTCTTTGTTGTAAATTAATAAGATCATAAAACTTCTTTTTCATGCATCTCTTTCACCAATAAACTTAAAGTAATTGCTATTTGATCTTGGTGTTGAATAAATTTGTTGAAAATATTTCCAGTTAACGAGATGATTTAAACTAGTAGTGATACATTCTAATTCACTTGCCTCAATGATTCATGTTTACGTTTGTTTCATCGCCAAATTTGAATGAATAACTAGAATTTTCTAATATTACTAATATTTCGTCCCGCTATTCGCAAAAAACTGGACCTAAGTAAGACCAAATTTGGAATTTCATATTTTCAAAAGAGTTTTGTAATTACAACCAAACTTTTCTCCAACCGTACTATCAATATTATTAAATTTTAATACTATTGTAACAACCGACATTTATTTAAAAATTTCGATTTTTATTGTAACAATCGAATATTTTATGTATATGGACTATAATATTCTATAAATAGATTCACGTGCGTTTAACAAAATTAATTTTATTAATTAAAAAAAATTGTATGCCTCGAACTGGGCGCGAACCGGCGATGGTCCGTTTGTCCGGCAAGTACTTTACCTCTTGCCTAAACCCAATTTAAATTTGTATTTTCCCATTTTTAACCTTGCATGTTTTTTTGTTTTAAATTTAAATATGTATGTCTAAAAATTGATTTGCATGTACAACAGAAATTCGCTTGCTGATCTCAATATTTTATTAGAGCTACCAAAACTATAAAAAAAAATAATATATTATTTAAAAACTATTTTATTAAAAGAAATTCTAATTCCGCGAATTGGAGTCGAACCAAAGACCATCTGCTTGTCCGGCAATTACTTTACCTCTAGCCCACACCCAATTTGAATTTGTGTTTTCAAATTTCTACCTTGAATATTTTTGTTCTTCGTTCAAGTTAAAATATGAATGTCTAAAAATAGATTTGTATGTACAACAGAAATTGGGTTGCTAATCTTAATATTTTATTAGAGTTACCAAAACTATTAAAAAACTTTATATTTAAAATTGGTAACGAAAACTAATATTTTAGATAAAGTGATGGTTTTTTTTGCAGGCGAAACTAATATTCCATTTTAACTGCAAATATTTTATTCAAGGGATTAAATCTCCGAAAAGTGGTTGGTGTTGGTATTAAAGGCAATTTAGAAGATAATATTTTTTCAATATTGATTAAAAAACAAATATTTTGAATGATGTGACTGTGTTTGGGTTAATTTTATATATTTTCTGTTTACAATATAGGTTAATTATTCTGATGATGAATTTTAAGTACTTACAATTAAAATTATTGAATAATGATTAAATTTTGTTGGTTACAATGGAATTCCAACCAATTTATTCTCTGTGTGTAGAAGATAACTAGCAGATAAATATATTAATTAATTTTAAAAATATGCAAAATATGCAAAAATTGTCCTACTTTGACTTATCATATAAATTCTACATCATATAAATCTATTAGGGTAGTAAGACTAGGTTCACACACGGCAATTATACTTGCGCAATTCTTGAGTTTATAGAAGAGGGAGGAAAACAGAATGGAAGGGGGTACAGACTTGGCCGTACTCCAATTCCGTTTTGTTTTGTCATCCGCAATTTTCAACACTGCATGTTGATATACGAAAATTGCTGAAACAAACTTTTCCTGTGTGAACACAAAAGCAATTTCAAAGGAGAATTGAAGAAGAATTGCGCAATTATAATTGCCGTGTGTGAACCAGGACTAAGACAATACAAATTTATAAAAGAAAAAAAAATATAATATTAAATATTGAATTTTGTAATTGTTTTTTCGTAATTATGTTTCTAAACAACACAAACATTTTTTACAGGTTCACTTCATTGTATGCTAAAAATACATGTTTTTATATACAATTTTAAATAAATATAGGATATAGTGATATATTTAGTGGTTCATTAATTTTAGGTATTTTTCGAATATATTTTATTACTATTGTCATAAATTATGATGTCATTAGCGATATAGTCATAACGATAGTATTTCGATGTCAGCGAATTGTGAAACGAAAGTTGCTTTATTTTTTTTTTCATTTTTAATAAATGTTTATTTTTTAAAAAAAATGTATACTAAAATAATTTACATAAAAATACAAACATTTACTGCAACTAGCTTAGAGCTAACAAGCAGTTTGTCTAAAATAAGAGATGTTTTTCTTAAACTAAGCGTTGATGATTTGCTAAATCAGAGGGTTTTGTACGTTTTAATCTTCTTTCTAAATTAGCAGTGTAAATCAGGTTATGTGCTTCTGGATTTACATGAGTTCGTAGTCTCTCTGCATGTGTGGTTGCTATATCAGAAATTACTTCGGATACTGTTTTAATTTTGAGATCTCGATGGAGGTCAGCATTGCGTACGTACCAAGGAGCGTTAACTGCATTTTTCAATATTTTATTTTGGAACTGTTGAATTATGTTTACAACACCTTTTGAAGCACAACCCCAGAGTTGAATGCCATATGTCCAGATGGGTTTTAAAATTTGATTGTATATGAGAAGTTTGTTATGTGTTGTAAGAACAGACCTTCTCCCTATAAGCCAATTTAGTTTATGAAACCTTATTTTTAACTCTTCTCTTTTTGTTTTTACGTGTTCATTCCATTTTAGTTTCGAATCTAAGGTCATACCCAGGTATTCGGCCTTATTAGAACGGGGAATTTCGTTGTTATCAATATATATAGGTATACTATTTATTTTTTTGTTTGTAAAATCTACATGTATAGACTTTGTGTTATTAAGTTTAATTCGCCATTTTTTGGACCATGAAATCAATTTATTTACACCAGATTGAAGGTTTTGGGAAGACTCTGTTATTGTTTTTCCAATCGATAGAATTGCTGTATCGTCTGCAAAGGTAGCCGTTACACAATGTGGATGAGTTGGTAAATCACTTGTAAAAATCAGGTACAAAAGGGGGCCTAAAATACTGCCCTGCATTTATCTTTCTAAGATTAGAATATTCATTTACATGTTTAATTCTAAAATATCTGTTTTGTAAATATGATTGCAGTAAGTTATAGAAACTTGTTGGAAATATTTGTTTAAGTTTTTGAAGTAATCCATTATGCCAGACTTTATCGAAAGCTTGTGACACATCTAGGAAAACGGCCGAACAGATTTTCCTTTCTTCTAATGCTTTTTCAATGACGTTGGTTATTCTATGCACTTGGTCGATTGTTGAATGATTGTTTCTAAATCCAAATTGATGGTTTGGAATAATGTTTTCAGCTTCGATGATTGTTTTTAAACGTTTAATAATTAATTTTTCGTATACTTTTGATAACATTGGTAACAACGATATTGGCCTGTATGATGTAATTTCATTTTCTGGTTTACCGGGTTTAGGGATCATAATAATTTGAGCTATTTTCCAATAACTCGGAACATGATGTAGACGAAATGATGCATTTATTATTTGCGTTAATTTAAAAGTTATATTTAAAGGAAGGTGCTGTAATACTTCTGTGGTTATTAAATCAAAGCCAGGTGACTTTTAATTTCAGATCTTTTTTTAACACAAAATCAACTTCAGAAAGTTGCATTATGATTTTATGGAAAACCGATATTGTTAGAAAAGGTAAAAAAAGTGATTATCATTTATCAATTTACCATGAAAATTACCGAAATTCAACTGAGCAAAGAACACAGAGACAACAGAATTTTTGGTTGAAAAAACAAATACTGGGATCCTGAAAAATCCCGAAATCCCCAAAAACCCCGCGATTTCGGGATCTCCGAATTCAATCCCGATTGACTGGCATCTCTAGTGTGGGTCTGTGTGGCTACAGTTAACTTTTAATTATAAAAATTTTATTGATAAAAAAAGTAAAAACGTTCTTCTGTTCTTAATTCTGTGTTCGGACGTTCACAATAAAAGTTTATGAGGATTTTTGTAGAACTGTTTAACCCTACATCTGCCTTTTTTGTGGGTCTTAAGTAATTTTTTCAAATATACTACAAAAGGCCCCTAAAACGGGCGTTCTGAGGGTTAAAAAGCTACGCGAATATGTTCGGCTGCAAATTCCACTAGGGGTTATTGAAGACGAAACATTTATTCAGAGAAATAGTGAAAATGTTAAATTGAATATTTTCACTTTTAGCTCAATGTAAGATTTGGAATGCTGTATAAAATTTTGTAAAAAATAAGTCAGGCGTTTTATCGTGAGTGCTAAATAGCTAAAGGTAAAAATCATACATGAGGCTAATGAATTAAGTGGACTCATGAAATGATGATTTTATTACCATTGCATTGATATCAATGATAATGAAATTATTTTTATTATAATTTTTTTTTTTAATTAATAATAATGTTTTGATGATTATATTTCATTGATTAATAAAAATGGTTTTAAAATTCATTTCTGTAGTGAAAAATGGCTCAAATCAGAGATGGAAAGCCTTCGCTCAGCCTTATGCTTATTTTATTTCCGAATTTAATTTATCAGTCTGGTTTGTAACGAAGTGAAAATAGAAAGAAATGGAATGGAACTAGTAGAACTTGAACACTAAGGGCAAAATAACCGCAGGGTGTCCTAATAAATAATAGAGTGGAATATTGGTTCAAAATAGAACAATATGGTATGGAACGGGGAACGAGTGGAATCAAAACACTAAACACATTAGTGTTATCGGTGTGTTCAGGCCAATTTTTGCAAAATATTTGCCCGTTTTGCGGATATTAGCCGTTTTATAAATTCGAGATATTAGTCATTTTATAAAATGGCGTTAAATGGCCGATATCTCCGAATCTAAGCGAGAAAGGCAAAACGGACAAAATGTATGCAACACAGGAGCAATAATACACCCAGATAATACAAATGGGCTAGGTCCAAAAAAGAGCCCAAGGACTTTATTTTTTACAAAGCGTCCACAAAAAAAAGTTGTATATTTTTACTCTGTTTCCAACCCATTTTTTTTTTTTTTAATTTAATGATACTGTAATTATATTTTTATTCATTAGTATGATTTCATTCTCATTAATAATGATTTTTCTAATGAAAAATATTTTATTATTATTAAATGGTAATGACATTTTTCATTATCATATCAATGGTAAGGAAAAATTCCCATCTATAGTAGTAATACATTTATTTATTTATTTAATGTCTATAGAACATAGTTCCTTACAGACTAAGAATATCTTAATTTTAATTAAATTAATTTAAAAAAATTAAATAATTATTTAATTATTAAAATAACTACTATAATTTTACAGAATTAAATAGCAAAAAATTTTTAAAATTGGATTTTGATGTATTAAATTCTACAATTTGATTTACATTTAATAAATTGAATTCTCTAATTGTCCTAATTAGAGGACTATTCAAGATATAATTAGAACGATGACAAATTTCAAAAAACAAATCATTGTGACGAAGATGTCTACTGGGTACATTGAACGGAATTTTCTCCAAGAGACTGGAGCAATCAATACTACCATTTATTAAATCAAATAAGAATAGCATTGATTGAATCCTACGCCGAGTTTCTAACGTTTCTAAACCAAGATGCATGCAACGGACTTCATATGTAGGAACTGGATAAACAAAATTCAAATGCGGTAATGCAAATTTAATAAATTTTTTCTGTATTTTTTCAATACGTTTAATATGAATATCTGCATGAGGGCTCCAAATTATTGCACCATATTCTAATTTAGACCTGACATAAGAAGTATACAACAATTTCAAGGTATAGGGATCTGAAAAATCATTACAATTTCTTCTAATAAAAGCAAAAGTAGAGTAAACTTTGGGAATCATTTTTTCCATATGCGGCAAAAATGTCATCTTACAATCAAATACTATTCCTAAGTCTTCAACTTCATTAACAGATTTAACTAAATTAGCACCAATTCTATAAGAAGTTTGTATAGGATTACGGATTCTTGCATATGACATATGAAAACACTTGTTCATATTAAAATTCAATTTATTATGAAAACACCATATATTTAGATTATCAAGATCAATTTGTAAATTTAATGCATCATTCAAACTACCAACTCTTGAAAACACTTTCATATCATCAGCATAGAGTAGAAACTGAGAATATTTAAAACATGTAAATACATCATTTATGAAGATATTGAACAATAAAGGGCCCAATACACTCCCTTGTGGCACACCAGAAGTTTGAATATAAGGTGACGATTCATAGTCATCTATCTTCACAACACATTCCCGATTATGTAAATAGGAAGAAAACCAACTATAAAAAGCCGAATGAATGCCCAAGCTTGACAACTTTTCTAATAAAATCTTATGTGACAATTTATCAAAAGCTTTTGATAAATCCATATAAATTGCATCAACTTGTGAAGAAACTTCAAACTGCGACATACAATAATCAGTAAACACCATTAGATTCGAAATTGTGGATCTTCCACTACGAAATCCATGCTGTTGTGGAATTATAAGAGATTTAGTTGCAAAATATAATCTATTATATATCACATGTTCAAAAAGTTTTGAAACTATTGTTAACTTAGAGATTGACCTGTAATTAGTCACATCCTCCTTACGGCCAGATTTAAATATTGGAGAAATTATAGTATATTTACAACGATCAATAAAAATACCTTCCATTAAAGATTTATTAAAAATATTCATTACCGGATATGAAATTGAAAAGCAGCATTTCTTTAACAAGAAAGCACATAAACCATCAGCATCAGAACAGTATGAATCCTTTACATCTAAAATAGCCTGTAAAACCTCATCTTTAGATACTGAAACAATTCCCAAATTAATATCAGAAAAAGGGTACAAATTCCTAAATAAAGTTGCATCAAATATTAAATTATCATTATCAGCGGCAAAATTTGACCTGAAATAATTCGCAAAAAAATTTACAATATCATCAGATTTATCAGTTTTAAGATTCCCATAAACCATTGAAGATGGAATGCCAGTATTCTGTTTCTTAGACCGAATAAATGTCCAAAATGATTTAGGATTAGACTTAATGTCATTTTCAACTTTAAGCAAATATTGCTTATACAAAAATTTATTAAGAAAATTAAATTCTTTTTGACGTTGAAGATACTGTTGTTTTACCTCAGTACAGCCAGTTAAATTATAGCGCTTATGAAGTTTATTTCTTTGATTTTTTAAATTTCTTAAACCCTTAGTGTACCAGGGATGTGTTAAAGAATTTTCCCTCTTAAGAGGAATATTTTGAAAACAAATACTCAAAAAGGTATCCAAAAACAAATCATATGATACATCGAACAGTTACCATTCAAAATATTGTCCCAATTGACATTACTTAAAACAGAATTTAATGCATCAAAATCACAAAACTTAAAATTAAATTGTTTAGCAGACGTTGAATTTTTACTACGTAAGTAATTATAACACTCTAATTCAATAACTAAAGCAGTATGATGTATTGTTTTTGAAGAAAATGGTTGTAAACACTCATAGATATAGTATTTTGCATCAGAATTGACGAATACCAGATCCAATATATTATTTAGATTATTACAAATATTATTGATCTGAATAAGATCCAATTCAAAACATGAGTCAATGACGTTGATTTCAAAATCCTTATTAACATTAGTTGGTAAAAAAGTACCATTAAAATTAGACCAGACAATATCAGTTAAATTGAAGTCGCCAAGTACAACAAATCGAGTATTTTCAACCACATTCTCATTAAGACATAAAATATTATTTACATGTGCAGCATACAATTCAGATGATTTTATTGGCGGAACATATGATGCACAGATATACAGCAAACCAGAAGGTATAACAACAAAAAGCTGATCAAGTTCTTCATCTACCGCCACTTTCGAACAAACATATGATTTTAGCTCCTTTTTCACTGCTATCAAAACACCGCCTCCTTTTTTTAACCCAAGTTTTCTCAAAACTTCTATCCTTTCGATACACACTGTACATTTTTAAATCAAAATATTCAGAATCAAAGAAGTCCTTATTTAGCCAAGACTCAATAATAACAAAGGCATCATAATCATATTGAGATGAAAAATCAAATAAACATTTACTTTTAGAACGCATACCAGAGACATTTTGAAAATATATTTTTAAATTAGAGTTATCATTTAAAATATATTTGTCTATCTTCTTCCCAGATCCAATGGCTTTTTTGGGAAAAAAACAAAAGGTCGAACTCGAATACTTGTAGGCCAAAGGGAGGCTTTCATTAACTCATCATAGAACCTCTCAGTAACTCCTACTTTAAAATTAACATGTGTAAGCAAGTTAATATCAGCATCTTTTTTAATGAGCCTCGTACATACCAAATGTTGTTTATCAACATTTGCATGCTTATTAACAAAATTAATAATTTGATCAGCAGTAACACTTGGTTTGAAACCCGCAATATGAACGAACTTCTTCTTTACAACCACATCAAGTTCTTCTGTATCATTAGATCCAACAACAACAGCACGACTCCTACGTTTTCTTTTACGAGGCATCATCCATTCGCTACGTTGATTGTCAGTTTCAAACAAGTTAGAAGCAGCAGTGGGATATGAAGTAATAGAAGAAACATCATCATTATCATTATTAGGCAAAGCAGAAGCAGCAAGAACACCATCAATACTATTTGCATGTGTAAATGTGTTAGATCGAGCAATTGTTTTTTTTGATAATTGCTTTTTTTGTTGACTACTAGCATTTTCAAGGTTATTTTTAAAAAGTTCATTGAACTTCACCTTAATCTCTTTAACATCTTCACTCATTGTTGGCATTGCAGTTACATGTTGTTTAACTTCTCTTACTTCAGTAGAAAGGGAAGAGACAGCAACCACTAAATTAGACGAAACTTTAATGCAATCATCGCAATTATAAACAATATTTTTATTATTATTAAATATTTCAATAATTTTATTATCAACTTTAGCACAAATCAATGTATCTTTGCTCTGCAAATGTGGCAAGAAACACTATCCGATTTAACAGAATTAAAGCACTTTGCACACAGAGTTTTAAGCGGAGCACTCATTTTTAACGTCTTTACACAATAGCATTCAGTTGAAGACTGACATTTAATAATACATTTTCGCTGATGTTTTTAGACTGACTTACTTTTTGTTATGATTATTTGATATACATTTTTTTTAAATTCGTTAAAATAAGCCGTAATCATGCCCAGTTTGAAATACAGAACCTAAACTATCACGTCAAATTACCTTGCCCAGTTACGGGCCGATATCTCGTTATTTAGGGGTTTGACAGTTTGTCGATTCATAACGGTATTTTGTAGATGTAACAAACAAAACCTAATGGTGAAGATTTTAAAAGAAAATTAAGTAAATCGACAAAATTTTGTATACAAATTATAAAATATTATAATTTTGTTTATTAAAATCCGAAAATGGAAAATTCTTTAAAACTTCTTTTTATTCACTTTTTTATATTAACGTAAAATTATACTTTATAGTATTGCGCGTTTTGAAATGGCACAATAAAACAGAGAAAATCTTGTGTATTAAAATAGGAACATTTTTTTTAAATAGTGACAGCGGAAATCAAACTCGATGACAGTTGAGAGTTTCGATATATTCATGCAACAACATGAAAAAAGCGAAATGGTACAGTCCAATACGGAATATTCCCTGACTTTAGCTACAGCTTATTTAACTACATTTTATTTTAAAGAAGTACCTTTTATGATGTGAGCAAGATTATTCAAGTTCAAGATCATTTGCTTTTTGTTAAATTATGCTCACATCATAATTTATGATAAAAGATCGAAAAATAAACTTTTGGTTTAAATTTTTTAAAATTTAAAAGTAAAACATGAAGTACATTTTAATTAAAAAAGTACATTTTATATTAAACAGTACCTTTATTTAAAAAACGTACCTTTAGTTTAATAAAGTGCATTTTATTAAAAAAAAGTACCTTTTATTTAAAAAAAAAAAAACAAGCTTCAAAATTAATCAGAAATGGGCTCAAAATATGTAATTAAATACATACAAATTATAGTGCACTCAGGGAAAAAAGTTTCATCATATTGATGATATTGTTTCATAAATCGTTTGTCATCAATTATTCATAAATATGATGAAAAGTTCCATAAAAACTTATGATAAATGTTTCATAGGCCTTCATCATTTCATAAAAAAGTTTCATAAACTTTGTGAAAATAAGTTTTGGCTTTTTTAGTGAATTTTTTATTTTTTGTTTGAAATTTATCATTTTTGTCATTTGCAGATAGAGTTTTTTACCTACCGGTGCTTATTATTAAAAAAAAATAATTAATTCCACAAACAAATATAATCAAAAAAACAAAAAAATGTGAAAAATTAAATTTTCGTAAAATTCCCTAAAGTGGTCCAGTGATATATTAACTCATTAATGCCGGACCCCCGATTCCATTGTCCAATATCGATGAAATTTCACACATTCTTTACTTAAGGTTTTGCAAGTTATTTGATATAATTTTCTTTTCGATTTCCCATACTTGGGACTTAAGAATTAACCACTGATATAATATAATTCCTCTGTGGTTTTTTAATTAAATTATTTTGTTATGCTCTTTCATGTAAAACTCTTCATTTTTACTTGAAAATAATCGATATTTCAAGTAAGGGTAAAACTGTAAAATACGTATTTTAATGGTCTTGTCATGAAATCATACATTTAGCCCAAGTGAGTGGTCCTACCAATTTGTTGCACTTTAAAGAATACCTAACACTATTAGCCAACTATAAAGTTTTCCGATGTGTCGCTTCTCCAATTTTTCAGAGGTAATTTCAATTCTTTCTTTCAATTTTTCAGAATATGTAAATTTGCAGACAATTGAACAGATAATTACCAACCCCCAATTTTACACCAACATTTTCCTAAAGTATTTTTATCCTTTCTCCACCTACCTGTAAAAATCAATTTGATGCAACTTTTTGGGTACTTAAATACCCAATAGGCAGGAATGGGTTAACTACAAAAATCTTATTTCAAGACATATGCAATTGAAAAACTCTATAAAATGGGTTGAAACGATTCTAGTTTAATTAAACTACATTTTGCTATACAATATAATGAGTTTTGTGTGTGATGAATTTCACTTTCGATCGAAATCAAAATTTCAACTGTCATTACTTTGTCACATTTTAATTTTAAATAACATTAAGTCCTGATTACTGAATGTTCAGCTAAAATGTAATGTAGGCAATTCTCTCAGTGTACCACAGTGTAATTAACATTGAATTTCGCTGAGTGTTAACACAAACATACACTTTTGTAAATTTATTTTCCCGAATATTATTCATTTGTAAATTTGTTAAAAAAAAATTTAGATTTATGCATATTTTAGTTTCAAAATTATAATTTAATTTTAATATATGAGTGTTTAATATACATACATACTCATGCATTTATAAATATTTATATTTAAAACAATATTCTGATTATTATAAACAACATATTAAAAATTATTAATTATTAAATATTATGTAAATTTGTTTAGGAATAAAATTTAAAAACATTTAATTTAAATTTCAAAATTTACTTTACATGTCATTATATCCCTATCCCTATCCGACCCCCTCCTTCCAGTCCTTAAAAAAAAACACAACTGATAAAAAATAAATAAAACAATCATGAAAATTGCCCAAGGATAAGAAGAATTGTTTCTGAGAAGTACAGTAAACACAATCACCAAAGCATACAAAATGCGAACTTATTATTTTCCTATCCCGCTCTTATTAGAAATTTTGCTAATATTTTATAAATATACGGTAATAATGTAAGATCCAAAATTTACATAAACACATTTTATATGATAAATGGTAAAATTGTTATCCGTGGATTTTTGAAAAAAAAAAATTTGAAAGAATTTTTTTTAGAAAAAATATGTAACCAAATTGGAGTCGGTTGGAATCATACTCCTTAATAAAAACTGGTTTGTATAAATTTTGAAAATCGTTATTACAAAATTGAATATAAATGCAAAAATGCACTCTGCATACTTTTTGAGTCCTGCTGATAAAAAAAAATCGATACCTTACATTCAATAACCTCTATGAACCAATTTCTTGAAAATCATTTTTGGATGAAAAACTGTTCACTGCAGCTACATCTCTGACAAAAAAATTCAGCGGAAAAAAAAACAATTTTAGTACGTTTTTTAAGTATTGGGTATTTCTCTATCAACCTTAACATTTATTTTTGAATGCAACACCCTCTATCAACCACATTAAGGTTATCGACTTATTAAAAATGTCTTATTACACTCAAATAAAAAATTTAGTACAGTCAGCTAAATTTTAGTCAGGAGGGTGCTTGCAAAAAAATTGCTAATGTCAGCAAAATCTTTTGCTGAGAGCGAGGTGATTTTTAGCAACAAAATTAGTAGATTCAGCAAAAGTTTTGCTAAGACTTAGTGTATTAGATATTAAAAACCCCTTGCTAAACATTAATACGATTTTTGCTGAATATTAGTAGACTGAAAAAAACTGTAGAAAATTTTTACTTTAGTTAATTTATTTTGATGAAAATCATAAAACATATTTTTGTGATTATTTTTAAAATGATTTACAATACGTTACAAAATATAAAAATTTTCATACTCCCACATTGGCGACATGAATTGATGTAATATCCGCAAATATATAAAAATAATTATATATAACATAAACAAAATTATCTTTCAACTACTTACATCAATGGTTGTCTCAAAGATGCTATCTTTTAAAGGAACGCTAATGCCTCAGAGAATTATAGAAACGAAAACATAACAAAATGTACCATATACAACCCTTTTTTTGCAATAAGAAAAAGGAAACATACCTAAGATGCATGTCTTTGTCATTCGCTTTAGTCTTTCTACCTGCTGTATATTTGTTTACAACTTGACCACTCAATTTGACTACAAATACACATTTAATCTTCTTTAAATTTAAATATTTTATTTTGTCTTATATTGAATTAATAGACAATTACTTTCACAAACCGGTGAAAACGCAAAATTTAAGTTGTTTCAATCCACAATTTTGTTTTATGTATAAAAAACAGATACAAAATCTTCCATGGTTGATTTTTTATGTGCCTTACTAGAGTTGTACTTTTTAGTACAATTTTCCTCGTCACTACTACATCTTGACATCTAATTCATTCTGCGTATAACTTTTAATCTGGTTGTCGTTCACACTATTGATGTGCTAATCAGCACAATTTTTTTAGCAAAATAAATTAGTAAAACATTAGTAAAATATTAGTAAAACATTAGTTCAAAACAGTTAAGTGCTGACTAAGTATAACTAAAATTTTAGTTTAAAACATAATTTTAGCAAAAAATTTGCTGAAAAATAGTATACCTGATTTACAAGATGTTTTACTAACTTTTCTACTAACTTATTTTTTTGAGTGTACTACATATATAAACCGAAGTTGTTTTCGACAACTGCATTTAATATATCAAGGTCATATAAATGTTTGTTTATTAGTGTGTCCCGTAAAATACGTTTTCCGTATTCTTTAAGAAATATCATTGAATCATTTGATTTTGATTAGCAGATTAAAAAAAAAAAATAACGAAAATAATTTTTTTTTTGGTGAAATTCATATTAAATTTACAGAATGAAAATTTAGTTGTGGGGAAATATTAAAACAAAATCATTGAATAAACTTAAATTACCGCTGCGATTTTTTAATATTGTAATAAATGGGAATTTTGGATATTGGCTATCCTATTATTTCAAAATGGTCCGTCCTTGGTATAATTTGAGTTTTTTTTTGCCACCTGCAATGGTGTACCAAAAATCCAAAAATCCATTTTGTTCAATTTAAATAAAAAAAATTTTAAGATTTGTTTGCTATTCAAATTTGGGCCTACGTATCAAAAACTTCCTTTCAATGTTTATAAATTACAATTTTTCTAAAAACTTCTGTGATGCAAACCTTATTTGCTTTACTAGCATTGTACCTGGTCGGGCCACTAAGATCTCTAAAGTATTAAAAAAAATCGTGATGTTTAGCTTAATCGAATTAATTAATGCACAGGATACATATACTGAACCAAACCCCTTACATAGTTGTCAATTTATTATTTAGAAATGAAAGATTATGTCGTTTTTAAAAATTTTCGTTTACATTTGTTATTATTGATATATTCAGAGTTTGCAAATAATAATTAAATAATTTCATTATATCTCCAATGCATAAAAATGTCATAATGGTAGTACCGTTTGTAATTTGGACTAGAATGTTGCACTTTAAGTAGGATGTAAGAAATACAAATTGTTATTGTAATTGAAAGAAAAAATAGAAAAAAACAAAAAATATAAAATTAAAAAATATTTTTAAAATACCGCAAAAATAACTGTTAAAAAGCAGTAGGTTTTTTTTACTAGTTTTTACAGTTGTTTCAAAATTTTTGTAGTAATTGTTAGTTAATTTTACTGCAATTGATAGTTGTTGTTCCACAATTAACAATAACTACATTTTTCGTTTTTTTTAACGGTAATTGCTAGAGTAAGGAAGTTCATGCAAATACATGTTTGTAGTCAGTAGCCCGAGTTTGAACAAATACTTTTCCGAATCAAAGAATGTTCAAGAAAATGGCATCGATTTGTTGTTGCATATTTTGTTATAAATTCATGTTTTGATATAAATGCATAACATCTAATTGTCATGTGGTAGACATTTATATCGGATTTTATTTTCAAACCAACAATATCAAGCAAAATTTTTAAAAATCCAAAAATTGTAAGTGCATATTTTTGGATTTTTAGTGCATATTATTTGGTTTTTGTGCATATTTCGATTTTAATGCATATTTTAAGCTCATATTTTGGATCATTTACTGCATATTTTAAGCGCCTTTTTAGTTGCATGAAATTCATTGCCCTAGTAATTACATTTGTCGCATTGTTTACTGAATTAACAATTGTTTTAACTGTAATTTTCAGTAGATTCTAAAGTTAAACTTTTTGAAGTGTATTTTTTTTTTTAAATTAGTTAACCTTTAAAGGGTCTTTAAAAAACAACCATTCAAAATATTGCTACGGATTTATTTTGTGCTCAATTAAAATGAAAACTTTACTACCGTGTTAACTAAACGCAAGTGCTCCTTAATAAAATGCATTTTTTTAATAAATATTTAGAATTGCGCCTTTTATTAGTCATGAAATTCGAAAAAAACAAATTAAATATGGCGAAATTAATTAAAAGGTCAAAAAATGTATTTTCTACGATATCCAAGAAAACGCAAAAAAATGTTTAACAAATTTAATTTACATTTACAAATTTACATTAGTATTTAGAGGCAAATGTAAGCTTTCAAATGATATATTTTGTTGTCCCCATTTTTGTGTAAAAAATTTAAAAACTAAATTTTTAAAATTTTTGGTTTTTCAATTATAAAAGCGTAAAACAAAATAATTTATTTCATTGCACAATTAAAGGTCGAAAAAAACATAATTTTTATTTTTAATAAAAATTATAACAAACTTGTAAAACAAATTATTTTAAAAATTGTGGTTTTAAAAATCGTGGTGTTTGTTTATGAATCATTTTACACACATTTTTAAAATTTTTGGTTTTTCAATTATAAAAAGCGTAAAACAAAATAATTTTATTTCATTGCACAATTAAAGGTCGAAAAAAACATAATTTTTATTTTTAATAAAAATTATAACAAACTTGTAAAACAAATTATTTTAAAAATTGTGGTTTTAAAAATCGTGGTGTTTGTTTATGAATCATTTTACACCCTAAAAACGCATGTTCATTCAAATCTACACTGATGACCATTACAGAGTTAAAATTATTAGTTTTTGCATGAATAAGTTTAAATTTAGGATCAAATAAGTTTCATATGTAAAAAAAGGAAAATTTTAAAGAATCGCTAAAATGTCTTTATAACAAAATTTTAGGAATTTTCTCTTATTGTATATAAAGTTTAATAATTTCGTTCTACGAAAAAATAAATTCAAGAACAACAATTATACCACTCATCATATAAAATGTATTTATGTAGCATTTCGATCTTATGTCAATACAGTTTACATTAGGGCGGCACTTTTTTTCAACTTTCGATTTTTATCAATTATCGTTGCGATTAGATGGTGCGAATTTGAGAGAAATCAGATAGCACTAACCCGTTGGGCTCCGCGTACAAAGTTTTCGATTTTTGAAAATTCTTTTTATACTGCTTTACAAAAAAAAAAAAAAAATATTTAAAATCTATTTATTAAAACCAATGGTACATTAATGTATAACATTCGAAGAATATTATGTAACATTTTCATGAAGAAATATTTAAAAATACGCCAATGGCAGCAATTAGTCGGAGGCGTCTCGGAAAAAAGTAGAATTGAGTTGTCCCTCATAACTCAGTGCTGGATCATCTGAAATAAAAACATCAAAATTCTTTCATTAGATAATCGCTTTCCCCGGGTAACGCTGGGAGGGTTTTTCGAAATATAAATTTTTCACTTTTTGGGAACACTTTGAAATAAAAAACTCAGTTTTTGCGAAAAAAAATCGGCAAATTTGTTATTGTAAAATAAAAATATTAACAAAGCGTTACCTCGTAAATTACGTACAGAAATGGTGTTTATAATTTCAAAAGGATCGGTGCAGTAGTTTAGAAGTTATGAGGGGCACCGACTTTGAAAACGTGAGTTCTGAGAAAAACGCTTTAAAATTTGTAACACTAAAAAAATTTGAAATAACGCGTCCATAGGCGAGTTTTATTGGCTGACGTCACACTGAATCATCAACGCCACGTCCATAAAATATGTTGCTATCATCCATGATATCTAAAGCATCTTTTCTCTCCGGTCTACGATGAATCCTGCCTTCTTTAGTCAGTTATTCAGCTTCCTGTTCCGCTCGGTTTATATGCATGGAGTCAGTTGATTGCTTCTATTCATGAGCGCCATTCATAAGACGCGTTTGCTTACACCGTTGTATCTTCGTTAGTTTTGCTCCGATTCATCTACAATTTTCACACAATATTTTTGAAAGGATCTCCAGTCAGAAAATCAAATACCAAAAAAAAAAAAAAATCCAAAAAAAAGTTTAAAACATTTCAAAATTTCCGTGTTCAACATGCCAAAGATATTAAAAAATGATGTGTTGCATTAGATATTTTTGTTAAAGCAATTTGGTAGCCGGGCGCCACTACTTAAAGCTATCTGAATTTTCTCAAATTTTCACCAAATAACTTTTAGACCTAATACTACTAAAAATTTTAACAGTAAATTGAAAATTTTCAAAAAAAGCCTTTCTTTATACAAAAGAATGCCCCTCTAGTATACATATGTATAAAATATTAGCCAATTTGTTAATACTACGAACTAGGAAAATAATGGATTTTCAGCATGCTTTGGTTTTTTCGCGCACTGTATTTCGAAGAAAATTGTTTTAAAAATAAATTATTTAAATTAATTTGCAAATCTTTTTAATTTCAATAAAACTTGAAGCAATCACTTTTTTGTTATATATAAAAAATTGTATATGTAAATTGTGTTTTATTTGAAAATGTAAAGTCACAAACATTTATAAGTTATAAACGAAAATGACAAAAAAAAAAAAAAATTAAAAGATTTTTTTGAAAAGTAATCGAAACCAATCCAATTGAAGGCATTTAATAACAAAAAGAAATCAACAAAATCAATCCTTATACATATTAACTAATTTTATTTAAATTTTAAATATACATAAATTTAATTTTTTAATTAAATGCCGAATCCCGCATTTATTCAAAACTATAAAAAAAAAAACAACAAAAACAATTACAGACCAGTCTAATATATAATTCTAACATTTTCTTTATACATTTACATTTATAATCTTATGGTATTTGTAAGCCATCTTAAAAAAAAATCATTAAATAATTCCTACCAAGTGCTTTAGTTAAATCATACACCACTACTCTCTTAAATACACATGCCACTACATACACATACAAATGCATTTAATTACAATTTCATTACAATTTCATTTAGACATTAGAATGGATTTTATTTTATAAATAAATCAGGATAATACTACATGGAGTGAACAGTTCGTGGCCTAACAATGAAAAACTAGTTTTTTGGATTTGAAATTTTCATTTCATTTTACAACGTCATTTCCGTTAATTGAAATGCACTTCTTTCAACGATCCTCTAACATCTCGATTCCCTTGGAAAAATACGATTTGTCAAACTCTTCAAAATAGGCTTCCGTCTCTGATATGACTTGTTCATTTGTGGAGCCATCTTTTCAAGTTTGTTAACAAACAATAACCGCTGGAAGCCAGATCTGAGGACTCCTGTGTATAAGGAATCCACGCCTCATCCATTGTTATTAATCAACGTAAAAATTCAGTTGAATTTACTTCAAACATACTTTTACTTCAAAAAAAAAGCATAATCTGAATCATGAACACGTTTCAGTTTTTGTTCAACTGTTAAAAAACGAGCAACTAATCGAGCAGAATTTTTTTTTTTTTTTTAGTAATTAATAATCATATAATTACAAATTATATACTATTACCCTAACCGAGCACTAGCTACTATGGCCTTCGGCGCAGACCAGTACCTCTGGTGGGAATCGAACCCACGACCCCCGCTCTGATAAGCCAGCACGCTACCTACCAGGGCGCACGACGAACATAAATATTTTTCATATTTAAACGCTTTGTTGATATTTTTATGATGCCAGCAATCTCACCCACTTTAATTTTTCGATCATCCAATACAACCTGAAGCACTTTTATTAAGTTTTCTTCGGTATCTGCCTCATTTGAACGACCAGGACGATCTGCATCATTTGTACTCGTACGACCACGTTTAAATTCGGAATACCACCTTTTAACCATTGAATATGACGGCAAAAATTCACCATAATGTTTATCAATCCATTCTTTGTCTTGGACAGTATTTTTTAACACCAAAAAACAATGTTTAATCAAAATCCGAAACTCTTTTAGAATCCATTTTTTTCTCAAACTTTAAAAGCAGCATAATTTTTATAATGGTAACTTTTTTTCTAATTAATGAAATGTCATGAAATTTTGACACAATTTTTGTAAGAGTTGGACCTACTGAATAAACAAAATATATTGGCACTTATCGCGTCATCTCTATGTGAGGCCACATACTTTTCACTCCTTCTAGTATATGATCAGATTATTAACGGTTTATCAGGTTGGGTTTTTATTTCAAAACTGAACATATTTCAATACATTTAAAATTGAAAAATATCAGTATGGACGGGACAATCCTGCGTTTAATTAAGTTTTATTAAAAAAAACATTCTCTAATTTCTTAAAAAATTTCAACAAACAAATTTAGAGGCCGCTACCAGACTGAAAATTTTTCTGATTTTCAAAAAGGACATATTTTCATGAAAATATTTAAAAAAAAACTTAAACAAAATTACTATTCTATTTAACTTCAAATACTCGGAAAAAAATATTTAGTTTTTATAATATTGTTAACCCTTAACAGCACTGGGCCAAAAATAATTTCTAAAATGTTGCATTATTTTTAAAGCTGCAATTACACTTATAATAGTTTACCGATTTAAAGATTAATTTTTTAGAAATTATTCGATTAATCGAACGACTAACGGATAAAAATAATTTTAATAAAAAAGTTTTCAGTTGAGTTAAAAATTACGGAATATGCATTTTTCAAATAAATATTTTTTTCCACTTTTTAATACATTTGTTCAAAATAATTTACAGTAGTTTTCCGATTTAACGAACCATCGGTTTAACGAATTCGGGATTTAACGAACTCATAAACATTTTGAATTGAGTACCTTATATTACGAACACCGTAACTTTGAAGCGTAATTTTGTACTCGATATAACGAACAAATACAAAATTAGAATCTTAAGTATAGAATGAGATGCAAATACAAAGATTTCCGCAAACAATATGCAAAAGCAATAGACATATAGAGAAAGGGGATTCCCCAACGATGTTCTGGCTGCGTTTTCTGTGTTTACTTTTGGAGTTTTTAGCATTCTTGTACGATCGTTTGTGGTGTAAACATTAGAAAACATGGGAAATAAATAAATAAATATTACTCGGTTTAACGAATTTTTCAATTTAACGAACAGGGCTGACATTATATAGTTCTTTAAATCGAAAAACAACTGTACTACCATTTACCGATTTTTTTAGTTTCATTTATTATTTTCATTTATTTAAAGTATCATAAAAATTTAATCACAAAAACGGAATATTGCAGTTTATTTGTTTCCGTAACAGTTATTATTATTTTTTTTTCCAAAAAATATTCACAAAAATTCGTGTTTTTTTTATTATTATTTATAATTTATATAAAAAATTATTTCAATTCAAATTACAATAAATTGAAAAAGTTTACACAAATGTGTGTGGTGTATACATTTTGTAAAAAAGAAAACTAAAATAATTTTTAAAAACTGAATATAACTTTTATTTTTACTGATCTGTAGTTAGAATTTGGACATTTATTTTTAACTTACTATTCTTTTGTTCTTAAGGATTTGTTAGTTATTTAAACGATATTAAAAAAAAAAAACAAGAAACATTTGATTTAAATGAAAAGTAAGTAGACCGGATTTTAAGTGATTTATCATTTGTGTTAAATTACATTTTCAGTTAATTTAAACTACAAAATGTTTTCAGTGTATAAATAAAAAATTGAGAGATGCAACATTAATATAATTTTGGGCGCTTTTTTTTTAACACATCATGACAATTAAAAAATAAATAATTTTGAAGGGAATCCTTAATTTACTTAGCGTGTGAACTAGGGTTGTCTATTATTCGTGTTTGTAACAATTGTTGATCGAACGATTAACAGATTAATTTTTAAAAATTATTGGATTAATCGAACGAATATCGAATACAAATATTTTTAAAAATACTTAAATATTTGCATTTCATTTTGAATTGTGAGGTTTGAGATCATAATTAAATATTACAATCTATCTATCTTCTATCTATCTTATATCTATCTTCTATCTATCTTCTATGTATTTTCTATCTAACTTCTATCTATCTTCTATCTATCTTCTATCTATCTTCTATATATCTTCTATATATATAAAACTCATTTTCTGTTTGTTTGTTCTCTATACAAATTTGCAATTCTTAACGGATTTCCTCATATTTGGCATGAATAATCCTCGGATCTCAACTTAGATCGTAGTATAGTTTTCATCGACCACGCCCACTTCTACGCCTACTTTTGACAAAAAATGTAAAATTAAATTTTTTTTACCCTTTTTCAACTTTTTTTGTTTTTTTTGAATACAAACTTCTTAGAAAGTTTTAACGGATTTCTTTGAAATTACTTACATATATTCTACGTTTCCCGAGAAAGGACTCAGTAAAAGTTTCATTACCATAGCCCGTTAATTTCTTCCGACATGCCCTTTGATTTCAAACGACTTTAATTTCCTGTACGTCTAGCAATTGCTATGACCATAAATAAGGCACAGGGACAATCACCTAAGGAAGTGGGTATTTACCAAGAGTATCCAAGTTTCTCACATCGCCAACTATATGTTGTATACTCAAGAGTTGGCAGGCCACGAAACCTCTACATATATGCCCCATTCGATTGAAAAACAAAAACTAAAACCTTATTTCATAAATTTTAAATGGAATGCTTAATTTCAAGTTTAACTCCAAAATTCTAACTGATTCTGCAAAACACAACAGAATTAAGTCGTCTATTTCCTAGCTTAAAATTTTTTCTGCATTCATAAATCACAGTTCACTTGGAAAACACCGGACACTTCAGCTAGTTACAAATAGAAAACACTAATTGTTAATAAATGTTAGATAAGATGAAAATAAAAATCTTGAGGGTATCAGCGCTTGAGGGATTGCCACACTTTCGACCTAATCGACTAGGGCATATTCAGCCTCATTCTAATCTTATTCATCTTTTCTTACATTTATTAACAATTATTGTTTTCTATTTGTAATATCAACATTAAATTATTAATTAAATTTTCTGTGATATTTATATTTAATTTTGATTTCTGGGATATTTTTGTCAGAAAATATTTTTTATTTCCCGCCTTTTTTAAAAAATTTGTTATATGTATATAAGTTTTTAATTATAAAAACAAGCTTTTCAATCAAATTGTAATAATTGTTCCCTGAAGAAGTCACCCCAATGTGGAGACGAAATATTGGAAATAAGTAATTATAATTAATAAATAATATTTTATCCTATCTTTTGAAAATTTTAAGAATTTTGGCATTAATTTGAATACTACAACATATTGGAAGCTTGGAAATCAAATCATATCTTTTTGCCCATTATTAACCCTCAAACAGGCCTAAGATTTTTTGCAATTAAATTTTTACCACTTGTTCGACACGAAAAATAAACTACGTGTTCTTCTACCACAATTTTGTTCGTTGCCTTGTTAGGTTTAGAGCGAATCTCAAAAACTAATCCATACAAATTAATAAGTTAAATCATAAATAATTCCTCTTACAAAGACATAAATAACTGCAGTCCAAAAATTAGCATTTTTATGGTTTCACTTAAGAAGATATGTCGATTTTCGTTATTCGAAAAAACTCGGAATGGAGCGAAAATGCACCTAAAATTTAACACATAATGATTAAACTTGGCTTTGCTAATACAACTAAATATAATCTTTCTACCAAATTTCGTCTTTCAAGTTAAGACCATGTTCTTTATAGGTATGATATTGGAATGCTTTTGAAAAGTTTAAGCTTCAATCTTACTTTGTGTCAAGTATCAGCGGTTTCTAGTCAACAAAAATATGTTTTAAAGATTTTTGCAAACTGTGTTCATTTCAAAATATTTATTTTGTGAAATTTTACGAAATTCTAACTTAAATGTTTCTAAACCGTGCTACGAACACAAAAAGTTACTTCAGAAAAATATTTTGTAAATTCGGTTTTTTTATCTAAATAGTTTAGATTCTTCACACAGAGAAAAAAAGTGCCATCCGAATTGAAAAAGTCTGTTTTGGTGTTAACATCAAATAAATACGGTTAAGACAACCATATTCAAATTTGATTTCTTAATATTTTGGTTGTTGCAACTAAAATTCAGTTGTAATAACCGAATTCTGTTGTGAAAACCAATATTCAAATGTACCAACCGATTTCAGTTGTAGTAACCGAATTTGAGTAGTAGTAACCGCATTTCATTTGCCAAAATGCCAAAATTTTTCTCTGCGTGTAATTATAAAACACTAGTTTGTAGCATTTATGGCCAATTTAAAATACCCTGCCTGGAGACGGACTTGACGGTTAGAGGTTTCAGTTATTTCTTCAATATAGCTTTGATTTTATTTTGTCCATTAACTAATTTTCCTAAAATTTGTAAATTTTCGAAAAAGTTTTATTTTTAAATTATTCGTTTTATTCGATTAATCGTAAAAACCTATTCGAATTATTCGTTATTCGAAAATCATGTGTTTTAAATTGTTCGTTTGAATTGTCTTTTTGTTCGAAGAAAAGCCAATATTTGAAATAATAAAAATAAGTAAAAAAATATATTTTTGTTGAAAGAATCTAATTTTAAATTGTAAATTGTTTAATTAGATAAAAATTACTTAGTTGCGAAATATTAAATATTTGGCGCATCGTTAACACATGTAAACCGGAGGTCAAAATTGTCCCACAAAATAAAATTGATGGTTATAACTGAATTTTGTTTAATTTACCTACTTGAAATTAAGTTTAGCTCTTAATTAAGTAAACATTTTTAATTAATAATTCATTAGTATTAAAAATCATTACCCTTGTTGACGGAAGCTTGAAAAAGTGCCGACAAAAAAATGGAAAACGTGAAGTAATTTTTTACGATGAAAAATTTTTGATTCAAGCAGATTAGGATTCAATCAGAAAAAAGTGAAAAGTTCACAAAATTTTTTTCTTTTTCAAATTTTTTTTTATTTGAAAATATTTAGTTTTAACTATTAACTTTATTTACGTAGTATTTTTGAACTACGGATAACATGGATTAACGATGCGCTGAATATTTATTGTTTTGGAACTGAGCAATTGGGCGCAAATAAAATAATTTGCAATGTTTAATTAGTTTTTTTCCTGTGTTGGCGGGGTTAAATATAATACAAATAAAAGTAATATTATTTTTTTTTTTAATTAAAAAAAAAAAAAACCTCATCACAATAATTAATTTTTAAGAAAATATGTCCTCTTTAAAAATCGTCAAAATTTTAAAATTTTCGAAAATTTTGAAAAAATTAGAGAAATTTTTCAAGAATCTTAATCTAAACCAGGGTTGTCCCGTCAAAAATTCAAAGTTTCTAGAAATAAGAAGCAGGGAAAAAGTATAAGTTTTTATGAATTGCTTAATTTTTTTTTTAATATTTTATAAATACGATGAAGCAATTTCCTTAGATACAATTTTAAAGTTGATTTACACCATTTTTAAAATTTGTGGAAAAGAAGATCAATTATGATTTTACTGAAAAGGGTTTTAAGATTTTACAAGGGAATTCTGTAGGGTAGTTCCTCCAGATTTCGATGAAATTTGGATATAAGACAGAGGAAACAGGGGAAGACAGAGGAAAGTAATAACAAATTAGTAAGAAACATACCTGTCCAATCGCATATTTGGGGGGAAAAAAAACTTTGTACTATTTATATGTATGCCAATGGAAAGGTCATTCAAATACATTTCATTTCTTACCAAATTTGTGTTTTTATTGTTTCTTTGAAGATGCTTGAAAAAAAGCGCAAATAATGAAAATTGAGTTATTTATGACCCCAAACTTTTACACTTAAAGGTAAAACTTTAACCCCCTCTATCACATATCCAAATTTTATGACAATCGTAGAGAACCCATCAGCGATCATTCCTTGTTAGAAAAGTCATCTAATAACACTAGTTAACAAATTTAAAAACATTTTATGCAACTATCTATTTTTTTTATTATGCAAAGTGTGATTTTTTTTAGCAACTTTCTTTTTGGCAACACTGTTTTTGGCAGCTCAGCTGTTTTCGTGTAACGTGTTACTGTTAAACATGTTCAGTTTGGTCTATAATTTAATCATGAATCGACTTACAAACGAACAACGTTGCAGATTATTGAATTTTATTATCAAAATTCATGCTCGGGTAAGAAAGTGCATCGTGCACTTTTTCCAATTTATGGTCAGTTTGGGCGACCTTCTGAGAGGGCTATTCGGAATCTTCTGACTAAATTTCGCACCAATTTACATTATTGGACATTAAACCACCAACACGCATACGTAGAGCGCGGGCAGAGGAAAATATCGCAGCTGTATCCGCCAGTGTTGTTGATGACCGTGAATTATCGTTTCGGCGCCGTTCGCAGCAAGTGGACAAAACAAACCACTGTACATTACTGAATTATGATTTTACAGTCATTTAATGCAGTACTTTTTTTTATTGAAAAAAATAATACAGAACATTTTTGCTTGAGATTGAAAGGCCTCAAAACGTAATCTAAATTTAGGAAATATACAATTTTTATATTTTACAAGAAAGACAAAATCACTAAAAAGCTCACTTTTTCATTTGAAAAATAATAGTATTGTACATAAAAATTTTGTGAAGAGAAATAACAAGCACACTCATAAAAATCATTAGTGGTAAAATCATTTTTTAATATTTATTAACAGTTTTTTTGTCATAGTTAAAATTTCCAATAAGCAACTATGTTATTTTCATAAATCCTTTTTTCACAGAAATACACTTAAGAAATGGTTGCCAATTATTATTATTTTTTTTCCAGAAATTATGCAAAAACTAGTAACGCTTTTCCATGTTTATTTTTACTTTTTCTGCTTTTAGTTGCATAATTTATGCAAAAAAAAAATTTAATTATTGACATGTTTTCATTAAATTTCAAAGTTTATTTTCTGAGTGCTTGGAATGTGAAAACAAAAACTTAAACAATATATGATAGTATAAAAAGGGCTTAGGAAGTGACTTCCCTTCAGCACTCAGATTTCGATAATATTAGGGTATGTAATAAAAACATCGGTCCCAGTCGATATTTGAAGATAAAAATTTGTTTCAAAAGTTTTCGATTTTCTTTTAAATCTTTTTAATATTTTTAGTGCTCCATATGAACATTTTTCAAAATTTGTTGTTTGTGCACTTTAAATAGCAGGTATACTAAACTTAAATCCGTCCGCGTGCATCAATTTGAGCGAGGGCCACGAAAGTTATATCGGTTCAAAGTCAAATATTTTAAAAATACTTCTTAAAAATACAATCGTTTGTAAATTTCAAAAGTTGTTGCAGATATGCTTTATAATGATCAGTTTCTTAAAAACAGCGTTCAGAGTTTTGATTTTTACCTCTTCACTGTAAAGAGATATATGGATTCAATGTATTTTTGTTACCTTATGTATCATTTTTGTTAATTAACAAATTACACATAAATTCTAAAATTTTTGAGTTAATGATGCAGATTTATTAGTTATATCATGTTTTCTATTGTGAAAAAATTTCATATTAATATCATGTATACTTTTCGAGAAAAATGATAATATATTTTATATTTTCTTTCAGTGGGTGCAAAGAGTATATAGTTTATAGAGAAACTGTGCTACTCACGGGTCTCTCAATAATTAGTGAATTCGCACACAACTCTCACTAATAGAAAAATACATTAAAACCCACTATTTATAAAAAAAACGTGAACAAATAAATAGAGAAAGGGTCAAGCAGGCAGATATGGATTGAAAACTTTTGTGAGCGATATATATATTTCTACATGGAAGTACATATGATCTCATATTTTAATTTTTGTAAAGATAAATATGAGATGTAAATATATACCGTTACATATGTCCAAATATGTAATTATATCACGTTATATCAAACTATATACGAAAAAAAGAGATTGTTTCGTATAATTTCCAACTATAGGGTGTCCCAAGAAGAGCGCAATTTTTAAATTTTAAATAAAACACAGATATTAAAAAAAAAATCGTGAAACTTTATTATATCGTAAAGTAGACAGAATGAGGTTATGTATGGAACAATATATCGTGCAGATGGCCGCCGCGGCTTTGCTGGCATGCACGCGATCTTTTAATGAAATTTTCAATGACCGTTTTGCATGAATGCTGCGGTATTTCATTAATGCAGCGTCCAATTTCCTCTTTTAAGGCTTGAGTCGTCGTCGGCTTATTCGCGTAAACCATCGACTTCAAAAAACCCCAAAGAAAAAAATCTAATGGTGTTAAATCGCACGATCTAGGCGTCCAATTCTGATCTCCAAAACGCGAAATAACACGACCGGGAAATGACTGATGCAGCAATTGAATTGTTTCTCTGGCTGTATGAAATGTGGCGCCGTCTTGTTGGAACCACATGCCCTCCACATTCATTTCTTCAATTCTAGGGAAGAAAAAACTGGTTATCATTTCACGATACCGAACACCATTGACTGTTTGCGCTTGACCTGCCTCATTTTCATAAAAAAAGGTCCAATGATTCCTCCAGCCCAAAAACTACACCACACAGTGGCACGTTGAGGATGCATTTGCTTCTCGTGAATCACTCGAGGATTTTCCTCACCCCAAATGCGACAATTCTGCCTATTGACGAAGCCATCAAGATGAAAATGGGCCTCGTCACTGAAGATGATTTTATCGGCAAAATCCGCATTTTCATGTTGTCATGTTGGTAAAACAATTTCACAATGAGAATGCGTTGTTCATTCGTGTAGCGCTCCATTTTTACTAACCTCGTACCTTCTACTAGCAAACAATAACAATTGTTCAAATGTCAAACAATGACACTTCGAATGTTGCCAGATTTAAAAATTGCGTTCTTCTTGGGACACCCTTTATATGTCCCAAACTAAGCAAGTGATTTAAAAACAGTTTTAGAAGATATATTTTGCATTAAATTATAATTGTTTTGCAGTTTAATTGACCAAATTAGCTTGATCCTAAATCGAAATATAGTAATATATTTTAAAAATAAAAATTAAAAATTAAAAAATAAAAATTAAAAAATAAAATCTTCCAAAACTACTTTATAAAAAAATGTTAATGTTATTTTTGCTTTAAGGAGACGGGACCTAAATACATATTGAATATATAATCGCATGTTGCGTGTATTTTTTCTGTAAACTAGTGTAACATTTCCAATCAGCTTTTCTTTCCAATTTTAAAATCAAACTTGTGATTATTGAAGTCATCTGTGCCCTGATCAAAAAACAAACCCTACTCTACTTTATTTCGAATTGTACTTGAACAATTTATTTATGATTATTAAAATTCCCGAATTTGTCTTTTATTTATATTATTCTTTAGTTTGGAGGCTATTTTTAAGTGAAAATATAATTTTTTAAAAATAATAATTTTTTAACAAAATTTATTGTACAAAATTTTGTATTTTTTTTTGCAAAATATTATTCAAAAAAAAAAACCGTTATTATTTGTTTTTAGACCTTTAAACCAAAATATTGTTTTTTTATAATTAAGTTTTTATTTTATGCCAACTTTAAACAACTTTCTCCCTATTTTTTAAGTTTAAGTGTGAAATAATTGACAAAAAAAATAAAAATATAAAAAAAAAATTAAATAAAATTTTTTATTTTAGTTTAATTATTTATTTGTGTCTTACAAAATAAAAGTATTTCAAGATAAACATCCCTATTTTGGTGAAACTTGTATATATGATGGAAGAAAATCCACGTTAGAAAAATATACCCTGCGGGAAATGAAGGATCGATTGATCCAAGGTGAAGATTTTGTGATATAATATTTGGGGGCACGTCACGAAACTGGTGAAACCGAAATTGTGGTGTATCAAAAAGTGTAAATTTGTATGAAATGACCAATCACTGAACTATATTAATGGTGACAAAACATTGACAAGTTGGCACCAGGTATTTTATGTAATTGGAGAAAAAAGTTGTTACTGGTCATTGAACTGGCTCAATCCCGTTAGCAGTGCAGTGGCACTTCACAAAGCTATTCCGTTCAAACTACCCCTGTAACAGTACACATTTCGCTTAATATCTGACTAGTTTTTCATCAAAAATTGTTCTCCCGTTCTACGATACGAACACCTACACCATAAACGTGATAATTATTTCCCTATTGGTCCTGTTGCATGTAACATAAAACCTAAACTTATCCTACTTCTAACTTGTCCCGTAGCTTATTCATTTCAGTCGGTACGGTGATAGGTGACTTTCGTCAAGTTAGTCGCCACGTCAAAAGGTGCTCCAAAGGTAGCAATTGGCACCTCCTATGACAAGCCCATGTTAAAAGTACCGGTCACTTTCATATAACAGAACCGAAACTAGGACAGGTTCATACACACAAAGTTCTAGTCACGTGAATATACCAGTGACTGGTCCATTTCCCGCAGGGTATTTATATTAATGATACTATTTAGCTTTTTTCTACTTGTTATAAAATATTTCATTCCCTATTTAATTTAAGTGGACACAGATTTGTATTTGATTGATAGGATTATACTATGTTTTCCCAAAGCCCCTTTTTGCTGCTTTTTGCAACAAGTAAGGGAAGTTTATAGGTTTTGGAAAGACTACACAATTGATTTTTTAGTGATTCAATGGACATATCTTGCAGAGTGATTTGTTGACAAAATATTAAACTAACAAGGGAAATCTGTTGGGTAGTTCCTTCAGATATCGGTGAAATTCGGATATACGTAAGATAGAGGAGACGAAAGAAGTAAAAAATTGGTAAGAAACATGGCAGGTATGTATCTTACAAATTTTTTAGGGGGATAAAAATGGGTTTAAAAGTTCGAAACTTTTTTGTTTTAAAACTTTTTACTTATTTTTTGAATACCAATTAAACGGTCATCTAAATACCATTCATTTGATACAAAATATATATATTGTTACTTTAAAAAAGATTGAAAAAAAAAACGCAAAAACAGGAAAATTTTTGACCCCAAATTTTAGCCCTTAAACGTGAAATTAGGCAGCTGTAATAAGTACATATTCGTATTTATTTTGTGGCCTTTATCACATAACCAAACTTTATGGCAATCGCAGGGAACCTGCCAACTGTTCTACCTTGTAAGAAAATAACAAAAGAAAAATGAATACAACAACTACATAGAAAAAAATAAATATTTGTCCGAATATTTAGATTAACAATGGACACATGTAAAAAAGCTGGCTTCTATTTTTGCACAGTTCCTTTAAACAGAACTCTAGCATGTGTTAGAGTTTCGGGGAATTCTTAAAATTAAATTTATGGGGCATTTCGTCTAAACAAATTATGCAGTGATGTCAGCCTAATGACATTTAGGAGCACGATGAGAGCTTTGTCTTTTTAGAGGCCGATTCAGTTGCAAAATGTTTCTTAGTAGTAAAATGTTTCTTAGTAGCAAAATGTTTCTTAGCGGGAAGCTCCTTTGCAGTTGATGTTTCTTAGTCTTACTAAATGTGCGTCTTTTACGTATTGTTGCGTCATGTCTCTTAAATTAATTAAAAAATTCATATTTACAAAATATTTTACTAACACAATTAAATTAAATTGTTAAATTGTTGTTATACTTCCCCCAAAAAACTATTAAAACTTTACCCCAAATTAAACATACTCACCAAAATTCGCATAATTTAAAACAATTGCAATTTTTTTGCGAATATTAGATCGTCATTAAAAAGACATGTAAAAAAATGTATTTTTTTTGTATATTTACCAAATTGAAAATGTTTACTAAAATATATTATTATATTAACTAAAACAGAAAAAAATAAATATAATTTACTTAACAAACACATTAGTGTCGTAACGTTTTTACATGGAAATTCTAAAGATTTGACATGATCTTGAACAAAAATTTAGCAACGACTAAGGATAGATGCAGCATTGAGATCATACCAACCACTTGAACCTGCATGGTCTCACAGCCGAATAATAGGACCACAAAGTTAAAAAATATGGATATTTTTTCATAGTTTTTGGTACATATTTTTTCGAACGCTATTGGACATAGGAGATCAAACTTTTGGTAGGATATGGTTTAAACCTTTAAGTTTCAAAAAACATTGAGATATTTGAAATTTATTTATTCCATTTACTACGGGACACTGGTACAATCTGAGACATATTTTTTCCATCAGTTCTGTTTATTTATTTTTTGATCGTATTGAAATTTAAGCATTTTCTGAATGATTTGGCTTATCTCCTGATTTCAAATGTGGTCTCCAAATTTTTCTATCCCTGTACAATTTTGAAAACTCGTATAAAAATTATATTTAAGGACCATCGTCAAAATTGGTTTACGAGTCATTTTAAAACTTTTGACATATTCGTTAGGATGTCCTTTAATAAACGATTGGTCGATTTTCGGCCATTACACAAATCAGTTTTATTGCAAATGGTTGCAATGCCAAATTTCTACCGAAAATGGCCCATTTTTGAATTTGTTATAAAATACTCTCAAAATTCCAAACATAGAAAAGTTTTATATTTTATTTCATTTATTTCTTTAATATACTCAAAATTATTTAGATATGGAATTCTCATTTCATGGGATATCATTAAGCCGAATTGGCCTCAATTTAGTTTAAAGATTTTTTAATAAGCTTAATTTGGAGATCCGGATTAAAATTTTTATAATATAAAAAGTTGTAATTAAAGAAAAGAAAAACTAAATTAAAAAAAAATTATAATTCGTGTTTGTGGAGCGACTCCTTTCCAGGACATTCTATAAAAATGTATTATTTTGTCGAAATTTAATCAAAATTTGTAGGTTTTTATCAAAGTTTGCATAATTTGATTAGATTTGATTAGACTAAAAATATCTTAACTATTATTTTCAAAATCTTTTACCAAAAAAAAGACCAATCAAACTTCATTTAAATTATGACTTTAAGATTGTGAAGCTTTTAAATTGATCAACAAAAAATGTTCACTTGAACAAAAATTTATTTTTATGTTGTTTGATCCATTCAGGGTTAATATTTCTACTTTTTTACCAAAAACACTTTCTAGGAAATTTGCAAAATATAATTTTTTTAGATTTTATATAAACTTGTATATGTTTTATTGAACTTACAAACAAGCGCAATTCTTTATCTACCCAATCTTACTGTTAAGGGTTTAAAGGCTGGGGTTAAAAATGGCCCCAGTTTTCTTTCATTGCCTTTTTTTATCGCAATGTAGTTCAAACGGCTCCATGAAATAACCCCCCAGGAAATAACTCCCCAAAACATAAATGAATTAAATCCCCAAAAATGTATATAGAAGACAACAACAACGACATTTTGGGGAGTTATTTCCACTTTTGAGGATTTATTTCGTAATGAAATAAGTCCCCAAAATTTCAAAATGAAATAATTCCCCAGTAATTATTTTTGGGGAGTTATTTCGTTATTAATGTGGAAAAAAATTTTCTTTATATAGATTGTTGGAGTAGAAAATTAATTTGTGAAATTAATGTTTTGGCTGTGTAATAAAAAAAATTTTGAATCCCTTTATTTTTAGATTTTGTTTCTGCCTGTAAGGCGAAATGCCTGTAAGCCCTGGTGGCATGTCATATGTCAATGTCCATAATGTCCATGGACGTTATGTCACTCGAAAAGTGTCATAATGTCCATGGACTTTATGAAAATTTATGGCAAAAACTTTATTTCGCGTAGCGATAATATTTCAACGGATTCGACATCTGATTTGAAAAAGAAGTTCTTCTGGGTGGCTGCCTTCGGCCGCTCTTAGCGGTTTTTTTTCCTCCGTAGAACGCGGCAGGCGGCTTCGCGAAATAAAGTTTTTTTCTGCGTGCGACACAAAAGAAACTTCAAAATTACTAATCTGTTTCCACACTGGAGTATAATGTTTATGTCACCCAAAAAGTGGCATAATGTCCATGGACTTTATGTCATTCCATTTATGGACATAATGTCAAATTGCAGAGTGTCATAAATTTCATAGACATTATGACACTTTTTGAGTGACATAACGTCCATGGACATTATGTCATTGGACGTTATGTCATGCCACCGTAAGCCCTTATTGTCGCAATACAGTTGAAGACTATGAATATTTTTTCATAATTCAGGTTTATATTTAAAGATATCTGTTTTGGAAGTACAAAAATTATGAGAATTAAAAATATATGAACTTATATATATCTATATGTACAATTTTGAGTTTAAAAACGGGGACTTATTTCGTTTCAAATTGGGGATTTATTTCATTATGAAATAAATCCCCAAAATATGCGGGTTTTTTCATTTCCGTTTGGGGATTTATTTCATTTCGTTGGGGTTTTATTTCATTTTCAAAATTGGGGTATTATTTCATAAGAAAATAAATCCCCATTTTTGGTGAGTTTTTTTGTTTTGGGGGGTTATTTCATAGAGCCGTTAAAACACTAAAGGGTCGAAGATATTTTTATTAGTATTTTTATATCACAAATATTTATTTATGTCAAATCGTTTTGGAAATTTTCGTCTACTAAAAGTTTATATTTTCCCGTGGGAGTTGCATGGCGACGACTTCATTCAGACAATTACCTAGGAAGTGTGTTACGGTTGCCATTTATTTAAAATATTTAAAATGTAGATTTAAAAGTTCTTTCAAAAAAAGCCGAACAATTACGAATGTCAGAAAAAGATCAGACACCCCCTCGCTTAAATTAAATAGGCATTAATAAACATATTTTTCTAGCTTAAGTTGGATTTTAGCTTAAGTTGGATTAATTCTTTAACAAAATGTCAGTTTTAGTATCACTTAAGACACGTTTTTTTAAATAACACACACAGAACAATAAAGTGCCAACTAGGGTTTTTCATATCTCGGACTATTTCGTTTCAATGGACAACGGGTATATTTTTTCAACTTCGCTGGCATCCCGGGAAATTCCCCCAATTAGAAAATATTTAATCATTTAATTTATACAAAAATTGTCAAAAACTTTATATGAAAAGCTAATATTATTAATGTTAAAATAACATTTTTGAAATTCATTTAAGTTACGACAATATTCAATACTACGTACTGTATTTAAATCGCAGGTTCATCTACAAGAACATTTCTTTTTCTAACGGTTAATGTGGAAAAATTTACTCTCTTGTGTTTAACTTATTAATGGCTCGTCATAGATCCGCTGGACATTTCAACCAATTTTTTTTGTCTTAAAGTGCGTTCTAGTGGAAATATCGGCCACAAACGTTGAGCATTTGATAGCATATAAATCCTAGAAGGTTTAAAATATTTCAAAAATTAAAATTTGCTATAATTTTGTAAAAAACCTTTATTTCGAAATGTAGGAAAAGTTATTTATTTTAAGTGAAACGATTTTTAAAAAAATATCCTAATTTTTGATCATTTTTTAAAATTTCCATATGGCAACCCTGACGATATGAATTTGTTAAGTTTATTAGTATTTTAATAAAAACCTTCCATTATTTATGTTTTGAGTGAAACGGAATAAATTTTTGGAATATTTTTTTTCTTCTGTGTATTTGTAAAGTACATCGTTCGAACGGTCAGATTTTGAAAAATTATATAAACTCGATGAACTAATTTGCATCAGAAAAATACATTTTAATATTTTTTCATGAATATATCAAAATAAAAATATAAAAGATTAGGCTTTTCTACATTTTAAAAAAAATTTAAAAAAAAGTTCCATCAGAAAATGTCAAATATTGATTTTTGGCAACTCTGGATAACAATTTTTCACAATTTTTTTATTCACGATTCTAGTGAAAGGTTTGTAATTCACTTATTTATCTCTTTCCAGTAAAAAAAAGATGGCCGTTTTAGAGTACTGGGTTAAAGGAAAAATTAGTTAATAAAACGTATATTTTTTGTTTTGATTCTCATAAAAATTTGAAAGCTAGAATTATAAATGTATTCATTCAAGTTTACAACGAAGAAGTTATGGAATAAGCTAAAAAAATTGTATTGTGTTTTATTGATTAATGGAAATTTCAATTTTCTACATTCGTCTCAGAATATAAATCAAAAATGTAAAATTTCTATTTTACAGCCATCTACTACTCTACAGATGTCCAGAAAAATTCGTTTAGAAATTCTTTTATCAACAATTTTAAAAGTGTGAGCTTTTCATACTATTGTTAGGCGTACTCGTTTTTTTTTCTTTTAACAAAACTTATTTGATTTTTAATTTTTAATAAAATCTTTAATTCAAATTTATAAAAGTGAAAATTACATATTTGAATTTCCAATAAATATTTTTTAATTAGTACACACAAAAAAATTTTATAAAGTTACCAAAAAAGTTAGTTGAGTCAGCAAAATTTTTGCTAAGAGGTTCTTTGCAGAAAAATTGCTTATATCTGCAAACGAGTTTTGCTGAAAATCAGTGAGCTAAGATTTAGCAAAAAATTAGTAAATTCAGCAAATAGTTTTGCGGATACTTAGTTCAATGAAAATTAAAATCGACTTGTTGAAATAAACAAAATGTTTTGCTTAAGCTTAGTAGATTGAAAAGAACTAAGGACACTAACAAAATTTTTACTTTAGTTAATTTATTTTGCGGAAATTTAAATCTAAATTTTGTTGGTGATTGTTTCAAATATATATATAAAATTGGCAGGACTTCCACATTGCTAACATTATGCAATTAAATAAAAAATCTGGAAATAAACAAAACATTTTATTAATTAAAAAACAAAAACTAATAATTACCAATTACTTACTTAAATGTATATATGACGTAATTTAACATTTTTTAAATGAAAATAATTGTAAAACACAAAAAAGAAATGTAATTATCAAAACTACACTGATAGAATTATCCTTCATGATGTTAATGAAACAACTTCAAGGAATGTCTTTCGTAGACTAATTGTAGAATTTCTTTATATCCAAAAAATTTTATTAATAACAACACATTTTAATAAACTTTTTTTTTATAAAATTTCATAGGTGCATAAAAAAATTCATTCGAATTCATAAAATATCTCATCATAAATTTAACGAACATATTCTTTAGAGTTATGAAATTATTTCAAAGACTTAAAATATTTCATGGATTTTATGAAAAGCTTCATTGGACGAGTTCCAGCGATAGTGTTCATTAAAACTATTAAGAAATTCATTACTGAAGTTAAGATAATTGTCTCAGTGTACTAATATTTAAATATTGAAAATATTTAATTTTCATTTTTTACTACCTGTACACCACGGAGTATTTTATATTTTTGTTCTGCCCGCATCAGTTGTCTTCATAATTCTTTTTATTCTTCCATTATTGTCACATAATTATTTATTTAGTAAATTTTTTAATTTAGTCTATTTAATTTATTTGTTGTATTGAATGTTGTATTTACCATTTTTTTGTTCAAACATTTTTTTTGTCGCGGCCTTGTTTGATGTGTAGTACACAAAAGAAAAGATTTAATGAATGAAATCAACAGCAGTTGCATTCAATTGTTTCTTTTTTTTTTCTCTACTTTGTCTACACAAGCTGCGACATCTATATTTCGTCTTTTTATTTGTTCTCCGTTCTGGGATTGTGTTTATCAGCACAATTTTGGTAGCAACACAAATTGGTTAAACATTAGTTCAAAATTAGTTTTTTAGTAAAAGCGTTTAACTAAAATGATTGCTGAAAACGCAAAAACAGCTAAAAAAATTTGCTGTACGTTAGTTAAATATATTACATAGACGTTTATCAAAATTTTCAACTAATTTTTTTCTTGAGTGTAGATATTGAAGTTATTTATTTTTATTTTAAAACTTAAAATCATATGTGTATATATGACTAACGTGCAAATTTCTTCAGGTCAAATAAAAAAGCATTTGTAAGACATCGTTTGTTACGAGCCTAACCAGTTCATGAGGTTTTGTGCGTTGTAGCCTACGAGGTTGATCTTCGGCATTAAGGAGCTTTCTCGCTTCCTGGTTCACATGGCTATACATCGATTTTAATGGGCAATAGTGAATTTTTGTATAACGTTGGTAACATTTTAAACTCCGAAATCTTGGAGAATGTCGTTGTTTCTTATGTTTCATTGTACATAACTTAACGTCTTTGATATCGTTTCTTTCAATGTCAAATATTTTTATAAAGAATAATTTAAAACAAATAAATTAAGGATGTTTCAATTTAAAATAAAACATAAAAACTTTTTAATATTTATTAAAAATCAGGGACCGTAACGGTTATAAGTGATATCAAAAAAGTTCCTTTATAACAGTTATTTCGTGGCTTAAAAAGAAAAAGAAACATAAAAAAAAGTTATTTTTCAACGTAAAAATAAAAGATTGGATGAAACTCTTAAGAAGAGAGTTTTATTTCGCCTTCATTAAATAAAACTCTTTTGAGGAGTTTTATTTTTTCCGTATAAAATAAAACTCATTTGAGGAGTTTTATTTTTTCCGTCAGAGAATAAAACTTATTTTATGTAAATTACCACTCAAAGCTTGCCGTTTGCCAGATCATTACAATTTGTAAGGCAGTGTAATCTAATCACTTGCGTTCCAATTGAAAAAATCGACATTAAAATGAAAACATGTGTGTTTTTAATTTGTTATGTTTGATTCCTATTATTAAATGGTTGTTGTTTTATTTCTTATATATGTAGATATGGAACAATAAAGCGAAGGAAGTGATAATGAGGATGAAAAAAGCTTTCTATGAAATAGACAATTTTTCTCCCAGGCCATTATCGATTGATAAACCTGTTTTTAATTTCTGGGAGGCTAAAAGAATACACTATCCGTACTTGAATACATTGGCAAAAACTATACAGTGTGTACCTGCAACAGAGGTAAGCGTGGAAAGAGCATTCTCTGCTCTTAAATTGATATTGAGTGACCTGTGTTAAATAAATAAATTACTAAACACATTACAGCAAATAAAGTCAATAAAAAAAGTAGAAAATAAACAACATGAGTTTTATTTTTGACGGAAAAATAAAACTCCATTATTGAGTTTCAAAATAAAACTCCTCGAATGAGCTTTATTTTCTGACGTGAAAAACAAAACTCCTCAAAAGAGTTTTATTTCAGACGGAAAAAATAAAACTCCTCAAAAGAGTTTTATTTAATGAAGGCGAAATAAAACTTTTTTCTTAAGAGTTTCATCCGATCTTTTATTTTTTCGTTGAAAAATAACTCTTAACTGTGGAGTTGAGATCGTTTCCTAAAGATCACAATAGATTCTGAAAGAGCACTTCAATACGAATCATTTGGTATATAATAGTATATATCTCCGTTGACTCTAACATTGAGAGTTTTTGAGTTAAAGTTTTCGGGATAACTGTTAGTTTCGGTCTCTGTTATAAATTCTAGGAAATAATGAAAAAAGAAATACGTGGAAATCCCGCATAAAAACTCCCGCGATTGAAAATGGCGGTATTCCCGGGAATCCCGTCCCGAATTGAAAAGTGTATTTTGGTGGCTACAACCAATGAATTCGGTTAGTGCAACCATATTCAAATGAGATTTTTAATTTTTTTTGTGTTGCAACTAAAGTTCAGTTGCGTTAACTGATTTTTGTTGTGACAACCAATATTCAATTGTACCAATTGATTTCAGTCGTAGTAACCGAATTTTAGTTAGCAAATGGCTAAATTTTTTCCTGTGTGCAATAATATTAGAAAATTGTCGGCCATATACCAATTAATGCGTCTCCGAAAGATTGGTGTCGCATGTATCTGAAATTTTTCAAAAACAGGTGTCACTGGAAAAAAGACTCATAATCGGAAAAATCAAATAAATGCCAGAAAATATAGCAATATATTTTAAAAACACCATTAAAATTGCGAGGTTAAGAAAAACACTATATATTTTTTTAAAGCCAGGAAATTTAATAAAAATTTTTTGGAAAAAAAATTAAAAAAAGCTAAAACGACAAATTATTCTTCTCTAGTGATGACATATTTAAAAGATAACATTTGTCGAATTTAGAAACAATTAAGGTGGCACGAAAAGGCTTGACATCGAAAGGTTTGCCATCCCTGTTCTAATATATATTTACTCTTTTGCATAGTCGAATGGAAGTTATTTGCACACAGGCGTATGATTTATATTAAAATATAAATAATAATCATACGCTTAGGTTGACATTTCGCCTTTCAACAGACTGTTATTTAATCTGACCAGTAATATTTGTAGAAATTAAAAAAATGCAAACAAAAACTCCAGCAATTTAAGTTTTTATAAAATCCAACAATTTCCAAGACATCAACCATTTACACATCGCAAAAATAATTGAAAAAATAAAATGAGACAAAGGTTTCAAATATCTAATCATTTTGATATTTTTTTATTCATGTCCATTTTCAAAATTAACATAATTCCATTAATATTATTTATGGTTTTACTGATAAATCATTTTGATTTAATTAAACATGATCACATTTACATAAAAATAGACAGGAACTATAAGCATTTTTTCTATATACACGACATCATTTTTTTGATTTTGTTAAAAACTAATTAAATATATATATAAATTAATTGAAAAAGAACATGATAAAAAAAATAGTATATCGTATAATGTCGCAATCATTAAAAAATAAGAATCATAAATTTAAAATAACTCATAAAAATCATGTTAAAATTATAATATTAAAAACAAAAAAGTAATTAAAAAACTTTTAAAATATGTCGAAATCCACGTTTTTACACGTTATTCGTTTTTTTTTATATTTTAAATAAAAATTGTTTAGTATAGTTGATAAATAAATTTGTGTACTTTATGTTGTGTCATTTTTTGTTTTTGTACATATAGAAATATAATTTAAAAAAAAAAGGATTAACAATAATATTGATGATGATAAAAAATGAAAATCATAAATTTAGCTGAACCCTAATGTATAAGTGTATTAATAAAAAAAAAAAAAAAAAACAAATAAATAAAATTATTATTATATAAAAATTAATAAAAAATGCAAGTTGTAAATGTTTTTCTTATTATATCCCTACACTCAGAAAAAAAACCCTACAAATTGTTGAAAATTTAGCTGCGACAACTGAAAATTTGGGCCAGCAGAATTTTCAATGAAATCGAGAATTACATTCTGTTAAATTTAAGTGACCTAAATTTTAGGTAAAAAAGTTAGTTAAAGTACAATAATTTGGGAGAAAAGCTGTTAAATAGAAAATAAAATAAATCAGTTGAAATCAGCTCATTGTTTCGATCAGACATGGGCGTTAATCATGACATTTTGCAATTAATTACACATTCAATTAAAAATTATATGTAATTGTAATTGAAAAAACTTAATTACAATTACATGTAAATGTAATTAAACTGAAGCAAAATTTCAATTACAAACAAATGTAATTGTAATTGCGCAAATATCAATTACAAATTACATGTAACTCTAATTGAAAGAATATCAGTTACTAATTACATGTAATTGTAATTGAAAAATTCGAATTACAATTACATGTAATTGAAAAAAAAATTAATTGGTTGTAAGAAATAATACTAAAAAAAATATAAACATAACATTTAAAAAAATAAATTGATGATGAGGTTTTTTGGTTTGGCTCAAGGTCATAAATTAAAAATATAATTCAAAGTTTTTAAAGTTCATCTTCAGGAAAAAATTTAAATATCTTTTAATAAAGCATGGAGTTGAAAGCGTCCTTACTTGTTTGTTATCTTATTACAAAAATGTATTCAATTATTATTCAAAAATGTATTCAATTACAATTAGTATCAATTACATACAATAACAGCATTCGATAATAATGAAAATAAAAAAATAATAAATAATAATAATTTAGTTAGAATATTATTCTGCCTCAAGTCCAAAAATCTAATATGATATTGTCATATTAGATTTTATTTGTTGCTTTTCAAAAAGTTTGATCAGTTTAATTTTTTGATAGACAATACAATTGTTTCATTGGCATCACCAAAATCTTCAGTTGTCTGCAATAGAAAAATATAATTGGCTTAACTCAAACCATACAAAAGACAACTGCCTGATCTGGTAAACCTTATTATAAAATCAAACTATGTACAGTAAAAACTTATTAATTTCCCATACAAAATAAAAGGCACTTACATCTGTCTAGAATCTAAGTTTAATATTTCAATTCAAAACACTTAAGTTCAACGCATTCGTATAACAGTAGATACATATTTTATGTGGAATTAAAGAAATTTAAAGTTTTTGTTTGTTTTGTACAAAGTCGCTTGTTCAGTACTACACTGCTTCTTAGTCTCTGGAGCATCATAATATCGTCTAATGAAGCATTGTTTTTCTCCACCCATTCTAAGCAAATATTGAACGCTGATATATATACATAACACAAAAATGTTGCAAGTATCGAGTTCAAAATTTTCGGATGTCGCAAGTGCTGAGTGCGTAATAAAAAATATTCTTATGTTGCAAGAATCGAGGTGTGCAAGTATCAAGTATGTGCAAGAATCGAGTTACTACTGTATTTGAAAAACAACAATTTTACATGTCGATATACTTCATATGTCAGTATGTATGTGTGTTTGTTGTATTACAATTTGTAAAAACAACATATATCCCAACAAACAGTGTTTGTTGAGATTTTTGTTGTGACTTAAAACTAGCTTTCAATCCACGGTGTTGAATGAAATGAATATTCAAATAAATCGCATTTTCCTTCAAATTGCACGGGGAAATCAAAAGACTTAAGACACAAACTTTATATATTTGGTATTTGTTGCCGTAAAATATTTAAAATCGTAATTTTTGTTTTTACCAAACTTTTTTTAACATCATTAACCCATGTGGACCTGCTAGCACAAATGACCCCAGACTTATTTATTCATATTTACAAAAAAAAAAGGCAAAGCTTTGATTACTACTATTAAATTAAAAAAAAAAAACGTGAAAATATTTTGGACAACTAGAGCAACATTAACCCGTGCCGTGTCACATTGTGAGCAAAGGAGATACTGCGGGAATTTATATATATTTGAACAAAAAATATTTTAAAACATTGCAATACTTTTTTTTTGTTTACAAGCCTGGCTAATGCAATTCTTTAAATTCATAAAAAAATATTCTGATCTAATTTAACAATTAGATGCTCTTGGTGTCCAAAGTACCCATAATTGAAAAAACTTTAAAAAATGTGTAGCAGATATATTTTTTTAAAAAAAAAAAGAAAAATGAAAATGAAAATTATTCAAGTTTGAGGCCACAAAGGTCGAAAAAAACATAATTTTTATTTTAATAAAAATTATATGAAACTTGTATAAAAGAAAATTTTTTTACTAGCGACTCATGCCATATAAAACCATAAAAAAATCTAATTTTTGACCTCTACCCCCCTTAATTTTTACCAAACTTGGTATGGAAGGTAACTGTTAAATAAATATGGCATAGCCAAATTTCTTCGGTTGTGTAAATACCGCGTTTTAAAATTTGGAAAAAAAAAAATAGAAAATTTAACAAAAAAATAGTCGTATATAATCGTCCAAATCTTTGTAACGGTTATTTATTTTTATTTTTTCTTTTTTTATTTATTAGATAATCTAGCACAACAAGATGTAAATCTTATAAATTATACTGCTAGTGAGTATAAAAAACATTACATATATTAAATAAAATTAAAAAACAAAGTTAAAATTTGATATTTAAGATACAAAGATAAAAATACAAAATTAAAAGTAACAAGTGTTTGAAATAAGGAAGGCATCAAAGGTTAGACAAATAACTGGCAAATTGAATATTTAACCAAAGTATATTTTAAGCTCATTTTTAAATTTGTTTGCGTTGTTTATGGATTGAATTCGATTAGGAAGAAGGTTCCAAAGACTAGTGGTGTAAATGAAGAATTGGCGTTGTGATAATAGGCTTTTAAATTTTTTCTGGATAATATTATTCCCACGATTTGATCTAGCAAATTGTATTCTGCTATATAGGTAGACAGGTTGCATAGACGTGATTATTTTATGGAATAAAATAAGACTCCTAACTTTAAGAAGGTTTTCAAAACTCATCTTATTAATTTGATATGAAAAACTAGATATAGATTCACGGCGCCCTTTGTTGAAGACATATCTTGCAATATTGTTGTAAGCAACTTTAAGTTTTCCAAAGTCCACAGTGTCACAGTTTGCATAAATTTCACAGCCATATAACAGAACGGGGATAAGATACGTTTTTGCTAATAGCATACGTTAGGGAGGTCCTTATTTTTCAACTTGCGATTTTTGGGGCTGCCCCCCTCTTAAAATATTTGTTTGGGTACAAAAATTCATCATTTTCCACGATAACAGTAGTTTTAAAATTAGGTATCCACGACAAAATCGAAAAATTATTAATATTATTTTACTTTTAATGAAAATGAAAATTATTATAATTTTATTTCAGCCAGGATAACAGTAGCTTTAAAATGAAGTATCAATGTAACACGGAGCTTTAACCATTAAAAAGATATGGAGAGTTATGTGTGACTATTTTTGTTAAATTTTCAATTTTTTTCATATTTTGAAACGCAATATTTCAAGATCCGCTGGGACTAGCTATCCTTAACTTGGGCGATATTATATCTATATGACTTGCAACTTCTGTACTAAGTTTGTTTGAATTCGAAAAAAAAACTGTACAAAAAACTGCACAAAGTCTAGTTTAATTTCAATATAATATATTAACAATATAATATATTAACTATTTCGTTTTCAATAAAATACTGAAGACTTGGTTCTTTTTAAAATTCGCACTAAATATAATTTAACAATTTTGCTTAAAAATTGTGAGGTTTTAAAACCAATATTTCTGACATATTGAATATTAATTATTTTTCACCAAAAGATAATTTTGACACCAATAGCGTCTTAGGGTTAATTTAGCTTAGCATATTTTTAAGTATTTAATGTTTGTAACAAAAAATAATGTAAATATTTTTTCTTCAAGTAACTATATATAAATTCCCTCATTATCTCCTTTGACCACAATGCTGCACGGCGCGGGTTAACGTTGTTGAATTTGTCCAAAATTTTTGACACAGAATCTTAAAATATTGTGTTATAATATTTTAAATCGCGTTTCTTAAAATTCGATAGTAGTCAGCAAAGCTTTTACTTTTTTTTTTTGTAAATTGAAATAAAAAAGTCTGGGTCATTTTTGGCTACAAGTCCCCATGGGTTAATGATGTTCGAAATTTTTTTTTTTTAAACTTGAGTAATGATAATAAAACAAAAGTAACTAAATATTTTTATTTTTAAATATATTTTATGACAACAAATAAGCCCTGTTATTATATTTTTCTATATCATTAATATTTTCAGACCTACGCTCGCACTTGTGGGCTTAACTGCTTCCTTGGAAAATTTTCAATTTTGTCAATACCAGACATGGGACATAATACCAATATCTGTGTATTTAATTATAATTACTTTTTAATGTTGAATTACATGTAATTGGGTGTAATTGAGTAATTGGTCCTGTAGTAGTAGTAGTAGTAGTAGTAGTAGTTTTATTTTTATTTTCAGCAATACATATAATTACAAAATAAAAATAAATTTATAAATATTTACGACTCTGACCATTGTCGTCAGCCGTTTAACATATGTATACAAATAACAATTCGAGATAAAGTGTTTAGTTATTAAATTCCATTATAAGAAAATTTCTATATTCTACACATGTTTTTATATAATTTGCCAAATAATGCCAATTAACTTTTATTCCATTTAATATTTCTAAAATTTCCCTGTCATTAAAACAAGCCTTTTTTAAATACATAATTCTAAATTCACTTAGAGCTTTACAACGACCTAGAAAGTGTTCTATGTTTTCAATTTCTCTAGAATTACATAATGTACATATATTTGACGCATTTACTTGAAATCTGTTCCCATTTAATTTTATCAAATCGCTTCGTGCTTTAAAAATCCATGTTATGTTTTCTTGGTTACGTTCATCTGATATATATTTACTTCCGTTTACTATGTCAACTTTTCTATAAATTCTGCTTGTATTAGCTATTTTTAGCAATACATTTTCATAGTATTTAGACTTCAGGGAGTTTATAAGATTTATACGGTTATTGTTCCACTGCTGTACATTAGGGTTCGCTTCGGTCCAATCAATTCTAAATTCGGCACCTAATTTGTTAAGCACGTCCACCCACAACAGTCGTTTTTGCAGCAACATTTTTGTGAATTTTTGCGGCAAACGATCTTCTTCGTATTGAAACATTGTTTTGCATACATATCTCATATGAAGATCTAAAGTATACAAATGTCCTTTTTCTATACCAGTTTCGGACAAAAGTATATATGTTGGCGTGAAAGCCGGGAGCCTTAGTATTTTCTTTAAAAAATATATTTGTAACTTATCAACATCTTGGAAGTTCGCAAATCCCCAAACTTGTGCACCATATGTCTGTACTGCTCTACAAACTGCAAGAAACAGTTTCCATTTGGATGAGATAGAGATTGTGCCTTTCTTTAAAAAGTTTTGCCATGTTAGATTGATGCTATTTTTTGCTGCTTGGTTTCTTTGTTCAACGTGCTTTGTAAAAGACATTTTGGGTGTTAGAAAGACCCCTAGGTAACAATATTCTGAGACTGTTCTTATTTCTTGACCCTTATAATACCACTTTTCTTTACGAGACAATTTACCACCCTTTCTGAAAACCATTATTTCTGATTTTCCCAAATTCACTTCAACATTCCAAGTATTGCAATATTGTTCAAGTCGGTGTATCATTTTCTGTAGTACATTAATATTGTCTGCAAGAATCACTATATCGTCTGCATATAATAATAATCGTATATTTATATCTCCAACACGGAGCCCACCTTCTAAATATTCATGCAGATCATTTAGATATAGTGCAAAAAGTAACGGTGACAATAAACACCCCTGTTTTACACCACATTCTGTAGAAAATGGTCGCGAAAGTTCATTTCCTGTCCATACGGCAGTTTGTGTTTTCTCATAAATACATTCTATAAACTTGACTGCTTACTTACGAATTGGTCCTGTAAGTAAATACCTAGATGTTGTAACTAATCCCCATGTTTGGTATTACAAATTTTCCAAGGAAGCGATTAAGCTTAGAAGTGTGAGCGTAGGTCTGATATTATTAAAGATATAGAAAAATTTCACAAGTGAACGATTGTGAAATGTAATTGAAGTCGCCCAAGTCTGCTCTAAACACATCAGTAGTTTAATTTAACTTAACGGTTAAAAAAAGAAACTAATTATATATATGTGCTCAATTATTTTGCATTAATTACAATTACAAATTACATGTAATTGCAATTCAAAATTTTCAATCGCAATAACATGCAATTAGTAATTGCATTTATTCCAATTGCAATTACATGTAATTAATTGTACAATAATTGAATTTTTTATATGATAATTACAAGTAATTGTATTTTTTGTGTGTAGTTTTTTTTTAGTGCGCCCCGGTAGGCTAGTTGGTAGCGTGCTGACTTATCAGTGCGGGGTCGTGGGTTCGATTTCCACCAGAGGTACTGGACTGTTTTCGCTACAACGCGCCGAAGGCCATAGTAGCTAGTGATCGGTTAGGGTAATAGTATATAATTTGTAATTATATGATTATTAATTAAAAAAAAGAAAAAAAAAATTGTATTTTTTTATTTATTTAAAATATAATATTAATGAAAATAAATGTAAAATCGCCCCGTATAATTGAAACTGGTTTTAAGCCACAGCAAAAATCGACCTGACTTTAGCTCAAGCGGATAAAACGCCTGTCTAAATTGTAGTGCGAAGTGCATGTGGCAAATGAAAGCAGGTTCAAGCCACGGTCAGGATTGCATTTAATAAATAAAAATTTCATATAGATGCAATCAAACAATAAAAACCATAACAAATAATTACAGTATTGTCAAAAAGGATTACTGATGAAGGTTGTGTTACCAGAAACTGCGCAGTCTAATTCAATAAAAATGTACAATGTAGTTATGATTTTTAGAAAAGTATGCTTAATCTTCTCTACCACGCCTATCTCAAACAATTGAAAATATGTGCATATTAATTATAGTATTAATTGCACACTGTCCCCAAGAAAACAAATTTCATTTAATTTAATTCTTTTATAAATTACAAATTTCAAATTACACTTAAATTCACCGAATATCGTTTTATTTTTCACTTTTTTATATCATCCTTGCTTGTTTGTGTTTGATTTGTTTTCTCTACTAATACCATGTAGAATTGTTTGAAAATATTAATGGGCTGAAAAATAGAAAAACAATATTAAATCATAAAATATTAAACCATAAAGGAAATATATTTCTTATTTTACTACTTTCCTTATTATTTTATAAGGTTAATTATATATTTAAAGCTGCAACATTTTTTCTTGTTTCGGGCTTGGCTTCCTACGGATACACATTTGCACGGATACACATTTTTTCTTGATCATTCTTGTCTTGTTTCCAGTTCTTTTAACGATGCTATGAGAAATTGTACGAAAACATTTAAAAGATGAAAGCGAAAAATAATATTGAATCATATTTACATAACCGATGAAAAAAGTTTATATATACTCATATACAATATGATATCATTATATATGCTTATATGTGTGGCAATAAATTACGATATATGTTCATATCTTATACTTAGTTTATCAAAACTTTTTAATATGGCGTAAATATATTATGATATATTGATGATATACATACATCATAAATCATTGTATCTTGAGTTATATATTAACATATCTAGTATATCTAATCATATGAATTATATTTAGATCTATATATGACCATATATTCTACCATATATGATCATATGTAACTGTATATGGTACAATTAATCAAAAATAATTCTATCACTTTTATATATAATTATATATGGCAAGACATATCATTATATATAAATATATATTAGAGTGCCACTTAAGTATAAATGTTGGAAATGCTGATACGGTACCCTCTAGTTTTTTTAATATTTGACTTGAATATAGCTCATGTGTAGTTTAAGGCCTCTACGACAACGCCTTTCCTAAGCGCCTTTCAAAAAGTTATAAAAATCCAAAATCGGTTAATAACTATACCAGTAATAAATACTGAACCAGACAACTAATGTGCCAATTATTACTTGACCGAAAAATTTGAAATTGATTACTACAATAGAATTTTTTTATTCAAAAGATTCAAAGTTGTAAGATATTGAGGAAGTTTTTTTTTGGATGTCGTTAACATGTCTTAAGGTGATGTCAAAAACGGACAAAATTTTTGGGGTGCTTTTCAAATCTCTAATTTCAAATTTTAAAATGTTTTCTTCAACAAAAGCGAAAAAATTGATACTTGCTTTCCAGGTTCTTGTTTAAAACTTCTAAGAGAATATAAGTAAAAAAATTTAAAATTATCCCCTAGTACATTTGAGTAGGGAAACGATTTGATTTTTACGGATTTCGAGGAACTTGTTTTTTTTTTTGGTAATAACAAGGCTTATTTGTTGTCATTAAATATTTAAAATCGAAAATTAGCTACTTTAGTAACTTTTGTTGTTTTATTTTATAACAGTAACTCAAGGTTGAAAAAACACTTGTGGTCATGTGGCCCAAAATGACCCCAGACTTATTTATTTCTATTTCCAAAAAAATGTCAAAGCTTTGCTTACTCTACTGAATTTTAAGAAACGTGATCTAAAATATTATAGCACAATATCTGAAGATTCTGTGCCAACAGTTTTGAACAAATTAAACAACGTTAACATGTGCCGGGCCGCATTTAGATCAATGGAGATATTGCGGGAATTTATATATATTTAAACAAAAAACATTTAAGTTCTTTTTTTACAAATCTGGCTACAGCCATTTTTAAAATTCCTAAAAAATTATTCTGAGCTAAAAAAATATTCGTATCAACATTTCCAACATTTAAACTTATGGAATACTCTAAGGGACACTCTAATATATATAGTAAACATGTTTTTTTGCATAATTTTTGGTATATATAAACAAAATTTGTATAAATTATACAAAACTTATGCAGAGAATGCATTAAGCAACACAAATTAGCATCAAAATTTAATTAAAATTGCTTAAGGGCATGAACATTAATTCATTAAAAGCACCACTGCCATCACATTTTTTTCGAAACTCCCTTAAACCAAGTTTAGGTTTTAGAAGAGAGCGTTGGAAGAGGCTTGTTTAAAACAAATTAAACAAATTAAAAACCCAAAAATAGTGGTTTTAAACAATCAGAAATTGCTGAAGTACTAAATAGGGAGATTTATTTCTTATAAAAAAATATCGCTGTGATCCATAATATTTATTTTTAATTAGTTTGTATAACAGGGAAGTGTAAAATTTTCTATTTATTTCGTCGCTTGAAAATTTGTAAGTCTTCTACTTGAAAATTTTGCGAAAAATAATTCGATTTTCTTTATTACATTTTCCATAAAAAGCATACATTTTAAGATTTAACATTATTTTTTAAAATTATATATATACATGTTTTTGAAATGAATTGCAAGTAGTACTTAATTACATTAAATTACAAATTACTGATCAGTACTGATCAGCTGTTCTCTAAAACATTTTCAATTTTTTATATTATTTTTAATTAAAAATTAAAAAAAACGTGTTCTGATGATGGGAACCTAGAAAATTCCCGAAATAGATCTATCAACACATTCCTGAAAGGGTCAAATAATAAATTTGAAAACAAAAAACTCTATAGATTATTTGTTAGGACAATATCCTAATAAAGAAATATAGAGTATGGCCTCGAACTTGAATAATTTTCATTTTCATTGCACAATTAAAGGTCGAAAAAACATAATTTTTATTTTTAATAAAAATTATATCAAACTTGTTAAAAAACTTTTTAGATAAAATTGTATAAAATTATATATAATTGATCAAACTATATGAGATTAGATCCCAAGAGATACCATAAGATCAGCTTATGTATGTAATTTTTCGGATCGGATGCGATGTTTAGTTATAGTTGAAACAATATATAATCATATATAACACCCTTCACCCTTGTTGTATATTTTTTTAAAATTACTTTGTTCCATACCTTCATTTAATGATACAAAGGTTACCTCCCCTCTCAAAAAATCAATTAAACATACAATAATGTATGAGACTAAAATTAAAATATCGGTGCTGAAAAACAATTTTTTTAATATATTTGATTGATCCTTTGCATTTAAAAGGGAATACTTAAAAAGGAATTTTAGTTCTATTATATCCTCTAGAATTAGGTCTCTGACCTGTTAACTGGTTAGTTTCATTTCTGAAGTCGCTTTTTGCTATTTTATTTATTGATTTTTAACAAAATTATGAAATAATGTAAATATTTAGATATTAAAAATTAATATAAAATGAAATAAACTTAACAACAACTAAAAATCTACAACAATAATTTATAGTAACATTGAAAATGACTGGTTTATAAAAATTAGTTCGCCTTGAAGTTAGAAGTTATTAAAAATACATTTACTATTTTTTAATATTCTTTATTAACTATTAAAATATAGAAAAGATTAATGAAATATATACTAAAAGTACTTTGAAACTACTTATAATAAAACGGAATAAACTAAAAGATAAATTTAAAAAAAAAAAAATAAGAGAATCGAAGAGAAAATAAATTAGGTAAAATTTAATCTAAACCGTTTCCGCCTTTAATTTATGCAGTTTCATTATTATTTTATAATAATACTAGCTCTTTGTACCCGGTCTTGCCCGGAACTCCAATACTTTTGAAATAACACATGTTGAAAACAAAGACCTGCGACCGCTGCCGACGCCACATCACTCATTGCAGTGTACCCTGTTTTTATGATACTGTGAAAATTCTTAAAGCATAATTTTAAAGTTCTTCTACAGTACATGAATGTTTATAATTTTCTAATGGTTATGAGAATTTTCTTCCAAACTTGTGCAAAATTTGTATAAACAGTAAAAAATAACTGAATGGCTGTATATATAGTTAATCCAATATTATTTCAATTACATAAAAAATATAAAGAGATCTTATGGAGGGCCATCATTTTAAAATTTGTGCGGAATCTGGTAAAAATAAAAATTTGTTTATGGAACATCCAAACTGGACCCTATAAATTTTATAAATTGTCACACTTTGAAAAATAACATTTGATATCGGAAATCCACAGTTGGCCTTTAAAAGGTAGCGGTAGGAGATTTGTATTTGGTGACCTCACCCTATGAGTGCCAAATTTGAACACAATCTGTAATAAAATACTTTTCCTTTTTTTTCGAATACAAACTTCTAATTTTACATTTTTTGTCAAAAGTAGGAGTAGAAGTGAGCGTGGTCGATGGAAACTATACTACGATCTCAGTTGAGGTCCTAGGATTATTCATGCCAAATTTGAGGCAAATCCGTTGAGAATTGCAAATTTGTATAGAGAACAAACAAATAGAAAATGAGTTTTATATATACACACAGAGAAATAAAGTGACAACCGAATTGAAAAGTGTATATTAATGGTAACAACTTATAACTTATAGTTAATACAACGATATTTACAATAGAGTTCTGAATATTGTGGGCGTTGCAACTACAATGCAGTTGAATTAACCGAACTTTGTTATGAAAACTAATGTAAAGTTGTGCCAACCGTCTGAAATTCGTAATAACCGAATTTGAGTCTTAGTAAGCAAATTTCAGTTGGCAAATAGCAAAATTTTTCTCTTTGTGTAGTAGTATTTTATGATTTTAACGTTTTTGATCAACAGTGGGTATTGAAGTGGGCTATGGTAATGAAACTTCTCATGAGGCTTTCCTCGGGAAACGTAGAATATGTGTAAGAAACAAGGAAATCCGTTAAAAACTTTCATAGAAGTTTGTAGTCAAAAAAAAAAAACGAAAAATGTTGAAAAAGGAGAAAAAAAATTTCAATTTTCCATGTTTTGTCAAGAGTAGGCGTAGAAGTGGGCGATCTAAGTTGAGGTCCGAGGATTATTCATGCCAAATTTGAGGAAAAGCCGTTGAGAATTGTTAATTTGTATAGAGAACAAACAAACAGAAAATGAGTTTTATATATATAGATTTAATTTTAAACGTTTCGATAAATTCAAATATTTGAAAACAAACGAAGTCAAAAATACTACCACAGAAACTGTTAAATTTAAAATAAAAGTCAGTTGTTTACTTTTAAACAGTCCGAATATTTGTGGTAGTAATTGTCAACCTTTTTCATGCAAATGCTAACTAGAACTGGTGCAACTCCACGCAGTAGAAGGCACTTAAACACAATTATGACTACACACAAAAAAAAAAAAAAAAAAACATCTGTAAATTGTTTTATATTCCACTTTAGAGTTTTTGTGACACATTTAAGTAAAAAATTATTTTTTTTTAGTACACATTTTTAATATTCTCTATTTATACATTACAAATTTTACCAATTCGCAAAGATTATCAAAATATTTTAGTATTTTTTTTTCATACATTGTTCTACATTGTTGATTTTTGTTATAAATATAAAATATGAATAAAAGCCAAAGGATTTTAAAAATGTATTTGAATTAAATACAAATTCTAAACTTTTCTGTAGTTGTTACACATATTTTTATTTGAGTGTAGAAATTCAAATAGAATACGAATCAAATTCTCTTATGAGCACAGACAGGCGGTGATAAAGTGAGGGGGGGGGGATGAAGGTGATATATCCCCCCCCCAAACCGGTTGCAAAAATATAAAATATAATACGATACAGAAAATAACTTTAAAATAATACGTTTTGTAATTTTAAATCATGGTTAAATTAAAAAGGTTTGCGCATTCAAATTTTTGTTGGTTGCCTAAACCAGGACTTTTTCTTAAATATTTTCAAATATCACACTTTGATAAGAAAAATTCTGTTAAAAAAAAGTTGTCAGATGTTTTAATATTTATGATCGCTATTAAAATATGTGCTTTAATCCGAAAATGGTAAAATTTTAAAGCTTCTTTCGAAATTTTAAAGAAAAAGTTTAAAAAGTCTTAAATATATGTACATTTTTTTTTAAATAATTTTGATAGAAAAGTTTGAAACTTCGGTTTACTAGAATGAAAGTGCCACAAGATTTTTTGAACATAGAAAGTATCGTTTGTTTTTTTTTTTTAATTGGAATCATCAAAAGTGTCGCAATTACCTCTTAAAATGTATAATAACCAAAGCAACCGGCAATATGCTGTAAAAAATCCAAAACATTTGTAAAATAGCCCAAACGACAAATTAGTTTTCTCTGGTTTTAACAGAACAACTTTTCTGAATTTTATGATTTTTTTTTTTAAATTATATATAAGTGCTTGACAATTTTTTTTTCAGATTTTAATTAATATAAAAATCGTTTGCTTAACGATTAAAATGAAAACTCCCGAATTTCACATCTATACTTTTACTGAAGTTAAAGAAGTTTTACTTTAAAAAATTCTTAACTTTTACATTTATGGTCATCAAAAGTAAATAATTTGATACTCGAATAATTTTTTTTAGTAGAGTTGGAACTCTAGAGTAGTGAATTATACGGTTTTGCGAAAATAAAATGACATAAGAAAAAATAATCATTTATATGTTTCATATCCTAAGTTTTCGGATAAAAATCCATCTTAGAGTTACCGTACCCCTTCAAAAAATCAGATTTTTTTTTTTAAATTTACAAAATTTTCAAAAATTATCCCCTCCCCCAAAATCGATTGAGATTATGATATGAGATTTTGCTACATCAGTATTATGAGATTTTGCTGCATTTGAGTTTTTGCTACATCAGTATTATCATCCACCAAAGGCTTTAGGCTATTTCCTTTTATGCTGAAAAAGTTATGCCTAAAAGAGTTGAAAAGCTTTTATAAGTTACAAGTAAAATTTAGATAAATTAAGGTAGTTTTTAATTAAGAAGAGCACATTAACAGTATAAATATTAAAGTTTAGGATGTTCGCCTGGTCAAATTCATTGCCTTAAAAGTGCTGATACCATCAAAAATAATATACCGTTTAAAAATTCAAAATCGATTGAAAACTGACAGAGTTACAAATGATTTTACCGTCCCAGCAACACATTCTATTTCCCGGTAATAAGTTTGGGAATAAGAAATTAAGGTCGGTAACTGGTTACTTTTCTATTACAAACATTATTATTTTAACAAGGTCATGTCCATTTTGGTAACACCTTACAAAACACATATTACCTACAATATAAATGTAATAAGTATTTTTTTTTTGAAAATTAATTTTTTTATATTGGATAATAAATTAAAATTTTAAACATTTTAAAAATTTTAAACATGGAAAAATTAACTTTTTGTGCAAAACTTCATTAAATGGGGCATTTCTAAAAAAAAAAAAAAAATATGCCGGAGCCCCCAGGGCCCAAAAACTGGGCTGCATAGGCACACATAAGTGTGTGTACTCAAATAAAAGGAATTTTCATCAATATTTCACAAATGATATTATTTTTATGATCCATGATAGTTTGTTATTTTCGACCAATGCCTGAGGTTGAGTGCATGCCCAAAAACCTAATCCAATTACATTTAAAAATTTTTTCGAGCCCTATATTTCAGAAAATTTTAAAAGTTGTATTGATTTTTTTTTTCAACAAAGTTTCAAGAAAATTGTAAAAAATAAATATACTTTTTTAAGCCAAAAATGAAATGTGTTTTTTAAAGCAAATTTAAAAAAGTTTGTAATCTCTTATTTAGTAAATCCATAACATAATAATGTTTTAAAACAAAGAAATTCGGGGTGTTTTCTACATTTCTACATTACTCCAGGCCAAAATCGCTTCACAAATTTGTTAATTTTTTTGAGCTAATAAGACCTAAAATATTCATGTAAATAAAAACTAAAATTTTGTTTACAGTGTTGTCCCGACACATTTACCCAAGCACTAAATGACTTTTTTATACACGATGTAGTCAACTTTGACAATTTGTAAGTATCATCATAATAATCCCATAATCATATAATTACACATTATATCTTATTACCCTAACCGTGCAATAACTACTATGGCCTTCGCTATGTTGTAGCGAAACAGACCAGTGCCTCTGGTGGGAATCGAACCCACTACCCCGCACTGATAAGCTAGCACATTACCCACCAGCCTGCCGGGGAGCGAATTTGTAAGCACATCGTAAACTAAAAGAGGTCAACCCAATGACAATGTTTCAAAAGACTAACAATCTCTTTTATAATTTTTATCGCATGGTGCGCCTGAGTCAATGTAAATAAAATTTTTGCATGTTACTCCAATCTGAAAACGGATTCTGTTTCTAGATGGTCTAAATTTTTCGCGGGTAATCAAAAATTTAAATGTTAGGCCTGTCTTTAGTTTAGGTATGGTGGCCAGACTGCCTTGATTTCATTTGATTTACAAGAATCTTTAGTGCTTGTCAAGAAAAAATACATTTTGTCAAGATTTTTAAAGCCCAACCAAATAACACCTTAAAAAATTATGTTTTAAAGTTTTCCTTAAACTAAGTTTTGTAAAAAGCAAAAAAAAAAAAAAAAAAAATACTTGAAATCATGACTTTTGCATGCAATTATCCAAAATATTTAATTTGTTTGAATAAAATAAACTACACTGATAGAAATTTGTGCGTAGTATTAATGAATTCCTTCATTACTCCAATGAATTTTTTCATAAAAAAGTCCCCAAAGAAACGTTTCATTGAGTCAATGAAAGGTGTTTCATTAAATCAATTTGAATGAATGTTTTCATTCACCCAATGAAAATTTCATAAAGTATATGAAATTTTTTTCATTAATCCTTGCCTAATCGTTATGAAAGTTTCATGTGTTTAATGAATAATATTCATAGTTATGAAATATTTTAGTTGATATTTAAAAATTTGCACTTTTTATGATTATTTTAGCATACAATTAAAAATTTTGAAAATAAAATTTTTTTACCCATAAAAAAGAAATATTTAAACCAATTTTATTTATTTCTGTTTTTATTGTTTTATTTTTACAAAATTGTTCAATCTTTCTTTTCATTTTTTATAATTTGTATTAAAAGATGACATATTTTCTTATATGTCGGTACAAAATATGTAATTTTTTATCGATCTGGCTTGGAAATCTGTAGAACGATCGACGATTATAGTCCAGTTGAATTACGACCGACCATATTAGATAAAAATGTTAAATATTGTTAACAATGTTGTTAACAACAAAAATGTATCATCGTTTAGCATAACGTTTTTGTGTAACATCGTCAAAACGATAACAATTTAGGTCTTGTTTTGAACAAAACTATATCGTTGTTCATGGAGAATCTGTTTCCTGGAATTTAGTGACCAACTATTCAAATTTCAGAAACTGTTAGCTCTAGGCAAATTTAATAAAAAAAAAAAAGATTTATATCAAAGTTTTGGTTAATTCTGTTTAAAAGAAATTTTTCAGTTTTTTTTATTTCAAAATGATAGTAAAAAAAAAAATTTTTTTTTCTTATTACAAGTCAAAATTTTTATTGAAAAAAATTTGAAAATTTTTTTATTGATTTAATGAATTTTTTTTATGAAATTATGAAAAAATCATAAAAAATGTTAATGAAAAAAATACCAATATTAATGAATTTTCATTCAGCTAATGAAATTTTTCATTAAACCAATGAATCGATTTTAATGAAATCGTTTCATTAATACTATGAAGGAAAATTCTATCAGTGTACCTAGACGAATATGTTATCGTTGTTAAACATATATGAGGCTTGTTTATGAAAATACGTTAAAAAATTGCCGAGAATTAATATCTGAAGAATTTATTTTTGAAAATATTATTTTTATATGCAAAAATTTGGGTTTATTTTAAGAAAATAAATTGTTAAAAAGACTTGAATTAAAAATAGGCTTGTACTTTATAAACAGAGAAGAGAAATAGGTTTTATTTTTGCTTTTTTATTGTTGCCATTTTTACTCATATTTGCTTTTTTTGTGTGGCATTTTTTGATTTTTGAATGGTTGGGCTTAAAAATAGCTTTTTGTTAAGATTTTTGAGCTTTAAAATTTACCTATTAGATATTCTTCGCTTTAAAGCTTTTTTCTCTAAATTGTTTTTATTGCTCCTTTTAAAAAGTATAATTACACTCACAAGAACTTTTCCATAACAAATCAGCAGTTATTTAAACGTTTAATCGGTAAAGTTGTTTCAATGGAATATACAGTAAAATTAGGCGGTATGAAACAAGACCCCAATGAAATAAGGCCCCAAACCAAAAATGAAGTAAGGCCCCAAAAATTTCGATAAAATAAAATTGGGGTGTTATTTCATTTTTTGGGACTTTATTTCATTTTTTTTTTTGGGACTTTATTTCATAATGAAATTAGGCCCCAATATGAGAAATGAAATAAGTCCCCAAATAATATTTTTAGGTGTTATTTCATTTTCTTAAAAAGCACAATTTTTAAGTAATATAATCAAATAACCGTTATAATTACTGCATGAATTATCAAGTTATTAATGTAAATAGTTATTTGCTATTAGCAAGTGAGATTATACCGTGTAGTAATTTTGAAGTTTCTTTTATGTCGCATGCAGAAAAAACTTTATTTCGCGAAGCCGCCTGCCGCGTTCTACGGAGAAAAAAAACCCCTAAGACCGGCCGAAGGCCGCCACCCAGAAGAACTTGTTTTCAAATCAGATGTCGAATCCGTTGAAATCTTATATTTTTAAGACATCAAGTAATTTGTAAAAACAAGTTTTTCTGTGTGGCGGCCTTCGGCCGCTTTTAGGGGTTTTTTCCTCCGTAGAACGAGGCAGGCGGCTTCGCGAAATAAAGTTTTTTCTGCGTGCGATTATACGATTTATAAATTTAGTTTTATTTTGTGATATATTACTAAAAAATATTAAAAAAAACTGTATTGATATACTAAATATTATTAATCTTTTTATTTTAAAAAGGCTGAACGAAAAATCGCGCAATTTTTTTTTCAGCCTTTTTACTACGTATTAATTAGGAATAAAGAAATATTTCAAAGTAATATATAATTTTGTTTTTTTTTTTTTATTGGGGCCTTATTTCATTTTCAAAATGGGGATTTACTGCATTACGAAATAAAGCCCAAAAATTGGGGCGTTACTTCATTTTGTTTTGGGGTGTCGTTTCTTTTGGTTGGGGGTTTATTTAATTTTTTTTTGGGGTATTGTTTCATAATGAAATAAAGCCCCAAAAAATGGGGCGTTATTTCATTTTTGGTTTGGAGACTTATTTCATTGGGGAGTTGTTTCATACCGCAGAAAAATTAACAAAGAAATATATTTTTTAACTTTCTGTCTGTTATTCAATAAATAAAATAAACAAAAAAACGGACTTTCCGTAGTAGTTAAAATATTCAGGTAAAATTTTCTATTTAAAACATAAAGTTGTTTTATTATATTGAGTATTGAAATAAACGAAAATCCATTGATTTTATGGATTTTGTCAATTAATTTTTCAACAGTTGAAAATAAACTAAAAAATACAATTGTTTTAAACGAAAAGTAAGTAGTCCTGTTTCTAACTGATTTTCAGTTAGTTTAATATACTTTTCCTTTTTTTTTGTAGTTTTACTATTTTTTTGATGTTTTATAATATATATTTTTTTGCCATAAACACAATGGAAATTGCAATTTTTTTTTGTCTTCTCTGTATATAAATTTTATAAATTGTAAATGTGACTCAGTAGGCTTAAGTCTCCCAAATGTATGCAACACCAAGTTTAAAAAATGTAACACATACAAACGTTTGTGTTAAAACTTAAATATCACTCATACGTCTGGCCCCCTTTGTATTGATAATATGTTCCCCAAAAGTATGCAACAAAAAAAATTGGTTTGCATCACTAATACTCAAGCTATACGAAATATTTATATACATATCACTCATTCGCCTGGGTGTGTTTTATTTTTTTTTATAATAAACGTTCCTTAAGTATGAAACAGCCAAGCCAGTACAATTTAGAAACCAAGTCTAAATGCTTAGTTAATATTTTTTTTTTGTAAAAAATTATATATATTTTAGAATACGAAAACTTTTTAAGAAACATATTTTTGTCTGCGTTAAATAATCTGTTTAACTTTTAGTTTTTATCCATAATGAAAAAAACAATTGAAAACCGCCAAATTCCATAAGGTATATAAGAATTAAATACAAGGTAAGTTTTCAACCCCCTTTGGTCTTTTTGGTCTGCTGATATTCTAGTTTCTATATTCCGCTGGTCTCGTTAAGGATACAATTTCACGTTGCACAGTGTAACATCAACCAGCTTAAAAAATATTGAGTTCATTTGTTTATATTTTTCTTTTAACTGCCCAGCCGAAAAAAATACAAAATCGGCACAGTGTTGGCAAAGCGTCGGCTACGGTCGGTTATGCGTCGGCAGAATTTCTAGACAGTATTGTCCTGTTACCCCATTGATAACAGTGGTCAATCGCTGGTTTTAGCGAACTTACCACTGTTGACAATACTTAAATGTCTGAATTATAATAAAATATTAATAAAAATTACTTCTAATTGGCTGTAATATTGCTAAAAAGAATATTGGCTAAGAGTTTTTGCAAAGAATTTTTTCGGTGGGTACTGGCAAAAGACACGATTTGCAAGCAAAAAAGGGTTTTCCTAGCACAATATTAGTTGTTCCGTTTGTAATTTTTAACACGGTATGTTTTACAAAAAAGGCAGTGGTTTGCCAGTACTATTTTTTTCTATGGTTAACAATTTCTACCTGGGTGGTTATAATGATTGCGTTATTTTTATGAAAGATTATTTTAAGACATTTAATTCGTGAAAATATATGAAAAATAACGAGGATGTTGAATCAACAAAAAATTCAAGTTATACAGTTTATTTGAGAAGCTTAAATAATGAATCGGATTATTCCAAATGATAATTTTTTTATTCCATTTTTCATACTTTTTAAAAAATAAAATATAGTTTGATACAAAAAATAAATTAAATGGATGTTTTTAATTGTCAATATTGCTTTTTTCCAAATCAAGATTGTTTTTGTTGGATGTCAAGCATTTTCCAAATTCGAAACTGGCAACCCCAGTTTAGGGGAACCTAACCGATTTTGATAAAAAAAAAAAAATTAGGAACGATTCAGATACGTGAAAAGAGTCCAGATTTTTTTAGAGACACGCCCCTTTGGAGGCGGCAATGCTGAAAAGTTAATTTTTTTAAGCTCCAATTTTCTCAAAAATTAATTATCTGTTGGGTACAGATTGTATGTCATTGGAAATCTTATAAAATCCCCTTTCCATGGATGGGTATTATTTTCTATGGATGGGAGTATGTTATTTCACTTTAAAATTTAAAGTGATTGAAAAACAAAAACTATTTTTTAGAGACAAAAATCTAGGTGGTGCTTTTTTTCGCGGCCTATCAAAATTTTCAAAATTTGGCCTATCTTAAGCTTAATGGCACCTCACCGATTTTGATAAAAAATTTAGGACCCGAGGTTTATCTATTATTAACGATTTATTGAAAAAAGCTTGCATCATCTTTCCATAGAAAAAAACAACAAATTGTTATTTTTTATAATTTTTAAAAATTAAAAAAATTAAATTTTAAAATGTTGAGCTAAATATCCCTCTTTAAAAACTTTACATTTAATTTTTAAGATTTCTTCCCTACATGAAAGATAAACGAATCTACTTAAATATTAAGTTTTTAAAATTTAATTTTTAACCCTTTCTACACTCTTTTTATTAAATGTTTCATAAATATTATGAGACGTTTTAAAAGCGTTTCATATTATATTTAAAAAATTCTATTTAAAATTAAGAACACCTCAAATAGTAGTTAACTGATGTTTCAGAATTTCAAATAATTTCTGGTACTTTTTGAGTTTAAAAGGTATGAATGATATAGTTTTTGTTAGAAAGTGTTTTTGCAACCGTCAGATAATGACAATCGTAATTAATTTTTATATTAATTACTGTAGAATATTTCTTTAGTTAGTCTCTTTACAGGAAGAAGAAGAAGTAAACATTTTTATTGAAAAATCTTTTAAGGACACAAGGGATACACCAGACTGCCGCAGTTTCGTCCCCCTCCTGGGACTTCGTCAGTGGTTTATTTATATGTCAATTGAACAAAGTATTTTATATTGTTAATTTGCTCTATATGAAAAACTTTTTTTTTTTTTTTAATTTATAACGAGCTTTCAACCTCCGTATATTTACAAAAATAAAGCAAATCAAACATATTAGCTAGGTTGATACTAGTATTTCGATCTGGCTAAAGATCTCATCAGAACCCGAAGTTTTAGAAAAGCTAGAGCCTATATAATAGGCAGAACTTTAACAAAAAACCTATTAATAATCAATTTTGCTCCATTCTTGTCTTCTTAGTAATCAACCACGTGGTTAGGTCTTTTCCTAACAAGCATCATGACGTTACTAAACTTTGAAGACCAAAAATGTTCTATTTATATAAAAAAATTTTAGTTTGTACTCTGGCTCAAGTAATATTTTTTACAGTTATATTAGTTTTTTGTTTTTATATACATCGAGATTATTTTTATGTTATTTTTAATTTATAACGAGCTTTCAACCTCCGTATATTTACAAAAATAAAGCAAATCAAACATATTAGCTAGGTTGATACTAGTATTTCGATCTGGCTAAAGATCTCATCAGAACCCGAAGTTTTAGAAAAGCTAGAGCCTATATAATAGGCAGAACTTTAACAAAACACCTATTAATAATCAATTTTGCTCCATTCTTGTCTTCTTAGTAATCAACCACGTGGTTAGGTCTTTTCCTAACAAGCATCATGACGTTACTAAACTTTGAAGACCAAAAATGTTCTATTTATATAAAAAAATTTTAGTTTGTACTCTTGCTCAAGTAATATTTTATTTTTTGGTGTCGTACTGTGATTTGAACTCACTGCCTTAGCATCAAGCTATGCATCGTAATCTCACCTCTTAACGAGTTGAGCCACGGTCGACACAGCGATGACTGTGGCTAAAGTGGAGTTTGGTCACACTACATACAAACAAGTATTGTTTCGATCAGAAGAGACAGAATTAACTAATACCAATGCACAATTCATTTCCTAATCTCCTATCTCTTTCTCACAAGTAATTATCACGTTTTACGATGCGCTTTATTCACATACAATAGTTGGATTCCAAGTGTTTCAAATAAAAATTAAAAATTTCAATAAAATCAAGTTTATTGTTACAAAATTTATGAAACTGTTTTATGAAATGATGAAGGTATATAAAACATTTGTCATACATTTTTATGAAACTTTTTATCATACTTTTGAAAACTTCATAAATATGATGAATAATTGATGACAAACGGCTTATGAAACAATATCATCAATGTCCTTCACTTTTTCCATGAGTGTATAAAAATCTGATATTCGACGGGAAACGTATGCTGGAAAAGGTAACAAATTAAAATTTTTAAAACATAATATTTCGCCAGCTTTTTTTATCTTTCACCAACAGAAAAATCCACAGAATTAAATGTACAGTTTTTAAAACAGAGACCATTAAAGCGCTTCTCTACATTACATATTTAAATTTAATCTTAATAAATCTGAAAAATAAAAATAAATAACAAATTGCTGTTTTTTCTATGTAAAAGTGCTATAAGCTTAATTAAAATCACTAAAAATAGTTAAGCCCAGGGACCTAGAAAAGTGAATGTGCAACTATTTGGTAAAAGTTCCATATTTTGCAAATATGCATTTTTTTTAATCGTAAGTGACCAAACGTTAGAAAAATGCATTTTAAAATCCTTTTTGATGGTGAAAAAAAAATTTAATTCGCAATAAAAAGAAGAGTGAGGTACAATTCCAATACAATTTAAATGGTGATGATACGACTAATATTAAAGAAACTACCAATACACAAACTTACACGCTTTTTGCATATATCTCCTTTTTCAAAAAAAAAACTTAACCGCTCATAAAATCATGGATTGAAATTTGAAAAACTAAAAACGTGTCCATAGGGTTTAAGTGTGCCCATTAGGGGTACAACCAAAATAAGGCCCTATCACCACGCCGATGTTGTGCTGAAACCGTAAAAATGTTTCCTCATTTCATTTCGGAACAAAAACATTCCGCGTCGAAGCCGATTTCTGAAAATCCTTTAAGATTTTTTTTTTTTATTTTTTGAAAATTTTTTATTTTATAATTATTTAACTATTTACATTTCTTAATGTAATTATATGATTATAATCAAAATCACAATCTAAAAACTATCTTTGTTAAGCGAAGTTAACTTAAGATTAAGAGTTCGTGTTGATTTGCGTTGGGGGAAAATATCTTGTACGACTTTGATGGCGCGTTCCGCACAAATGTTGCTGCGTTGTGTTTTAGGAATTCTTGATTCATATTTCACCCAATGTCTTAGAAAGCAATATTTTATCACGATTAATTGAATTTATACAGAATATTATTCAATATTTAATGGAAAAACTTATAATTTATTTATCATTTAATGAAATTATAAAGAAAATATTTTTATTTTTTTAGAACTTACTGATCCCAAACTTAATTGCATTTGACGAGGAACCTTTTTTAACAATATCGAAAATCTAAAGATGCAGTTCTTATTGTTTTTATGCACTACATGGTATGGATAGGGCCATTTTGATATTTTCAAAAATTGTAAAAAAGTTGTATCCCTAGTGTCCATATGGTTTCCGAATACAAAATTTTAATTGAAATCAGAAAAACCAATGTCAGATTTAGGTCGATTTTGTGTGGAATGGCTGAAAGAATATTTCATAAGCTTTCCAATAAGATACATTGCCCGAACAGATAAGTAATTTTTCGAAAAAAATTATTTAATTGAAATCAGAAAAACCTAGGTCAGATTTTGTGTGTAATAGACGAAAGAATATTTTATAAGCTTTCCAATGAGATATTATTTGCCCGAACATATAAATAATTTTTGAGAAAATTTGAACTTAAACAAATTTAGCTCTTAAGCCTTGCCGCCTCCAAAGGGGGTGTGTCTGACAAAAAAGAATTCTCTACGCAGCTCATGTATCTCAATCGTTCCTAAATTGTTGTTATCAAAAAATAACCCCTAAACTATACACAGGCTCAGTTTTGATAATTTTGATTGGTAGCGAAAAAATCGCCAACTAAATTTTTTCGTTTTCATTGAAAAATTGTTTGTGGACCATCTAGCAACTGAATTCGCTTTTAGATTGGCGTAACACGCAAATTTTTTTTAAATCGGCAGTGTCCGATCGGAACATTTGTTTAGAAGTTATATATTTATTACCATTTTTGTTTTTTTTTTATCAAATACCCCACTCTGTCCCGTTCTACTTCTACTAACAAAATCAACACATTTTTGTTATAATTTTTTGTAATTTTTATTTTATTTAATTATTTAAAATATTCAAAATTTACAAGATTTTACATTTGTGATAATAATTTAAAAAAATGTATTCTTTTGTTGTAAATAACATCAAAAAATGGTTTGTTTCAAATGTGTTTGTTTGGTATCATTATATTGTAATACTTAATTATTATTTTTTTTTGACACTCAAATTTTAAACTTATGCGAATAACTGTGCAATTTACATACATCGGGGTTTTTTTTTTATTTTTTTTTTTTTTTTTTTTGTATAGTTTTTAATAATTATTTATTTATTTTTCAATAAGTGTATCAATTTATGAAAATTTGTTTAAAATTTCGTTTTGAAAAATTTGAGGTTCTTAATTTTTTTATAAGGATTATCTTCAATTTCTATTATAAATTCGTATTAATGAATTTTTTGTTTATTAATTTATTTTTAGGAGTAACAGCTTTTCATTTGTATTAAATTTAAACAATTATTATTTGATCTTAAATGTATTTCAAAAGAAATTGCTTTTAAAATGAACAACAAACGTTTAATTTTTTATTTGATTTTATATTTAGTAAAATTAATGAAAGTTTTAAAAAATTTCTTAAACATTTTTATAATTTCTTTGTATATCGTCCATTCGGACCAGGGGTCATTTAAATTCCTTTATGTTTTTTACACGTCGTCTCTGTCTTTTAATCACTACAGTTTTCTGCTTCTGTAAACCTTAAGCAGTCAGATTTCCTAAAGCAGATGAACTATTTCACATATTTCAAAATCATATAAGAGCTTCAATTGGCTTCTTTAGGATTTGTAATTAAAAAACAACCACTTTTGCATTCATAATGCAAATGTAGTCTTAAATGCTTAGCTTACTATTTTGTATGCCCCTTTTTTTTGAAGAAGAAGAAACGTTATTTCAAATCGTAAAGTAGCCAAATCTATAGTAGCGTGGCCCAAGATCATATGGAAAAATACCAAGTATAGCGTACAACACAACGTACCAGAAATTATGAGAGGGGCCATCGTTTGTAATGTCTAGGCCAAATTTTGACACCCTACGGTGAGTGGAAGGCGGCGCTACCCGATCAAAAGTGCTTATCATCTCCTAAGAAATCTTTAAAATTTTTATTTTACTATCTCGTTTATAACTATATAGAATAACAGCATAACAAATGCCATTATGCCACATATATTCAGTATGTCCTTACTTTGCATAAAAAGGACAATAAGGACCTTTGAATTTAAAATAAGCATATCACAAAAAATGTTATAAGTTTTGATGAAAAGCAGTTATGTTATGAATATTTATGCCAATTTAAAGGTATTTTCATTACCTTTTAAATGACACATCACACAATCCAAACGTTGGGTAGTAGGTCAACAAAAGTGTTTTGGGCCACGCTAATCTATAGCTTTCAGACGCTTATTGAATAGTATGCACAGCGCATACCATAGGGACATCTGTATCAGAGACTGACAATAAGTACTTAAAAAAAAGTAACATAGTGTATATATACTCATGCTCTTCGTTGTTTCTATACAAATGCCTTTAACAACGTGCATACGCCACTGTTACATATTTGTGGCGAAACATGTTTGAGTACTAGTATCCGACCGAACAGGTCGGCCAGAAAATGAATTTGGTCTGTATTCTTTATTTTAAAACATTATGGACAAATTTGGCGAATGGAAAAATGTTTCTTGGGCTGATAAGAGACGATTTTGAGTGACAAATTAAAAGAAAAGTCCGTAGTTAAGCAATAAATTCATTGTTCTGCCTTCAAAGTTTGGCCAAATCGAAAATAGTTCGGCGGCCGAACTTTTAATTTTATAGCTTAACTTCGGCTTTTTTCTTAAATTTTATACACAAAATCGAATTAAATTGGCTCAACAAACATGTTTCCAATACAAAAATTTATAATCATTGCCTCTAGATACCCAAAAACCGACCAAATATAGTTTTTTGACCGAACTGATCGGTCGGACACTATTGAGTACACACTAGGGCGGGTCGATTTAAAAATCGCTCAACGTTCAAGGAAAATCGTATTCTAGGGATCAAAATAAGAAACTTTGCCGAAGGAACCATACCTCTAAACCGAATTCTGATGTCCCGACTTTTGACCCGTAGGTTGAAATTTTGAAAAAATCCCACTGTGACCCATTTAGAGTGCCCCAATCGAATCCAACCTAATCGAATATATTTATACTCTATTTCTTCCGGAGAAGAAATAGAGACCCTAATCTTGGAAAGACTCCTCCTACTTTCTGAAATATCTCTATCCCGAGATTTGTACATTTTGCTAAAAAAACACGGCAAACAGGCCCTCTTTTAACTTAAATTTTAACACCTAGAATGATGATTTATGCAATAATCTGCTAGCGCGTCTCCCGGAGAAGAAGTATCTCCCATAATCTTGGAGAGATTCCTCCTACTTTCTAAAATATCAAAGTGGGCTTTTTCAAAATTTGACCCTGCGGGTCAAAAGTCGGCACATCAGAATTCGTTTTAGAGGTATAATTCCTTCGGCAAAGTTTCTTATTTTGATCCCTAGAATACAATTTTCCTTGAACGTTGAGCGATTTTTGCCTCCATACAAATCGACCCGGCCTAGTACACACAATACTTATTAGCAAGTATGTTTCTACACAACCAACTAGAACACATAAAATTACATGTATGCATGAGTGCCAGTGGTTGTAAGTAGATTTTGTTTTGGGTGCCGGTCACATTCGCATTCATACTTATAATTACAAAATGCTTATAAGTATGTGTATTTTGCAATAAATACAATAAGTACTTATACAAACTATGAGTATGAAACCACATAGGAAAAAAACTACTACGACAAATAACGGAAATTCATTGAATTTAAAAGCTTGTACATTTAGATCTCTAGTTTCTTGTAATCATAGACCCCTTACTAAAAAAAAACATTTAAAATTAAAAAGATTTCTTCGTAAAAAGCGGATAGGTGATATATTTTACCCTATGATCAAGTTTTGTACAAAAAAAGCGTTTTCCTCGAAATCCGCCGAATTTAAATAGCTGCCCTTACTAAATTACACAGGGGATATGTGTAATTTTTGGTATTTTTATTTTAAATTTTATACTTAATGAAGACTTTAGTGTGCGAAACTATTTTTTTTTAATTTTGTTGAACAAAATTTTTTAAAATTTGTAATTGGAGATTTGAAAAATACCCCCAAAAATATTGTTGGTTTTCGACGTCACCTTAGGACAGGATACCGACATCCTAAAAAATAAATATTTCATATCCAACAGTTAATGGGTCCAGTAAGTAAAAAAAACACATTTTGGTATTTAATTTCGAAAACGTTTAGGATGTGGGCTCGAAATGTTTGATCAAGTGGTATTTGGCACATTAGTGGTCTGGGGTATTTTTTTTTACTCCGGTAATTCTCAACCGATTTTGGATTTTTATATCTTTTTAAAAACACTTTTTTATCTTAATCTCGATTAATTTATAATATGGAATAAAAACTGCTTCAATATTAACAATTTTTTGAAAAAACACAAAAAAAAAAAAACGTTTTTTCCCCATACAAAACACACTTTAAATTTTCAATCGATTTCCGCCTCGTGTTTTCTTTATCCAATCGGCACCAAACTTCATATTAAATGTTTTTACATACAAAGGAACCAAACTAGCCCATCGCTTGACTTTAGAACCCATTTTGAAAAACGGCCATACAAAGTTGAACACCTCTAATGTACATGTGCGTATGTCGTTCTTATGGGTATGGACATGTCAGATACTCAACACAACTTACACTTACAATTAGTTGTACTGCATACAAAAATTTATGAGCACGCGATCACTCATCCTCTGCCCATACTTGTAGTTATTTTACTTGTTGTTGGTATGAAAATGTTGGATATGTGTTTGGTTTGATTTATAACATGTCTTATTCATACACGTTTAATCACTAATACTTAAAAGTACTCAAAATGATAATTTTGTCATTGTCTGATCTGTATATGCACCCAAAATTGTCCCCTAAGTATGCGGTGTATCGAACCAATTGTACTTATCTTATACGCTAGACGATGAAAACTTTGAGGACAGTCCTCAAAGTAAGGAAATGTCCATAAACTATGCGGGGGAACGAATAAATGTTCCAACAGTATGCGCTGTGCATATATATGTGCATATATATATATATATATATATATATATATATATTAATATATATATATATAAGGCTTTGTTTTCAAAATAATTTTTGTTTTTGGGGTACAATACCTTTCCCCTGCAAATATGGGGTTAAAAACGCTGATTTTGGACACCATTTTCAACAGAACAAAAACTGCTGAATATATTTCAAATTTGACTTTGCCATTCGATTGCTCAGAAAAAATTAGTAAAAAGAAGCGTTATTTGAGAATATTAGGATGGATAGATAGGGTCGATTTTAGAATAGAATTAGTGTAGAAGAAAAATTCACTTTTTTTATAAAAAAATTTAGACTAATTTTTTTTAACACGCAAATTGAAAAAATATAAGTAAGCGTCATTTGAGATTATTAGGATGAACCAGATAGTCATTTTTTTTTTTTAACACGCAGATTGAAAATATACAGTCTCCTGGAAAAAGTGTAAATAAAATTTTTATTTTGTAGTGACCTTTTCAAAAGTTGTTAAGAGTTCGATACGAGAAGTATTAATAATAATTTATTAATTGTATTATTTTTGAACCAGTATTTTGAAGCTATATTAGTCTTTAACAGTAATATAATTTTCCGAAATGGCTGATCCTTTACAACTAACAGAAAAGATATCCAAATGTAACCTTCTTTTCAGATAATTTAGAAGATTGTGAGAGTCAAATATACACAATGTCTACTGTTGATGAGAATACAGAAGACTTGGTAAAGATAATGCTTTATGAAAAAGATTTTATATTTTATAGATGACAACACAAAAGTTAGTAATCCAATAGATTCAAATGGAAAGTTAAAAATTTCGATTTCGCGCTTTTAAAGTCGCCTTTCGATTATATTACTCTTCAGAATTTAAAACGTTAGTTTATTATGGAATAAATATTTCATTTGTTCTTTCTCAATCCGCTCAGTGGGCATCCCAAAGAAGCTTTATCATTGCAATTGAAATGGCTAAAAATATACAATCAACATGTATTTACACTGAACAAATTGTTGGGCAATTTCTCGGCTTAATCAGTGAAATATAATCAAAAATAAAGAGAATTTAAATAATTTAGCATTAAATAATTTAACATTATTTAGTTCCTCTTTCAGTTGAAAGAGGAACTAAATAATGTTGTTTTGGAAAAAATTAACTTTGTAATATCAGTTAGAAAACTCATTTTTATTTATATATTACTTGATAAGTTTTTAAACCGGAATTACAATAATAAAAGTTTTTGCACCATTTTTTCAGGAGACAGCATAATTTCAATATGCGTGTTTTTTTATGAAAAAGTGATTTTTTTTGGTACACCCTAATGACTACCTGGTCCATCCTGAAAATCTCAAATAACGCTTATTTTTCCTGGGGAATAGAATGGTAAAATCAGATTTGAAATATATTAAACCGTTTTTGCTCTGTACAAAATTGTCCCCAAAATCAGCGATTTTAGCCGCAGATATGCTGAAGAAGGAGTTTGAATTTAAAGAAATAATTACGCCATTATTTTTAGTGATGCAATAACATTCTAAAAAGATATTGTATCCCAAAATCTAAAATTTCGAATTAACCCTAATATATATATGTATATATTATAAAATAATCAATATACTTCAGAAGAATATGATTATGCTGTTATGATATTTTTGATATATGGTCGTTCCAAAAGCAACGTGAACAGTCATCAGCTAGAGCCCTTCCGATTTGCATGAAGCTTAGATTAGAGTAGAGTGGCACTATGCACCTCGACCAGAAATTGTTATTTTGTGCTGCCAACGAATACACCCTAAAGGTTCAGGCTCCCTACGAAGCCAACTATCCTACCACGTAAACAATTCCAAACGTCCGATGGCGTCACTATTCGACCACCAAAATAACGCACCCTCCCGTCGGAGAGCCTCGGACATTTGCAGAGAGCATGCTCTGAGGTCTCGGGTTCCAATTGACAAAACCTGCACGTATCCGTAGAGGATCGTCCCATCTTGTACAATTGATACCTAAGGCCACAGTGTCCCGTAAGGCCACAGTAACCCGTCACGGTCCTTAGTTCGCCCTTCGTCATTGACAAGAGTTTCCGCGACCTCTCCCCAGAGGGAGATATAAACAGCCTCGCCTGTCGCTGCCCAAGCGATCTTCTGAGCCTCTCTCTGGCATACCCATTGGGAACGCCGCAGAAGGGTTCAGGGCCAATGAATTGTCGACGAGCTCCGTTGCATGAAGCTTGGTATACGTAGTATCCTAATTAGTATGACAAAACAAATTGTTTTTTTTTTTTTTTTTTTTTTTTTTTTTTTTTTTGTCGCTGGCGTTTTAAGGGGTTTACTAGCTTTATATTTAATTTTTTTTTGCTTCATATTTATATAGTTTGAATTTTTTCTATATGCTATAAAAATTTTGGAGAAAAATTCCACAAATAAAAAGCTACAGCTTGTTAAAAAAACTCCTTATCCTATATTTTGCACGAACAATAGGCCGGGTCGATTTGTATGGAGGCAAAAAAAATCGCTCAACGTTCAAGGAAAATCATATTCTAGGGATCAAAATAAGAAACTTTGCCGAAGGAACCATACATCTAAAACGAATTCTGATGTCCCGACTTTTGACCCGTAGGGTGAAATTTTGAAAAATACCACTTTGACCCATTTAGAGTGCCCCAATCGAATCCAACCCAATCGAATATAATTTATACATTAATCTGCTAGAGCGTCTTCTGGAGAAGAAATAGAGACCGTAATCTTGGAAAGACTCCTCCTACTTTCTGAAATATCTCTATCCCGAGATTTGCACATTTTGATATAAAAACACGACTAAAAAGGCCCTATTTCAACTTAAATTTTAACCCCTTAACGGTCACCTAGAATGATGTTTTATGCATTAATCTGCTACCGTGTCTCCCGGAGAAGAAGTAGCTCCCATAATCTTGGAGAGATTCCTCCTACTTTCTGAAATATCAAAGTGGGCTTTTTCAAAATTTGACCCTACGTGTCAAAAGTCGGGACATCAGAATTCGTTTTAGAGGTATGGTTCCTTCGGCAAAGTTTCTCATTTTGATCCCTAGAATACGATTTTACTTGAACGTCGAGCGATTTTTAAATCGACCCGCCCTAATGAGCAATGTTTACTTTAAATACTTTTTCCTCAAAACAATATATTGAAAGTCTGGTGCCACTGTGCAGCGTTAACGGGTGAACCAATTTTTAATAGTTTTTTGTTTTGTTTTGTAGATGATTAAAAAATGTAGTCCCTAACGTAGAGACATTTTTTGTGCAAAAAAATTACAATCAAAATTACATTTACATTTGATTGCATTATGAATGCAGTTGCTTAATAAAGTGGTTGTTTTGTAATTACAAATCGTAAGGAAGGCAATTACAATTTCTATATGCTTTTTAAATCTTTGAAATAGTCCATCTACTTTAGGAAATATGGCCCTACAAAGCCAACTACTTTTAGAATTTTTTCCATTTCTTAAAAAATTAAAAAAACGGGAATAAAAAGGCGAGTTTACAACATTTTAGGGAATTGAAAAATACTCTGCGGACCCCCAACAGTCCATTTGAGTATTCCAGGGGCGTTCGAAAAAATTATAGTTTTGAAAAAATTTCACAACATTTGCTTCAATTTCATTAATAATTCAAATTATTAATTCTATTAACAATTTTTGAAGCAATTCACTGATGAATTTTACAGGCGATGAGCCTAAAAGTAATAGGTGGACTCATTACCTTGTAGGGGGTAAAGTAACTGGTTACTTATATGGTTACATGGTGGGAAAGGGTAATGTGTCTATAAATAGATTTTCATAAAAAAAATTTATAAAACATTTTTTAAAGATATATTTTTTTTTATTAAATAAATAACGTGGTCATGCTGAGATTCGAACCTGGGTTCTCTGGTATTTAACAATTGGTTAGGCGACAACTCTACCAACTGAACTATCGATACGTATAAAATTTTATTGATTAAAGTGTAAATGAGTTGTTGTGCTTCGTGTTTTCGTTCGTGATTTCAAAAATATACACCTTACCCTCATGCTTACAAAAGTCACAAAGTAATGTGTCTGTAAATAGATATTCAAAAATATATATTAATAACTACTTTACGTTTATAATTCATGCATTATGTATATGATGATGGGTAAGTCATTATTTTATGTTTTGAAGTAATGTAAACTGTAATGAGGTATCATTACAAGGTAATCTATGAGTGTTCAATTATCGGCAACTCATTACTTCTTGTTGCAAAATAATGATACAGGTAAGGAGTACACATTACAATGTAATGCATTACTTTATCCCTCCCATTACCAAAGTTTTGCTGGGTATTTATATTTATTTTTGAATTTTAAACAAAAATGTATTTTTTTCTTAAATTTAAAAGTCAGCTCGCAAACGAGTTAAACAATTAAATAAAAACATATTTTTAAAAATTTTATATTTTGTATGAAAGTAGTTCATCAAAAAAAGAGTTTTTCATTAAAAGCTCATCAGAAAGGCATAAACAAATTCTATGGCTTAAATGCTCTGCACGACGTGAGAAAATATTACTTTTAAAATTTTATGTATAAAAAACTGCGTTGAAAAATGCAAAACTTTAATGCAATTTCGCCAAAATCTGGCTCAGAAGTGAAAAAAACTGGATACGCTGTTCAAATCAGCGAGGGAGCAATATTTTGGATCAATGGTCGGTACTCTTGTCCTTGATTTTACGAGAAATTTTTGAATTGTACTAATTTTGTGTTTTAATGATTCTTTTTAGATGTCTCGGATAGTAAAACATGTTTAATATGAATTTGATTTAAACGAGTGTTTGGTTATTATGAACAAATTTGAAAGTTCTGACGTTATGGTAACAATTTCAATGAAACATCGTTAATACGAGTGCATTAAGATTAACCCTCCATCTGTTTAGTGAACTGTTTTTGATAGTCCCAAAAACAAATTTTCATATAAACTACCGTTTTTAATGCAAAATTCCCAAAATTTTGCAAATATTAATAAAATTTCGTTAAATTTAAAAAAATATTAAAACGAACAGAAATTCTTTCTTAAAGGTATGAAAAACTATATATTTATGAAATCAGATGAAATTATTTCACAATATTAAAAGATGCACACAGAAAACAGTCTCAGTTGTGGCCACCGAATTTGTTGCCAATCATATTAAATTATATTTTTAGTAATGAAAGTCGATATTCAGTTGTGTTAATCAATATTATATGCCACTTAAATATTTTACGTTCCTCCAAATCTCATTGAAATTAAAAAACTTTTTTGATTTTTCAAGTATTAAACCGTGACCTTCAGATTAATTGCTCACTGTCCTACTCATTGCACCACAATAGCTTTTAATTTTCTTTAAGTTAGGGTATTTTATTTTAATTAAAAAAAAAAAACTTCTTGCGTTTGTCTTTTGCGGGATTTGAACCCGGAAACTCGGATCAATTGGTTGCCGCTCTACCCATTACACTATAAACACTTGTTTGAGTGCTAAATTTTAATTTAAATGTTTTATAAAAAAAAACAAACATAGTATAAGATTCGTTTACCAATACCAATCAATAGTTGCATACATAATCTATACAATAATCAATTCGGTTGGTTCTACGAAAACCCTAATTTAATTGCATATTTAACTGGGAACCCGTATTTTCAGTTACCACTTTCGATTATCAACAATTTTTAAAGAAATTTGATAGTTGGTAAACAATAACTAACCGAATTTGATTTGAAAAGTTGATTAGAAATACAAATAATTATATAATATGATTGTTTTTCAGTTCCTGTTTCCTCCTTTTAATTGCCAGTACAGTATTTTTACTTTATCATTCAATTTTGAGTAATGAATAATAAAATAATGTCCATTCAAATAAATTTTAATAGTTTTGACCGAATTTCAACCAATATTTTCTCTGGGTGTGCTTTTAGTATTTTGTGGACGATAAAAAATTGTAAAGAAATTTTATTTCAGTATAAACGAACTTAGATTATAACGATATAATTTGTCTACTCGCTCGGAGTTCATCTTTATTTCTAAAATAAATTCCGTCAAAAAATTACCGCTTTAGAACGTTCTCTCATGTAATGGACGATATATAAGAAAACAAATATAAATTACCAGAAAATCTAGGGATCCCTAAAACATTTGTCAACCAAAAAAATTTCCATTACTAATGTCTCTCCTAATGCCAATGATTAAATAGTTGGACACCATGACGTATGAGTATTATTAATTTATTTAGTACTCATACGTTTATAAGCTTATACGTACCACAAATTTAATTTTAGTTTAATTGAAAGTTATTGGATTTCTTTCAGAATTTTAATTAGTACATCTATCTGATAAAATATAAATTTACATTTAATTTTTATTGAACAAATTTTGTGATTATTAAGTATATGCTGCTCTTAAATACAAACGAAATTAATAATCAATTTTAGAAGTATAAAATTACAAAAACATTAAACTAAAAATGTTCCAATAGATTAATCACAAATAATGTTATTATTTTTTTAATAAGTGTAGTTCTAATATGTATTAAGTATATCTAAAAATTTGTTCTAAAAATTTTTTTTTTTTTTAAATTTAGTATAAATTTTCATTTCATACAACAACTACATCAAATATACAGTTTTTTTAAAGATAATAAATTGTAAAGGATTTCATTGTTTTGTTTTGTTTTGTATTTTAAATTTAATAAGACCACATATAGATTGGAATAAAAATGTGTTGGAAAAAAATTTCTAATAAAATTTCTATATTCTGTTTCAGTACTAAAATGTACAAATATTAAATTGTGTATTTTTTTTTTGTTACTACATATGACTAATACTCATTGAGTATAACTAACTTTAATTAGAACTTTTAATGAATTAATTTTTAAATATATTGATTTTGGTTTCCTCGTCTATTCTATCGAATGCCGTAATTTGGTTTCAGGAACAATAGTGAAAATTGGGAAAATTTGCAAATTTGCGTACGGCCCACAGTTTTAAATGACTTTAAAAAAAAATTAATTTGAAAAATACTGTACAAAATCGCAGATCAATTTCTTATGGCCGATCGTCAAAATCAGAAAAATATCCATTTTTTTGTTGATATTTCTGTTATAAGATATTTAAAAGTTATGGTGTGCGCCCCGGTAGGCTAGTTGGTAGCGTGCTGGCTTATCAGTGCGGGGGGTTGTGGGTTCGATTCCCACCAGAGGCACTGGTCTGTTTTCGCGCCGAAGGCCATAGTAGCTAGTGCTCGGTTAGGGTAATAGTATATAATTTGTAATTATATAATTATTAATTAATGAAAAAAAAAAAAAAAAAAAAAGTTATGGTATACAAACAAAATGTATCTCAAATAAAAAATAATTATATTCTCTATTGATAAGTTTTGTGAAATTCGATATTTATCAAATTTAATACATTTCTTTGTTGCATCATATTATTTTTTTTAATTGGTTAATTATAAAGTCGAATCTATTTGAAAAGCTAAACTTTTTACATATCAATATACTTTGTATATCATTATATGTAGTAGGTGTGTTTGTTCTATTACAATTTGTAAAAAACAAGATGGATCCCTATAGGGGATGCTTATTGCTCAAAAATGATTTAGTTTTTGTATTAAAAATACAAAAATGCAAAATATCCTCACTAAATGAGAATTAGAAACTAGTTTATATGAATACTTGGGATTGTTCCCTCTTTCAAAACGTATTCTGATGATGAGAACCTAGAAAATTCCCGAAATAGATCTATCAACACATTCCTGAAAGGGTCAATTAATAAATTCAAAAAAAAAAAAACTCTATAGATTATTTGTTACACACAGGAAAAAATTTAGCTATTTGCCAACTGAAATTCGGTTACTACGACTCAGATTCGATTATTACAAATTTCTGTCGGCAGGTGCAACTGAACATTAGTTTTCACAACAAAGTTCGATTAATTGAACTGAAGTTTAGTTGTAACACCCAAAATATTCTGAAATCTAATGTAAATATCGTTATACTAACTGAATTTATAAGTTGTTACCATTAATATACACTTTCAATTCGGTTGGCATTTTATTTCTCTGTGTGTAGGACAATATCTTAATATAGAAATAAGGAGTATGGCCTCGAACTTGAATTATTTTCATTTTCATTGCACAATTAAAGGTCCAAAAACACAATTTTTATTTTTAATAAAAATTATATCAAACTTAAAAAAAATCTGCAATATATATATTATCAAAACGCTCCATATCTATAGTTTGCTAAAAAAAAAACTATAAATTAAATAAAAAAAAAAAAAACAATTGAATTAAATTTTAAAGGAATTAATAAAAAAGTTGAAATTCATGAGCTGCACAACACTTAATATATGCCATTATAAAAATAAATATGATCTGTCAAAAAAAAAAGTTTAGAGGTCGTAAATGAAATATCAAAGTTATTCCTGATTTAATATTTTATTTGAATTAAAAAATTGTACTAAATGAGAAAAATTAAAAATAATTATTATGATCGCAACACATCAAATGTAATATAATTTGGGGCGTACATTAAGAATCTTTAACGGTGCAAAATTATGGCGGTTTCGAGTATTAAGCAAATTAAAAATATTAAAATAACAACTTTCGTTTGAATTTAATTAATGTTAGATCAATTTATAAATCACATTGTGTGTGTCACATTTCAACAAATATCTTATACCTCAAAAATATATAAAAATACACCGCGTTTAAATTGGAAAACTCGAATTTTTTTCTGGTTTAACCTTCATATCATTAAAAAAAAACTTACCCTCGGGGTCAATAGTGACCCATAGAAAAAAACATTTATTGGGCATAAAAAAATAAACATTTTAGTCAAAGAAAAAAAAATTATCACATAATTTTGATTATATTTTATACACACAAAAAGAAAAAAGTTGAAAAAAATCCATATCAAATCTACACTGAATAAATTAATATAAAGGCACTGCAGTTTGAATCTGGAAAACGTGATAGTTAATATGCAACTTCTTAACTACTGCACCGAATGGAACGAAACGTATGTGCAATTACAGATAAGAAGTTAGGCTTAAAAAAAAAATCATATAGTCACCCTGTCTTTATACTGGATAAGCCACAGGGTGTCAACACAGGCCATCTCGAGAGTACTAAAGGTTTTGCAGCTATTCTCTCCATTACTAACGGACCGACACTTATCAATTTAATGCTATTTTCGAATATAGTGATATGTTATGTCTTATTTTATAAAAGTTGTTTAACTATAGGTGATATTCCCTTTTGAAAGTTACTATGTAAAAAAGCCAACCTGGGCCAAAATGTATTAAAATCATGAACTAAAATTTCTTGTACAAATTTTGTCAGACCTTGGCAAATTATTATCTAATATGGCGTTCACACCTAATTTTAAAACCGGCGTTTTGCTAAAACATGTAAAGGGTCCGCCAAATAACTTTTTTTTGAACTCCTGAACCAATTCGTCTCAATGATGTCTCCGAAATGTTCAATTGTTGAGAACGACGGTGAATTGATGTTGATGGCGCTTCACGCACACTTTCTGCCACAGCAGCAATATTCTCGGGTGTACGCACTGTTTTTGGCTTTTCACGCTTTGGTTTATCGATGAGGATGCCAGTTTCCTTCACTTTTTTCACAAGATAACGAACATATGGACCATATTCGTTCAGCGGAAGGATAAAACAAGTTATCTGTCAAATCAGACATGAGATAAGTGTTACCATTCACGAAATAAGCAATAGTTGAAAAAAAACGTTAGATGGCGGACCCTATATTATGGCTCTTTATTTTATTACAAAAGTACTCTCTTCTTTTTCTTACCATATACGTTGAAATACAATATTAACCAAAAATTATATACACTAGAGTGGCCATAGTGGAAATTTTTTTGAAAAGTTTAATTTTTCGCACTGAAAAATGTGAGGTTGGGGATAAAAATAATTATGCATATTTAAAAATTTTTTTTTTAGTTCCGAGTACCTTCGGGTTGAGCCCAAACATTTATTACATTATCCATTCATCACTATTTTTGTTCCTGTTTATATTTGAATAACAACAAAATCTGGCTGTTTGTTCCCATCTGAATTTCTTCGATACCTATAATAATTACCTTTCCAACGAGCCGCAATAGTCTGCAGATAAACTGCGGATAAACTTGCCAGGAATACCGTAAACCAAAGTTCCAAAAATAGATGAATTTTTTAATTTTTTTTATTGTTGATAATATTATACTAATGAAGATTTTTGTGGGATGAAAAGTTTTTTCTGTAGTGCTCCACAACTTGAACCAAATACTGCTTATCCTCTTCGTCGTATGTTACTGCCCGATTGAAATCTTTAATAAGTTTTATTGCTCTTTCTGCCGGGCCATTTACAACAGTTAAGTGTTGGCATATTCGTTTTGCGGTGCAGTATTCTTCTTGATCCTTCCAAATTTATGGATCCAATTCAAAAAATGTCACATCGATTTGTAAACGATGGAAAAAACACTTGGTGCGAGGAGTGACGAAAGAACTTACATCCTTATTTTCAAACGATTTCACTTGTTCCAGCGTTAAGTTTAATCTTTTCGGAATAACTTCGTCATTTTCGTCATCATGATTACCAAGAGCTTCTACCATTTTCCGTTTCACTTCAAAAGATATCATTTCATCGAAAAATCCAAGAGCAACCGCCTCTTCGGATAAGTACCATAAATGGTTTTTGATTTTGACAATAAGGCATTTGAAACATTTAGATCGAAATATGAAATAGCGTCTTTAATGAATTGCAAATCTTGGCGCGGTGCAGATACAGCGTTAACGCATCCGAACCAATTAGAAACATAAATACGCGTCAAGAAAATGCAAATGTTTCGAATGTTTTTCAGTTCGGAGGATGTCATCTTGAATTGTTCGCGAAGCAAAAAATCTTATAGCAGTATATAGCTTTGGACATAAATCTTGCATGAATTGTTGCGCCAGGCAAACGCAACAGCGTAAAATTGGGTACTTCCTTACCAAGAAAAATGAGCGAAAGTTCCAACAACTTCTTATAATCGGCTCGTACATAATGAGATTACAACGCCTCAAGGCAAAAGTTCTTGAGCGTCTCTATTTCGTCTGCTGTTAAGTTTTTTTGCACTGCTTCATCCAATACTCCACTCTTGAAAGAATTGATATTCATAATTTTCCAGTTTTTTGAAAAACGATTAAAGAGAGCGACTTCTGGTGCTGATGTTTTTCCGAAATTTAACTCAAACACAGCTTTAATAAGCAATTCGCTGATATGATGGCGACACGGTAGAAAATGTATTTCGCGACTCAATTTACTTTCAAGCAAATATGCTGAGCCTTTTTCAATACCAGTGTTTGAAGATGTTGTGTCAAAAGCCACAATTTGCACTAAATTATCAATCTTCCATTTGCGTAGGAATTTTTTAATGCCTTCAGCAATATTTTCACCACAAGATTCTTCAAGTTTCGCAATGCCAAGGAGTTTTTCTTCGTTCTCTGCTGTTATAACGAGAGCCAATCGATCAACTTTGTCCTTGCCTTTCATATCTGGAAGCATTTTACCGTCCCAATGCAAGACAAATATTTCAGGAATCTATGTTGAAATTAAATATTATGTTAATTACCTTCAAGATATTTATTTATATTTAATTATTAATTATGTACCTTGAATTCATCTATGATCTGTTTCGCTTGTCTGCGGCGATACTCCTTTCGCATTGTTTGAAACGATTTTCAGTTAAAGACGAAATCTTCCACTTTATTGGATCCATTTGGGTCCATACATGCGAAGAGGGGCGACAATACTATGGGGACCAAAAGCCCGTTGTGCTCTATCTCGCTTAGTTTTCGGGATATCGCCATCTTAAGTTTTTTTGTAAGTGGTTAATAAATACTCTAAGTATACTAAGGGTATACTTATACTTGTTCGTACTCAACTCAACTTTACTTGAGTATGCGATCACTTATCAACTATCCATACTTGTAGTTGCTTCACTTGCAGTTGGTATGAATATGTTGGGTATGAGAATGGTTTAAATTAAAACTTGTCTTTTTCATTCATGTTTTAACACTAATACTTAAAGAGTACCCATGATAATAATTTTGTCATTCTCTGGTCGCTAATATCACAACGTTTTTAGAAAGGGTGATCAATGGGTAATATAATAAAACTTTGGGCTCAACCCGGAGGTATACGGAACTAAAACAAAAAAAATTTAAATATGCATAATTATTGTTATCCCCGACCTCATATTTTTCAGTGCGAAAACTTTTGGATTTAACATTTTTTAATTTTTCTATGGCCAGTCTAATATACACGTTTTGTAAAAATCATCCTTCGATCGTCACTTTTATCACAAAAAGTGTACAAGAAGTTCTGTTAATAATTTCAACACATTTAGTAAAGTAGAGACACCCCAAAAATATTTTGCACGGGCCCCATTAATTGCGCAAAAAAATAAATGATTTTTTTTTAAACAAATGATATTTTATTTAAGAGTAACAAAACTAGTCTTGGCAAATTATGTTTAATGAAATTTAAAACATTTTTAGGAATCTTTCGTACGTCCAGCAACAGCCGAAATCACTATATGCTTAAAATAAAATGTATGACTAGAATTTTTTTTTAATGTGTTAATCAATTGCTCCAAATAATTTTAAATTTATTTTTCATTGTGTACACGCACTAAGGATATTATGTAGGTAAAGACTACAGCAAATATAGTCAAAAACAAATGAAATTTCACTTGAAGAAAGGATAACTAACATTTCATCAAATTTAACTAACATTTGCCATTTGTTTTTACGGTTCAAAAAATTACTAACAATTGTAGTGAAAATGAACCACACATGTTAGTAAAAATAAACAAACATTTATTTTACTTTATATTTTTAAATAACAAAATACGACTGTTAAAAATGTATGCAAAATCATAAGACAGGCATTTGATGTGATTTGTTTTTTTTTAAATGAACTACAAGGTTAGTAAAAAATTAAATTTGTTCTACAAATGGCTAAAATTTACATTTTAAAGCAGAAGTTCCCTGAGTGCGTTTGAGGATGTCAAATATGTATACCCAGCGTTGCTATTTGAGTGGAAAAGATGATCCCAAAACTGTCAACTTAAACAAAAGCAGCAGTTATGAAAAAATTTCTTTGTATGCAAATTATATTTAATTATGATACGACTTCAATAAAATTTATTTTCTTTGAAAAGTATTAAAATAGAGTTCATTTTGAGAATATTTCATTATGATATCTACTTTTATTGTTCAGCCACACGATTCCAAAATCAGAAATCGGTTCATATTAATACTACTTACAAGAAAGTTCGTGTTCTTTACGCAAAACATCTCCATTCGTTTTATAAGTTTTCTTATAATCGAGTGATAAAATGCAACCATACAATGAACGGGGCCAATATAAAACCCAGCGGAAGGAAAATGTAAGTTTTTAAAAACACTTTAAAAAATGCAAATATTTTATTGAAACTATAATTTTCGGATGCAAAATTGTAAAATGGTCTAATACATAAAGTTTCGTTTGTTTTTCTTAATTAGTTGAAGAAATATTTAAAAATTAAATTTGCTATGGGTCGAAAACTACCCCAGGATGGTATGAAGGATAATGATATTAAGTTGTGTTTAGGGTTACTTATTTGCAGGAAATGACGAACTTCTAAAAATTCTCGACAAATTGTAATAGAACAAACACACGTACTACATATAATGATATACAAAGTATATTGATATGTAAAAAGTTTAGCTTTTCAAATATATTCGATTTTATAATTAACCATTAAAAAAAAATTAATATGATGCAACAATGAGATCTATAAATTAATTAAATCCAAGCAAAATATTTAATATTTTTAGTTTTGCATGGAACTTAAAACCGCCATAATGTTTGCGCCGTTAAACATAAATAATAAACGCCAATTAATTTAGCATGATGAAACATCGACTAACATACATACAAAAGGTTATTTATGTCATCCAGAAAAAAAAATTAAAATATTTATCTCAAAGTGTCGAGAATTTTTGGTAGTTTGTTATTTCCTGCAAATAAGTAACCCTAAACACAACTTAATATAATTAACCTTCATACCATCCTAGGGTAGTTTTCCACTCTATTATAAGAAGTAGTAGTAAGTAGTATAAATATGAAGCGATTTCTGACTTTGGAATCGTGTGGCTGAGCAGTAAAAGTATATATCATAATGAGATATTCTCAAGACAAACTCCATTTTAATACTTTCAAAATAAAATAAATTTTATTGAAGTCGGATCATAATTAAACTTAATTTGCATACAAAGAAAATGTTTCTAAACTAAAAATATTAAATATTTTGCTTGGATTTAATTAATTTATAGATCTCATTGTTTTTTTTTTATCACATTTTAAAATATATATTACACCATCAAAAAAAATATAAAAATACACTCAAAGAAAATTTTTGTCATATATTAGAACTTAAAAAGTAAACCGCTATTATTTTGGGAAACACGCATTTTTGACGGTTTAATGATATTAAACTGGGTTTATGGTTACTTATTTGTAGGAAACCATTTCAAATACTTTTACATTCGAAAAATTTAAATTTTTATAAAAGGTTATGCAAATTTTGTTTGCTGCAAAAAATTTAAAATCTTTACAATTTTTGATACTTTTTTGAAAACAAACTAGTTTTCAATTTATTTTTTGATCAATGGTTATAATCTTTAACTTCAAGCTCATATATTAGTTCTCATGTAGTGAGTGAACTAGTTTATATGAATGTTTGATGTTTGGCATGGGATTGTTACCGCTTTCAAAACGTGTTCTGATGATGGGAACCTAGAAAATTCCTGAAATAGATCTATCAACACATTCCTGAAAGGGTCAAAGAATAAATTTGAAAACAAAAACTCTATAGATTATTTGTTAGGACAATATCCTAATAAAGTATGGCCTCGAACTTGAATAATTTTCATTTTCATTGTACAATTAAAGCTCGAAAAAACATAATTTTTATTTTTAATAAAAATTATATCAAACTTTTATCGAGTTTAGTATTAAGCTCATTAAAATCTTGTATTTGATGTATGTTTTCACTTAGAAAGCGAAAAATCTACGGATGTACTTGCTAGGATCGAAAAAAACTCAATTTTTTTGGCACTTTATCAGTTATATCCGTCTTGGAGATTCAGTCTAGATACCTAAATATGTTCTCCAGATAAGTTTTGTTAAAAAAAAATGCAAAAAAATTAAGTTTCGCAACATTTTTAAAAAGTTTATAAAATTTTTGCGTTTAGAATTTTTTAAGTCGCTTTTTGACTCGGAGTTGCAGTTTATTAAGATACTCAGTTTACGCAATAAGCTAGCCAATTTTAAATATAATTGTCAATTTCAGACGCAAAAAATATACATTTTCAAAAAATTCACGCCAATTTAATTAAAGTTTGTGATGTCCGTATTCCGTTATTGGTGCGCTGACATCAACTTGGTATACCTAAAACTTTATAAAATTACATCTTTTTTTACACACTGTTCTCAAAATTCAATTCCATTACACGGCGCAAAAAGCGTATGGGAAAAACTGCAGAAGTTTAAAATTCGGAAAATTTTAGTTTCACTTGTAAACCATCATACAACTTTTCAGCAAACAGCGATATGGAAAAAATTTTTTTAGTGAATAAATATTCCAGGTCTAGTGACTCCATTTTGTATTGCTTTGGATCAGAAAATTTAAAACTATGAGAAAAAAAAAAAAAATGAAATTATTGAAAAAACTCTCGTAAGTTTCAAGCAATTTTTTGCATTTTTCGACTTTTAAATAGCCATCAATTCTTTGAGTGAAGGCTCTTCAACGTGAAACTTTGCATGTCAAATCTGTTAAGTATAGTCTTCCAAACCTTGTTCAACGTTTATCTCAATTCAAAAACACTGAGAAATAAGTGCCTTATATAGTCGGTTTCAGCAGGTGTCGAGAATTTTGAAGTAGCCCATATAAGGATGCCTTTTGAGGTTATGAAAATTTTGTTTTGCTCCATTACATTTGAAGTCCTTAAAATTCTCTAATGCTTTTTGGATATTAGTATTAAGATCATTAAAATTCTTAATTGTATGTGCGTTTTGTCGGAATTGATACTTTAGTGTTCACAAACGAAATTTGTATGGAAAAACTGCCGCTGTCCTGATATGAATGAACAAAATTTAGTTTTTTGCACTATTATTGTGTTAGAAAAAAAATCTAAGTAGTAGCACTCAAACGATGAGTATTTAAGAGCTGAATACGGGAAAAATAAAGAACAAAATTCTGGAGGGTACCTTTACGACACGCTATTTAAGATTTAAAAATTTTATGTTTTACTCAAAAAACGATGTCTTATTTTTTTTTCGAAAATAGGCTCAAAAGTGTCGTTATGTATTCCCAGCACAAAATAACCATGATTTCTTAAGCAGTACCTACATTTTTATGCATCCAAAATAGCGCTTAACCGCCATAAGTCTAGTCATTTGTCAAAGTGCCAAACGAAAATTTAAAATTTTTTATATTTTTTATTGGTGTCCCGCTTTGGAAATTTCAAAAGGAGGCAAGTCTATAAGTACCGTTTACTGTTCTTACTGCTTAATTATATTTTTTAAGTTTTATTTATTTAATTAAAAATTAATTTAATTTTAATTTTATTAACTAAACGGGTTTTTTATTTAATTTTTAATTTTGGGGGTTTAGCGCCGCAGGGCATTCGGTCTGGTGCCGCATTTAAAAAAATAAGGTATATTTTTTTTGCTTAAAGTTTTATAAAAGTAATTGCACATAATTTCCCATATCTTTTTAAACGGCTTAATCTATAAGAGTAATTTTTCCTCATGCTAAAGTTACTTAGATACAGGTTTACTGATATAGAAACGCTATTCACTTCTTGACGGCAAAATGCATTTTTTTTAAATTCGTGCTTCAAATCGCTGTATTTTAAAAAATCTGGTTTTCCAAAATTTTGAAAGAAATATATGTTAATTAAAAATTATTCTTTTATACCATTCTATATGGTAAGCCTATGGGTTCCATATAGACATTTGGCAACGGCATAGGGAAATAATATATAATTAACATTTTTTTTAAGAATAAAAAAAAAAAAACAGTTTTTTACAATGCACAAACCGCGCATTTTGAAAAAAAAATGCATTTTATCTTGATTCTTTTTTTTCTTCTTCTAATTTTACTTAGACTGCGATAACAGTAGCTTTAAAATAAGGTATTAACGAATCAGGTAGCTTCCACCTTTAAAAAGATATGAACTACGGACTACTTTTAAGAAAAATATCAAATATTTTTCATATTTTGAAACGCGATATTTCAAGATCCGCTCGGACTAGCCAGACTAGACTTTCTAGTTATATGACTTACAACAGCTACATCAAGTTTGGTTGAAATCGTAAAGGGTGGAGGGATTTGAGTGGTTGATTTTATATGTTTCCAGTTTAATGCTTTTAATAATTTTCTGTAAATATCGAAGGAACCCAGAAAAATTTTTTAGAACAGATTACCTCTGAACCTGTAGTAGAACAACTTCTTTTACCACCGGTTACAGGGAACCGGTTCTAGAACAGGTTCCTGGGAGTCAAAATGTAAGGTGTCACTGTCCCAGAACCAATTCTAGAACTGGTTCTAGAACCGGTTCTAAAGCAACCTGTTGTTGTTTGGAGGCAAAGAACCTATTACAAATAGGACAAACTCCATATAAAAAGAACCAGTTGCAGAACAGAAATTAGAACCTGTTATAATACAGTATAAGCTGTTCTGCAACCAGTTATTTGTATTTAACTATTTTACTGGGTAAGGTAAAATGAATTTATTCTTTAAAGGTTCTGACAAACATGCAATGTAATGTAAACATTAGGGTCATAACTTTTTGCAATTTTTGCAAATATCAAAAATTACATGGCATAGTTGTAACGACCTTAAAAAAATATTAAGCACCATGATCTTACAAAATTTTCAGCACCAAAAGCAGTGTAGTTTTGAATACAAGTTTTAAAATTTGTTTAAAAATGTAACGTTTTTCTTAATATTACATATTTTTTTTGTTATGTTCTTATACTAGCACCAATAACAATGACAATATAAATTTTCTAATTTTTGTATTAAAAATACAAAATTTATTTTTTCGGACTTTCCATATCCCCATATATTCAGTTAGAACATTGTTCTACCTCAAGTCCAAAAATCTAATATGATATTGTCATATTAGATTTTATTTTGGTGCTTTTTAAAAAGTTTGATCATTCTCATGATAGACAATACAATTGTTTCATTGGCAACAACCAAATCTTCAGTTGTCTAGAAAAAGATAATTGGCTTAACTCAAGCCGGGATATTACATACAACAGACAAAATAAACTCTATGAGAATCTTTTTGTCTGCCTTAGTATATAAACTGCCTGATCTCGTAACCCTAATTATCAAATCCAACTATTTGAAATACAACAATTTTGCATGTCGATAGACTTTGTATGTCAGTAAATGTATGTTTGTTTGTTGTATTACAATTTGTAAAAACAACATAATATATATCCCAACAAACACTGTTTGTTGGGATATAAGCGACGTGGTTACGCTATTAATTACTAAAAAAAATTTAAATTTTATTAATTATCGAAGTCATGTATTATAAGTTGCAAATGTTTTGAGCAGATTTATATATGAGTTGTAACATTATTCTGTATATTATCAACAAATCGTTGTCGATAAGTAATTTATGTTACATAATCCTTAGCATTCAATTAAAAAGGAATAATTTAACGTTTTAGTCTTCTTTTCTATATTTTTATTTTCATTAAACTTAAGGTGTTTTTCAAACAGGTGCTATGGTTGCTAATGTTTTGAGCAACACTATATGTTGTTTTTCCAAAAAGTTTTGATTTTGTAATTTTGGTTACCAGATCAGGCTGACAGGCAGACAAAAAGATTCTCATACAGTTTATTTTGTTTGCTGTATGTAATGCCTCGGTTTGAATTAAGCCAATTATCTTTTCTATTGTAGACAACTGAAGATTTGGGTGATGCCAATGAAACAATTTTATTGTCCATCATGAAAATGATCAAACTTTTTGAAAAGCAACAAAGTAAAATCTTACATGACAATATCATATTAGATTTTTGGACTTGAGGTAGAACAATGTTCTAACTGAACTTGTGGGGATATGGAAAGTCCGAATAAACAATTTTTGTATTTGAAATACAAAAATGAGAATATTTTTAGAAAATTAGCATACCACGGCTCTTCTTAACAAACATTGTTTGTTTTGATTTATGTTGTTTTTACAAATCGTAATACAACAAACACACATACATGTACTTACATACAACAAATATCAACATGTAAAGTTGTTTTTTTTTTTCAAATAGTTTGAATTTTTAATAAGGGTCACCAGATCAGGCAGTTTATACACAATGGCATAGAGTTTATTTTGTCTACTGTAGTAATTTCTCGCTTTGAGTTTTGCCAATTATCTTTTTCTATTGCAGACAACTGAAGATTTGGGTGATGCCAATGAAACAATTGTATTGTCTATCATGAAACTGATGAAACTTTTTGAAAAGCAACAAAATAAAATCTAATATGACAATATCATATTAGATTTTTGGACTTAAGTTAGAACAATGTTCTAACTGAACCAATAAAAATATTTTCCCCGCCATTCCACACAGACATACCCGTTGTATTATACGATTTTTACATAAAAAATACTTTTTTAAATCGGCCCGGTAGGGTTTTGTTCCGAATTGACTTAAAAAAAAAACAACATTTACTATCAGTTTAATATTGTAATAACAAAAAAGTTATAACCCTATTGTATTTACTCAGTATGTATACTTGTTAGTTCATCATATGATTATATTAAATTTATTATTAAATATTCTATTTCTCTTAATTTTTTTTTTTTTTTTATTTTTTGTCGTTTAAAGAAAACCATGAATTACATTTGTGTAGATTTTTTCATATGATTATTTTAGTTAAATTTTTCCCCTTATTTGGAAGTAGATAAAGTAAATTTTGACACAGATACTTTTTTTTCTTGTTTTGGCTGCTTAGATTTTTAACATATAAAGTACTATTTTACACATAAAAAGTTGTTGGATTTTTCTTTTAAATTTTCATTTTGTAAATTATTTTGTAATTATATTCAGCTCTTAAATTTTGTTTTTGTGTATGTATTTTCCACAGTGTATTTAATGTGTGTATAGAAAATGTAGTCATAACATTTACATAGCGGTTGACTGCTGTTGTTGGGAAAGCGCCTCTACAGTTGTCTTTGCAATGACGGCACATGCCTTAGCGGCATTTCTTTTGGTTTTCTCATCGGTCGTTCTTAAGAAGTAGGTAATTAAGTCAATGGGTAGAGGAAAAACGATGGTTGAATTCTTTTCAGCAGATATTGTGCTTAATGTCTGAAAATAGTTTAAAAAGAAATTCAATATCTATTGCTTAACTATTCAAAAAACCCATAAAATTACCTGTAAATATCTTAATTGTAATGCAGCTGGTGAATCGCCTATTATTTCGGAGGCTTCTCTTAAAGCTTTTGAGGCTTTTTGTTCACCTTCGGCAGCTATAACTTTAGCTCTAGCTTCACGTGCGGCTTCAGCTTCAGCAGCCATGGCTCTTTGTAGTGATACCGGCAAACGTACATCTTTACTGTTAATATCAAATTTGGAAATTTTATTAGAATGTTTTGCAAATTTTAATTTTATTTAAATTTTGATTTTAACTAACATTTCAACACGTTCTACTTTAATACCCCAGGCATCGGTAGCTTCATCCAGTTGTAGCTGAGTTTTAAGGATTTTGGGAAAATTTATTTTATAATAAATAGTTTAACATACCAGTTTATAAGTAATCGTGGCTTTAGAATAACATTTTTATTAAAGTGTACTAAAAAAATGTAATTCGAGAACTGATAAATATTATGAGATATCTGAGTGTATACAAAAAAAAAAAAAAAATTAAAGATGTCCTTTAGGTCATAAATAAAGGATAGGTTGTGCGCCCCTGTAGGCTAGTTGGTAGCGTGCTGGCTTATTAGTGCGGGGGTCGTGGGTTGGATTCCCACCAGAGACATTGGTCTGTTTTCGCTACAACGCACCGAAGGCCATAGTAGCTAGTGCTCGGTTAGGGTAATAGTAATTAGTAAGGATAGGTTGTGTTGTACATCTACAAAACACTGAAAATTATGAAAAATTTTATGAGTCTCAAAACAAGTTTCTATAGAAATTTGAATTTAGCTTGGTAAACTCTTATGTTTGTTAAGTTTTTTAAATAAAACTTTTTTTTATTCTTTATGCAATTGCGTCCCTAAACAAATCTCTATTGGATTGTCTTTACGATGGTCAAAAACACTTCACTCTAAACAATGTACAATTTTCCCCGCAGCGAAAACATCTTTGACCTTCACTTGGTATTGAACTGTTGTATGACAATAAAGCGCATCAAAATTATGGTGGTTTTAGATGAGTTTCAAACGATGTAAAAAAAACACTGTTATAAGAGAAATTTAAAAAATTTTCGAGAATTTGGGGAACACTATTTGTCAAAATATATATTACTCGATGAAAAAATATAAAAATACATTAACAAAAATTTGTTGTCATATCCCTATGGGGAATGGGACTGGCTCTGCGTGTGCTACAGGATCGGTCCCTTCGTGCCAGAGACCGGTCCTCTGCTAAACCTTACCCTATGTAAACAACTAGCAACTGTAACATTGGCTTCTCATAGGAGGGGTCATTTGTCCTGCTTTAAACCACATAGTGGCATGCCACAAGACTAACCAAAGATGGGCATACCACAAGACTGTAGCAAAAGGGCCATGTCGTGTAAAATAAACGAAAACTAAACAGCTTCCAATGGGTAAAATTCTGGCCAACTGGCTTTTTCTTGTTAATAAGCATCTGGTTAAGTGGTACAGGATCCTACGTGTGCCACAGGATCGGTCCCTTCGTGCCAGAGACCGGTCCTCTGCTAAACCCTACCCTATGTAAACAACTGGCAACTGTAACATTGGCTTGTCATAGGAGGGGGTCATTTGCCCTGCTTTAAACCACATAGTGGCATGCCACAGGACTAACCAAAGATGTGCATACCATAAGACTGTCGCAAAAGGGGCATGTCGTAAAATAAACGAAAACTAAACAGCTTACAATGGGTAAAGTTCTGGCCAACTGCCTTTTTCTTGTTAATAAGCATTCTGGTTAAGTGCTATGTCCTCCCTTTACCAGTCACAGGATTGGTAATTTTAGGACAATTGACACTACTTAACCCACTTTAGTATTAAATTATACCAGTTTTGTGATAAGTCCTTCTTTAACCAGTCACTTTAAGGTCAATTGACTCCTCATTCCCCATAGGGTAGGGACAAGCCCGCAACGGTTGACGCACTGGAAGCCAATATTGAAGAATTTATTCGCGAGATACCGGCCGATATGTTGGAGAGGGTATGCCAAAATTAGACCCAGCGTATGAACCATTTGAGGCGTAGCCGCGGTCAACATTTACATGAAATCATATATACATGAAATCATTTATAAAGATTTCCTACATTTCTCTAAATTTTGTGTTTTTTTTTAAGTCCGTAAGCTCTTAAGAAATAACCCTTTAGCATTAGTTTGTTTACTACAATATGATTTGGCGGAAGATGAAAGTAAGTAAAGTTTAATATTTTGAAAACATCGCAAAATTATTAATTTTAATTTTTATGAGCGGACAGGTAAAAGAACTTAACATAAAAAGCATTCTAAGTTTTAAATCATTTGAAATATATTTGCCTTTAAGTTTTTCTTTTTATCTTAGTTTTAGCAAATTTAGGAAAAAAAAATAAAATACGCAAAAGAAAAGTTTCTCCTCAAAAACGAGAAGCTCGATTTTGATTTTAGACCCATGGTGTCTTGGGCAAACCTACTTAGAATTTGTCGTATATTACGATTTTGACAAGGAGTTATAAACATGCCATATAAGTGTTTGGTTTCGTTAGAAAGGAAAATTTAGATTTATGAAAAGAATCCCGAGTAGCACTATTGGTAAAACAAACACTTGGGAAATCCTAATAGGAAGCTAAAAATTTCAGTTTTTGTTTAAATGTAAAGTTTCACTTTTCAATAAAATATTTATTAATAGACAAAATCCTATGATTTTTTCAGTTCAAATGGACTTCTAAGTCAGTAATGTGAAATTTATGTCCGAATTTATGTTCCCACAATTCCCAAAAATATATTTTTTTGTAATGGGATTTTTACATTATTTGCTACCATTTCTAAATTTAAAGTGGGGATACGAAGAGACTTACCCAATAAATTAGGTCTTTGTTGGAGTATCTAGAGCCGCTGCCCCGACCTAATTGGAGGCGTGTACAATTTTTAACCGTGGGTGAAAACAAAATGTGGCAAACTTAGAAGGGGTTGGGATGAAAAATATACACAAATCAAAATTTAATTTTTTTTTAAGTTCTACTTTAAACGAATGTAGTTTTTGAGTGAAAAAAGATATTGCATTAATTTTTTTTATTTAATCAAGAGTTAACTTAGTTAAATAAGCAAAATTTTAGAAAAGAAATTGACATCGATTTATTCCCACTGTTCGCAAAAAATTGGACCTGACTGGGACCAAATTTAGAATTTCACATTTTGAAATGGTAATATCTCGGGAGCTATTAGAGATAACCCTCACATGTATATATGTTTTTGTTGGTCTTTAGAAGCGGATTACAAATATGTTAATTTTTTGAAAATCGGATTAGAAACAAAAAAAAAAAAATGGCGAGCACTTAAATTGTTATATGCAAAAAGTTCCCTATTTTGGGTTATCGTATTGCCGCACCCGGGATGTTTGGAAATTTAAAGATCAAAATGTTGAGCTCGAAATTACGTCATTTATAGATGTTCCAAATTGTATTGCAATCGGACTTCTGAGTAAGAAATGGCCGTTATAGATTTTAATGATTTCACATCAATAGTGAAAACTTTCGAAAGAAACAAATTTCTAAAATGTGATTTTTAATGGATATTTAATTCCTAAAATGTTAGGAAAATTACATGAATACGTTGTACATTTGATTAAATTGCTCAACAACCTTTTGGCTTCTAAAAGTCGTGAGATTTTTTTCCGTAAATATCAAAAAAGGTATGGATGCATTTAGAAAACAAGCTCACATTATTTGAATCCCGTTGCAATTTTGAGTGATTTTGATAATAATTCATTTTTAATTATGTAAGAACAATTTTGCATTTCAATGACAAAAATTAGGAAGTGATTAATACCATAAAACGCGTTTAAAAGTGAAATTTCAAAAATTTTGACATATCAAAATTAACATATCCAATTTTTTTTTAGAATAGCGAATGGACCAATTTTAATTTTATGTGTTGTTACTTTAATTACCGTTAATTAATAACATTTTAGAGTCACTAATTCAGACATAATAATTTCTGTGGTTGCAGGGCGAAGTGTAATTTTTATATTTATAACTTTATTTTTTAACTGTCACTTTAACCTACTTTTAACCTACACTGATAGGATTTTGCTTCATAGTATTAATGAAACGATTTCATTAAAATTGGTCTAATGAAAAATTCATTAACTGAATGAAAATTCATTAATATTGGTATTATTTTCATTAACATTTTTTATGATTTTTTCATAACTTCATAAAAAAAATTCATTATATCAATGAAAAATTTTTAAATTTTTTTCAATAAAAATTTTGACTTGTATAGGAAAAAAAAAATTTTTTTTGTACTATCATTTCGAAAAAAAAACTGAAAAATTTCTTTTAAACAGAATTATCTAAAACTTTGATATAAATAAATTTTTTTTATTAAATTTGCCTAGAGCTAACAGTTTTTGACGAATTTGAATAGTTGGTCACTAAATTCCAGGGAACAGATTTCTAAGAAAAACGACATAGTTTTGTTCAAAACGAGACCTAAATTGTTATCGTTTTGACGACGTTACACAAAACCGTTATGCTAAACGACAATAAATTTTTGTTTTTTAACAACATTGTTAACAATATTTAACAAAAAGTGGACTATAATCGTCGATAGTTCTACAGAATTCCAAGTCAGATCGAAAAAAATTACATATTTTGTACCGACATAAAAGAAAATATGTCAAATTTTAACACAAATTATAAAAAATGTAAAGAAAGATTGAACAATTTTGTAAAAATAAAACAATAAAAACAGAAATAAATTAAAATTTTACCAGACCAGACCTTATAAATAATATCAACGAGTAATAATTTCTCAATAACCAACAAACTAATGCTATGCTAAAATAATCATAAAAAGTGCAAATTATTAAATATCAACGACACTATGAATTTCATTCATTAAACACATGAAACTTTCATAACGATTAGGCTAGAATTAATGAAAAAAATTTCATATACTTTATGAAATTTTCATTGGGTCAATGAAATCATTCATTAAAATTGGTTTAAGGGAACACCTTTCATTGACTCAATGAAACGTTTCTTTGGGGAGTTTTTTATAAAAAAATTCATTGGATTAATGAGGGAATGCATTAATACTACGCACAAATTTCTATCAGTGTACTAACCACCATCAAATTTTATTCAATGGTCAATGCCAAGTCTTTCTTACACATCTGAATGATGCACTTATGTCAAAATTTTTAACAAAATTACGGTTATTATATAATGTGATCTATTATTTCGTAGAGCGTCCAAACTTTTGTATTATTTTAAGAAAACGGACATTTTGTCTTTTACAATTGTGGTGACTTCTTTTTCATTTCTTCTCATTTTCTACATCCACTTGAAAACTTTTCAGCTGCGTTTTATTTTTCATAATTGTATTTTATAATTTCATTATTTTGAGCGAGTTTGCATTATTAAAGTACCGGCAATTAAAAACTAAATAAATGGGCTTTCCGAATTGGGAAAGTCAAAATTTATGGACATTAATGTCCTTCTTTTTCAAAATAAGTAATTTGATTTGTTGGCAATATAATTATTTCCTTTGAGCTATATACTAAATCGCACATATTTTATTCTGTTATTACAATGGCATATTAATTTTGCATTTGATATAATGCTATTATTGGTACTAAAGGTAAAATAACAACATTATATTTTTTGCTTAACACTTCGCGATATAAATAAATTTTAGTAGTGGCAGTGTATATATTTCCTTGAGTGTATTAGCGGCGTTGCAGTAGATAAATACTTATTTTTACTTGAAATAAATCAACTTGAAATAAATCAACACCAATAATTATAAAGCCATATGTATTTTTAGGAATATCTCCCGAGCGCAAAAATTAATACTTTTACCAAAATGCTGTCAATAGGTAAGACATATAAATGTACTATTTTACGCATTACATTCAATTCGCTATCATTATACATAGCTGATAATATTTAGCTTATAACACCGTGCAACAAATTTAGGTATTCCGGTAAAGGTTTTTTAACGGTATTTTACTTATCTCGGTATCGGTATTTTAACGGTAACACGATTTTAGAGTTTTCTGTAACGTTATTTTAGGGATAACGGTTTTAATGTTACGTTATAACGTTATTTAATTTATTCAGGTAATTTGGTTGTATCCCGACCGAAACCAACGGGAAACGAAATTAAACTATTAGTAGATAAAACTTAAAAATGGTTTTGAAAACTTAGCTCGGATTTAATTTTTATCGTCTTTTGAAGTTGAGCTCTTTTTAAGCCAATTTTTTTTTATATAAGAAAATATATGATTATGTATGGGATTGTGTATGATCATATATGGGTATAGCTGATCATATATGACAATATACAATTTTATAAAAAAAATAACTATGATATCATATATGATAGAATATGAGCATATCTGAAGCATATATGAGCATATATAATCATATGTAATCATATACAACCTTATACCCTTTTTCGAATCTGGAAATATTTGGACATATATAAGCCTACAACATTTTATGGAACTGTACCCAAAACGCGCAGTTGTGACAGCTCATTTTAATATAACGCCAGATTTAATGTTATAAATACTTAAAAGTCCTAAGACCTAATTTATACACCAGCGAATGTGTCTTCAAAAAAGCTTTCATTTAATATCAAATTTGTCTATAGTTACTTAAAAAAAAAAAAAAAATAAACCGAAAATACTTACAATGGGATAATTTTTGAACCCACTTCGTAACGCCTGAGATAGGGCAGCTAAAAAATATACGTGTCTCTTAAATTTTTACTTTCTACAACATATTAAGATCTGCCGGTATGGCTTGGGATATCTCCCTTGTTAGTGATTATAACATCAACAAATTACTGCACCCAGAAAACAGACACGGTAGTAGCAGCCGTACTTGTGGCCAATCGAATGGTTCGTTGGTAGTTATCACAGAATTGCTGTTCAATTCATAACAGAATTCGTAATAGAGTTTCTATTGTTTCAATCGAATAACTACTGTCACAACCGAAAAATTCTGTCGTAGCACCCAGAGCATTCGATTGGAAACAAATACGGTTGCAACTACCGGGTGTGTTTTCTTGATGTGTAGGAAGCTTATTTTCATTCAAAAATAAACACTGTTGTAGATAGCATAATTTAATTTTGTTAAAAAAACAGTGTCAGAATATTATTTTAAATTCGAAATTAATACCATGGATGACAGCTACGTCAGTGAATATTTTGCATTAAAACCTCATTTTCGGAAAAAATGAACATAAGACAATGATATAAATTTTCAGGATTTTATAAACCTGAACAAAATTGTTTTTGGCGTTTTACTAGGAAATACTAATGAGATTTGTATGAAATTTTTGTCAAACCCAGGACAACTAACTGTAATCTTATATTCTAGTTTTTCGCTACAACGGAATACCATAATATAAAATATGGTCATCAAAAGTGTGTAATCTTCAGGAAAATTAGGCAATTGTGAAATTACGGAAAAAAATTCTTCTCCAATTTTATTTTTTTTAAGAGAAGCAACACTCAGGAAATTCTTAATATTAATTAATGTGTTGCTTTTTTCGGAAAGGGGATAGTGGAGAGATGAAAGGTGGGAAAGATGAAGAGCTTCAAACATGGCAACACTGTAATTGCGCGAGATGATAAGTCTTAGAACAGTTGTTGCTGGCCACCTGATGTAGAGTTGGCGAACTTATTGAAGCTTTTTAATTCATAGCACTAATTCATTATTTTATTTACGGTGGGGTTAAGAGCTATGGAAACACCGAAGGTGGGCGCTGCGATTCGTATGAGGGATAGAAAACTCATACATATTCTTTTCCTAAATTGATGTTGTCGTCACCGGGAATCGAACCCGGGACCATCTGTGTAACTGTCCAACGCGCTAACAATTACACCACAAAACCCACAATGTTCTAAGCGAACTTGACAAAAAACATATTTAAACTTTATTAAATTAAAAATAATATAAAAATAATCTCGATGTATTTAAAAACAAAAAAATAGTAAAAACTTTTATAGTTTAAAACTTATGAGCGATCAAAGTTATAGGCACTATATGGGAGTGATTTTTCTACAGATAAAACTTTTTTATGTAAATCCTATGACATATAATTAAAAGAAAAGACTACAATTTATCGATGCTGGTCAAAAAATTTTGAAATCGTAGCAAATTTAGTTGTAAAATATGAAATTATAATATTGGATCAAAATGACCCAAACATAACAGATTTATGTAAAAAATAAATTCGCTCAGAAATTAAATAAAAAAAAAATAATATTTTTTTATATTAATAAATTTTTTTTTAAGAATATATATAATAAAACTGAAAACTGAATCAGCACTTTTAAGTATAGTTTTTTCAATATGATTTTTAAAATTGGGTCATTTAGACCCAAACAGGACAGAACAGTTAATTTACAAATTAGGTTTAAAGGAAATTGCAAAATTAAATGTAAATTAAATACACTGATTCATTTATTGTATGTATAACCTCACTTAATGAACATGACGCATAAATATGTTAAATGTATTCTCAGGATATCAATATAAATATTCTCATATTTCAGTTCATTCGAATTACATTTATTTTTTTTTTAACATTTCACTGAAGTAGGTACATATGTTTCCAATTCAATGAATTTCAAGATGCGTACATACTTTCACATGAAGTATGAACTTTTTTATTCTTTTATATTTTAGTTTGTTTGTGGGGATTTATGGAAAATAATAAAAAAAAAACATTTTAACTACATGTGTGTATGGGAAATAGTTGAGGATTTTTTTGTATTTGTATATCAATGTGTGTTTATTTGTTGCTTACCTGCATTGAACCAGATATAGATACACGTTCACTGAGTATCTCATGCAAATGCCGAGTTCCCATTGTGTTTCGTAGAGTAGTCTGTGCCAATAATCGTGTCGAGTGGTGAGCATTCTCCACGTTCGCTATAGAAACTGTCGCATTCGATACGCGATAGTAAACCACTGCATCCACTGAGACTGTGACACTATCCTTAGTTAAAACCTACAACACAAGTGCAGTGGGTAACGGTATTTTCATGTTTTGTGATTTCATTATATTTAATAAAAAATATATTTTTTTTCATACAAAATAATAAATTTCTTTAGGTTTTATATACTAAACACATACATACGTTCCGTAGTATGTAAGTTTGTTACTTTATATTTTGTATCACATTTATAATATTTTTCTACACCATTTCCAATTTTTTTATTATATTTAAGAATTTTTTTTTTTTTTTTTAAAATTTAGGCAAACAATGTTTTAATTAAATTACAGCCGATTGAAATTTAATTAAACTAAAAGTTTCATAAATTGTTGTACCTAAAGCTTTAGTTTCTGATGGACTTTTTATACAACGAAGTATTTTAATTAAATAAAATGTTTAATTGGCGTAATTTTATTTAAAATATGTTGATGGTATTACATAATTCTTTATTTTAATATTGGACAAAAATCAACTCTTTCTGTTCACACAGAGAAAATATACATTACATTATGATTGGGAATATGTAATGATAAAAATATGGTGCTACTAACTATAATATGATTTATAATTATAATAATATGATTTTTAATAATCGCACGAGTGTACATTTTAATAATGGAGCCTTATATTATTATATCTCATTTGATAAGATCCCATATACAAACACATATAAATTGATCCGAAAAATGGGTCATCTACATGTATCTTATTATATAAAATTTGATATAATTTAATACAATTTTAACCGAGATTATATATAATTGGATATAAATAGATCTGATTTTATATAATTTCAGCCGATAATAGGTAAGCCTTTTGTGACTTGCAGTTATGCTTAAAACTATTTAAGTTGAAGTTCTAAATTTCTGCACACAGATAAATAAAGTGCCAAATGAATTAAAAGTGTATCTTAATGGTAACACCTTATAAATTCAGTTCAGTCATATATATTTTAATACAACTTAGCATGGGTTCATATATAATCATATCGATCACTCTATATATTTGGATTATTATTTTATGACTAATGTAGTTATTTATGGAGTAAGATCTGAAGATATATAATTATATCAATAGCCATATAAAAAACTGTCTCAATAAAAATGAACCGATGTATTTGTATATAATGATGTAAGCCGTAATGTGACTTCATTCAAAGTTAGATATGATTTTATCATATTGTATACTACTAGATATAACCAAATGTCGCCGTTGCTTTGCCAACACTGTGTCAATTGCATTTTTCTGTATGGGTATTTTTAACCGGTAGTGTCTTTATTACTGCAAGATTATACTATGATAAAATCGAAATCAGTATATGATGCTTCTAAACCATAGTTTTTCGCCCTGAGTTTTGTACCTTAAAACGTTTGATATACATATGAAGTTTAAGGAGAGTAAAAGTGCGTACTCTATTTTTAATTTTCTGATATTTTTTAAAGTTCCAAACACTAATGGATAATTTTTAATTTTCTTAGACACGTTTTTAATACACACAACAACTTTTATACATGTGTGAAACTGAAGATTTTATAAACGAAACTGCGTACTAAGTTAATTTTTTATAAATATTTTTTATCTTCTGTCCTTTTAAAGTTTCAAACGCTACAGTAAGACACACAGTTCTGCAATTCTTATAGGGAAGTTTCGACACAACTTTCAGATAATGATTTTTCAAATTTCATTGAACTTGATATTTATAATCTCCTAGTTAATATGGAGTTTACGCGTTTACTCATTTTTCAAAATTAGTTGTAGTTTGCGTTTAGTCGCTGTTGAAATTTAGGGGGATTTTAAAAAATGTGTTAGAAAAATACAATGTTAATAATGCTATAAGTGTTGCACAAAAATTTATCTTTTCACAAAAAGAATAACGAGATTGCAAAAATGTCCTTTTATGAAATTTATTTTGCAATTAACTCAAAGTATCACTTATCACATACAAAAATTTAAAGTTGGGAATCAGAGGTGTTGAAAAAGAAATTTAATTTTTCAAAAAATATCTTTGATATTTAGTATAATATTTTGTATATTTACACAAATTTGAATATTTTTGCCACGCGTGGGAAAACAGATATGAATATTAAACAGGAGACTACGTTTTAGGGCGGGTCGATTTAAAAATCGCTCAACGTTCAAGGAAAATCGTATTCTAGGGATCAAAATAAGGAACTTTGCCGAAGGAACCATACCTCTAAAACGAATTCTGATGTGCCGACTTTTGACCCATAGGGTCAAATTTTGAAAAAGCCACTTTGATATTTCAGAAAGTAGGAGGAATCTCTCCAAGAGTATGGGAGCTACTTCTTCTCCGGGAGACGCGCTAGCAGATTAATGCATAAATCATCATTCTAGGTGACCGTTAAGGGGTTACAATTTATAAATTATATTCGATTGGGTTTGTGTCGATTGGGAAACTCTAAATGGGTCAAAGTGGAATTTTTCAAAATTTGACCAGAAGGTCAGAAGTCGGGACATCAGAATTCGTTTTAGAGGTATGGTTCCTTTGGCAAAGTTTCTTATTTTGATCCCTAGAATACGATTTTCCTTGAACGTTGAGCGATTTGTTTGCCTCCATACAAATCGACCCGGCCCCTACTACATATAGTTAAACTGCGTACTCAGATTTTCGCCATCACATCCTATGTCCATAAGGACGTTTAAAGTTGAATTTTTAAACAAATTATTTAAATATTTGTACTCATTAAATGATGCCAATAGTGGTAACGGTATTTTAATTATTTTGGTAACGTTATGTTAAGGGATAACGGTTTCTAAGTTACTTCGATAACGGTATTTTAAACATGACGTTATTTAAGTTATTCAGGTAATATCAATGTACATCGATAATTTTAGCCCCCTTTTACCCGAATTCTAATGACTAGCTAGTTTATGATCAAGCTTTAGGAAAATATGTATCTATTTATAGCAATTATTTTTTCCGATTTGTCACATTATTTCGGTAACGGAGTCTGAGCGATAACGGTATTCTAGTTATTGCGGTAACGGGTTTTTAAGGATATTGGTGTTTTAGTTATATCGGTAACTTAGTTTTATAGAAAACGGTATTTAAATTATTTCGGTAACGGTATTTTAGAGATAAAGATAGTCAGTTTTAAACGGTTTTGAATCGATAGCGGTATTTTAGCGGTATTACCTGCTATCCCTGTTCCAAACATTTCTGGATGGATAGATAAACAATTAAAATTTGTTTTTTTTTTCCAAATGTTTATAAAATCTATTGATGCAGTAAAATTTTTTGCATTTTACAAATGAAATTAAATTATTACACACAGAGATATAAAGTGTAAACCGAATTGAAAAGTGTATTTTAATAGAAACAATTTGTAAATTCAGTTAGTACAACGATATTTACATTCAATTTCTTAAAATGTTGGGTGTTGCAACTAAAATTCAGTCGAATTATCCGAACTTTAGTGTGAAAACTAATGTTCAGTTGAACCAACCGACTGAAACTCGTAATAAGCGAATCTAAGTCGAAGTAACCGAATTTCAGTTGGCAAAGAGCTAAATTTTTCTCTGTGTGTATAAATAATTTAATCACGACTAGTTCCTCTAGTTTGTTCCAAATTTATTTTTATCTTATAGAAGAATAAATACTGTAAGTTTGATAGTCAAAAGCTACACTTCTTTTAGCTGAACAGTTAACTTGGAAAGCCACATACAAATTATGTATAAATTTCAATAATTTAAAACTTCTCAACAATTTCTTAAAAAATTAAATCTAAAGTAGTAGAAACAAACTTATTGCCAATAAAATTGCAACTAAACTTTGTTTGATTTTAAGCTCACTTTCAATTAAAAGTTTTTATAATAGGGGAAATGGATTTTTTCCCTTAACTTATCATAAAAACAACGTATTGTTGTGATATTCATAAGTGGGCAAGACAAAAACTAGAGATGGGCACGTGAGTAGAATTATGCGTGACTCACGTGAAACACAAATTTACTCACGTGAACATCAGTCAGTGTGCGTAGGAAAAAAATTTCGTGAGTGATATTTGACTCACGCACAATTGTTACTTAAGTGAGTGTGCGTGAGTCAAATTTTACAAAAATATTTTTTGCTTTTAATAAAAACTTTTTTTTTTATTTTTCACCGATTTCATAAGGCTGGGCTGTTAAAATACAAAACAATTGACAAAATTGCATATTCAAGTTAAACAATTATGAGTTAAACATTCTCAATTTACCTTAATTTTTACATTTTATTTTTCCGGCAAGATTTTTTTTCGTGAGTTTTGAGTGATTTATTTATGTTTTTAAAGAGAAGCAACAGCCAGGAAATTCTTTCTATTTATTAGTGGTTTTCTTTGGAAAGGGGATAGAGGAGATCTGAAAGATGCGGAAAGATGAAGGGCATCCAGTATGGCAACACTGTAATTACGCGAGATGATAAGTCTTAGTACAGTTGGTTTTTTTTCCATATCCCTGATTTATTATTTTACCTATGTGGGTTAAGTGCTATGGGAACTCCGAAGGTGCACGCTGCTATACATATGAGGGATAGAAAACTCGTACATATTATTTTGATGTTGTCGCCGCCGATGATCGAACCCGGGACCATCTGCGTAGTAGTCGAACGCGCTAATTATTACACCACAATGCCCGCCAGTGAGTAAGTGTAAGTAGAAAAAAATTCTAGTGGCAAATTGTGCGTGACTGGAAATACTCTGTCGTGAGCGTGAGTGAGTGTGATTAAAAATTCACACACGTGCCCATTTCTAGTAAAAACATTGTCGAGTATTATAAGAATAATGTAAATAATAATTTCTTTTATTGTATAAATCCCAGCAAAACTTTGATAATGGGTGCGATAAAGTAATGCATTACATTGTAATGCATACTCCTTACCTGCTTTTTATTTATTAACAAAAAGTAATGAGTTACCGATAATTGTTTAACTAATGCTTTACTTTGTAATACGTACTCCTTAGCTTCAGCATTATTTCGAAACATTAGTTGGTTACATACATATAATGTATGAAATATTCATGTAAAGTAATAATTTAAATATATTATTGAAAATCTATTTATGTGTACATTACTTTATAATTTTTTGTAAGCATGCAGATAACGTATATATTTTTAACATCATTAACGAAAACTCGAAGCACAACAATTTATTTACATTTTAAGCAACCCATTATTGTTTGTGACGATAGCTCAGTTGGTAGAGTTCTCGTCTAATACCCAGAGACCCCAAGTTCGAATCTCATCGCGACCACGTTATTTATTTAATTGAAAAAGATATTATTAGATTTTTTTTTTTTACATTTGCTTTAATTAAAATTTATTTATAGTTACATTCCATAACCTTATAAAAAACAGTGACTTACCACTTATTTGGTAATGAGGCCACCCATTACTTTTAAGCTCATCGCCTAGAAAATTCATCAGTGAGGTAAGGTGTATTGTATTGCGTGAAAACCTATGGCTATACATTACTTTACCAATTATTTCGTTTTGCTGGAATATTTTAAGAGCCTCAGTCAATTCCATTTGGGATGTATCATGGGGTTTTTTGCTTGTTTACAAATAGTTTATAATGAGCGAGAAAGGTGGGGGTGGCAACCTACAAGCTTTCTAAGGTTGTAGGTTGCCAACATTCTGATAGAGTTTTGGAATTTATAAAAACAAACAAATAAAAAATGCAAATTTATTATATGTTTGCAATTCTGCTTGAAGTATGTTAATTAAATGAAAAATTAACACATCAAAAATATACTCCATGAATTTTAAATTTATAAGTACCGGAAAAAACACAGATTTTAATTTTTTTGTTTGGATTTAGGGTCAAATTAAATCTAAGAGGTACATGATTTTTCAAAAGTCGAAATTTTTTCGAAAAAATAAAATTTTTCGATTAAGAATAGTTAAAAAAACAGCTGACAAAACAGTTTTGCAAAATTTTAATTGTTGCATATGATATTGCCAATTATATTTCTAGTATTTCACCGATCTGTCTGAAATATCTCATAGATGATAAAAAGATATATGATTAATTTGGATTTGTAACTTACCACGCGAAAAATTTAGCGATTTATTTCAAAAGTTCGAACATTTTTTGAAATTTTTAATCAATAATTCGAAAATTATTATCAAAAACAAAATATATTTTGCTAGATCGGTAGCAGTGAAAAGTTGCAACGATTTGTCAGCGACCACATTTTCACTAATAGCACTTTTTTCTTGCAAGTAACGAATATTAATGCACAAATGAAAAAAGTTTTGTGGCTGTGTGCTAATTTCACAATTTGTTGCCATTTATTGATACAAACTAAGTTTGCTCATTTTCCGCACTTTTATACGACCTATGGCGAAAAAATTCTAGGGTAAGCATCCGATTAAGACAACGTCCAGCATATGTATTAGAGTTCGTCAGGATATCATCACTTTTTTTACGGTTTTAGCGGCAATAAAAAAAAATGATGTTATTATTTATTTCAAATTTCAATTCCTTCCACTGGCGCTCTGTGGCCAATAACGCTAATTTAGGGTCGCTTTGACTATAGAGCTAAAAGGGAATAATAATTAATCACGCACAATGAAAATTTATTACCAACTGATAAAAATATTACAAACATTTACAATATATATCGTTGAAATGTTATCAATCGCCACTTTTAAATAGTTATAGATAATTAAAAAAAAAAAAAAAAAAACATTAAAATTTATAAAAAGAATGGATTTCTGAGTGTATTTGTATTACATTTTAAACCCGGTTAACTAGTTTTTTCAAGTTAAACTATTTGAAAAACCCGTAAACCGGTTTTCGAAAAATGTCGAATAATCGATCATTCTAATAAAAACTTCTTTACAATATGGATATCAAATATGAAAATAATGATTCCGTTTGTTTATGGTACTCGTACGTATGAGTAATATTAATACAAAACAATAACACTTATACGCAGTGTAGTACAATTTGTATAGTGAACAAAATTCCTTTAAAGTTTTACTAATAAAAAATAAAAGATAGAAAAAATTTAAAAAAAACGTAAAAATTATGCTTATTTGTTTTCAATAATATGTATATGTTTTTAATCGATTAATATTTTTGATGTACAGTATCGGACAAAATAAAGTACAAATCAATAAAAACGTACTAATATTGGAAAAACTAAAAAATTAAAGTTTTGCCAAATTTATTTCGGTATATGTACTATTGATGCACCATTTATTAATTGTATAAGTATAAAGATTTTGAATCAGGTGTCCGTTTTTGTACACAGGACCTTTTTCGCATTTAAAAAAAAAACTTTCATATTTAAATTTTTCATAAATTAATCAACATATTAGGAACTGTTGATCGGATCTTAAGATCTTGTATGGATTAAATCAAAACCTACAAAATTTAATTTCACGCAACATAAACAATATTTCCATTGGGTAGGTGATCTTTACACAATCGGGTATTGAACTTAGCATTACATTTAATTATTTTGAACAAAACACCGAAATTGGCAAAAACCATTGCAACTTAATAGATAGCTAGGAAATTCATATTCCAAATTAATTTCAATAATCATAGTAATTGCTTTCACCATTACTGCGATTATTAGAAATGTAAAGCTTAAATTCCTATAGTTTTTAAATTAAAATTATTATATACTATCTGACCCGACAAACGTTGTTTTGCCTTTAAATTTTATTTTCATTGAAAGCCTGGTTCCGTTACAAAGTCGTGGTGGATTGATATTTAGAAGAAGAATGTACCCATATCCAAGCAATGCTGTGTAACAAAGCAAACATTTTTAATATTCACACAATTTATATGAAAATGACTAATGTTTTTAAAACCATCCTCATTGCATGTTCTACAAAGCGTATCCGGCCAATTTTTATTTTATGCAGACGTTCTCGAGTTATGGAGTTACAATCAATATATATAGATTTTGGTAAAATCATTAGACTATTTTATTAGTTTGATTTCATTCATACATCATTTTCAGATCTGATCAAAATTTTCTAATCTATAGATGAATTTCCAAAAACTGCTATGTACTAAAATGGACACTAAATTAAAAATCGGTAGACTTCTACGATTAATGGTGCCGCATTAGAAAATGCACTCACATAAATTAAGTGCCAACCGAGTGAAATATTTTATTTTGGTGGCTACAACCAACAAACTAGGTTGGTACAACGTTATTTGAATGTGATTTCTGAATATTTTGGGTGTTGTAACTAAAATTCAGATGTATACACCAAATTTATTTAGCTGTATCAGCCGATTTCAGTCATAGTAACCTCATTTTAATTGGCAGCTACTCTCCCGGGAGAGAATTCCCGGGAATTCAAGGAATTCATTTGAGCATTATTATTCGTTAGCTTAAAGAAAAGAGAGCATAAGAGAAAACGCCCGTTTAAGATAAATCTCTATAAATTTTCACTGTAACCGATCTAACTAAATATTTTTTTCAAGTTTGATATAATTTTTATTAAAAATAAAAATTATGTTTTTTTTTTCGACCTTTAATTGTGTAATGAAAATGAAAATTATTCAAGTTCTAGGCCATACTCTATATTTCTTTATTAGGATATTGTCCTAACAAATGATCTATAGAGTTTTTTGTTTTCAAATTTATTATTTGACCCTTTCAGGAATGTGTTGATAGATCAATTTCGGGAATTTTCTAGGTTCCCATCATCAGAACACGTTTTGAAAGCGGTAACAATCTCATGCCAAACATCAAACATTCATATAAACTAGTTTACTCACTACCTTAGAACTAATATATGAGCTTGAAGTTAACGATTATAACCATTGATCAAAAAAAAAAATTTAAAACTTGTCTGTTATGTGTTTTTTTTTTATAATGGTACAGCACAAAATATGAAAAGTTTTATAAAAAAAATTTTCGAACTTTGGAAAAGAATTTCCAAATTTTTCGCGTGGTTATAAGTCCAAATTATACCTTAAAAATTGCTTTAGTTGTAAAAAATCACCCATGCGGAATTTCAGACAGATCGGTGAAATAGATCGCCTGGAAAATACAAATTTCAAATGCAACTTAAAAAATATATTTATTATTTTATTTATTTTATTAACATGAAATTGAAAATTTAATGCTAATTGTTATTGAGCAATGGCAGCGTAGGCCTTCAGCTCGTAAAAAAAAAATATATAATTGGCAACATCTTTTGCAAAATTAAAATTTTGTAGAACTATTTTATTTTCTTTAACTATTTTATAACCGAAAATTTTATTTTTTCGAAAAAATCTCAACTTTTGAAAAATCATTGACCCCTTTGCTTGAATTTTTACCCAATAGTAATTCACACTATGGTCAGCAAACTCTTCGTTATTTCGCCCATTCGCTTCAAAATTACATTAAAAGTGTAAAATACACTTGTAACATTGATTCCAGTCGGATTTAGGACATTAGAGGGGTTGGCAAGCACTGGCAAACCTGCAAACCTTTACCATACATTCGAAAAAATAAGTTAGTAGAAAAGTTAGTAAAACGTCTTGTAAATCAGGTATACTATTTTCAGCAAATTGTTTGCTAAAATTATGTTTTCAATACCATGGTACACTATGTACCATATGTGTACCATATTACCCGAACAACATTATTTACAAGTTAGAAAAGTTTTAGGGACATCAAGGATATTTCTTTGAGAAATGGAAGGATAAAATATTAATGTATCAGTATTTAGTATATTTTATCGGTCAGTAATGTAATTTTAACAACTAAATTTAATGCAATGAAATAATGATTTACTCATAATTCTCTTTTAACCCTTTGACGATCACAGTCAAGTATAGTGCTCAGATGTTTCTATAATATATTTTAAGAGCTGCTTCAATTTTAGATATATACTATTTTTGATGTTCCTACTTTATATACAAATATCAATTATAATAACGATATTTTGAAACAAAAAATTCAACTTTAGAATGTTAACTTTAAATTTGTCAATGAAATATTTGTTTTACTATTGTATTTTAAAAATTTTGTATAGAATAAGTTTTATGCAATTAATAAACAAAAAAAAAATATATTGAAGAGATTAAAAATTCAACCGAAAATTTAAGTTCTAAAGGATTTTTATTTTTTAATAAAAACACAGAGAAATAGCATAATTTTTATCTAAGTATGTGTGAGTCATAGAAATATACCTGTAAAAATAGCAAAAAAGCTACTAAAAATTAGTTAAAAATGAGCTTTCAGAAATAACTGCTGAATTGCATTTTTTTTACTAAATATTTTTATTATAAGAAGAGCAAAAATAAATCTGTTGAATTTACAAGTATATGGTTATATTTGAGCAAAATTTTAGTTAATTTAACGTACCAAAATAATCTGCTAAAATCAGCAAAAGCGTTTACAAAATATTAGTCCACAAAAAATCATTGAAAAACTTTAAATCTTTAAAGTTTTTTTAGTTTTTTTTAATAAAAATGTGCCCTTATGAAAGCAGCAGTCTACAATTTTTTAGCAAAAACTTCTGTTGATTTTAGCAAAATAAACTGTTATTTGCATTCTACTAAATTTGAGGTAAATATACCAAACATTTTGTTAACACGAGGTCGAATTAATAAGTCTGAAACTTTTTGAATGAAGCACAATTTTTTTTTTGCAAACAACATAATCTCCTTTTAGCTCAATACACTTAGTCCAACGTTTCTTCAATTTTTGTATCTTTTTTCAAAAAATAAGATTTTTCGAGGTCCATAAAACAGGCATTTGTTTGATTAATAATTTTATCGTTGGAGCTAAATCGCTTTCCATCGAGCCATTTCTTTAGGTTTGGAAATAGGAAATAGTCACTGGGGCTAAATCCGGAGAATATGGCGGATGAGCCCAATTCATGAAATTTTGTCATAGAGACTGCACACGTGTGCACCCGTGCACTATCTTGATGAAAAAGAACTTTTTCTTGGCCATACGGGGTCGTTCTTTTTTTTAAATCCTCGTTAATCGGTCCAATAAGTTGGCATAATATTCGCCGTTTATTGTTTTTCTCTTTTGAAGGTAATCGCCATCACCTTAATGGCCGACAAGCTTACCTTGGCCTTCTTCGGAGACGGTTCACATGGAGAAACCCATTGTTTAGACTGCTGCTTGGTCTCCGGAGTGTTGTGATGGATCCATGTTTCATTCACAGTTACAAAACGCAGCAAAAAACTCATTCGAATTGTGGTTAAACAACTCCAAGCTATCCTTTGAAGTTGTCACACGATTACTTTTATGGTCAATTGAGAGCAAACGCGGCATCCATCTTGCAGACAAATTTCTTAAACCCAACTGATCATTTAAAATCGAAACCACTTACTCTTCGATCGGCCAACACCATATAGTGGATTTTTTCACATTTTCGGGTGTATTAACCCCAATTGGCCGTACAGAACGTTTGTACTTGTGCGACCACAACAAAAGTCAGTAAACCACTTTTTTACCATTGAAATCGATGGTGCAAGCTTTTCCTTGGTGTGATTGACGGATTTTTTTCGCGAAAAATAATGTTAAATGAGCACTCGAAATTCACATTTTTAATTTTTAAAAAAATCCATGAGGTTGTATGTTTTAAACAGCTGTTAAACGCAAAGTAAATGACGGAACTTGCCCAAAATTTGACAGTAGTCTATTAACAGGTGGTACTTGATGGGAGCAGTGTTGCATTTCATATAACTACGAGGGAAGTTCGAAAAGTCACGGACTTATTGCTCTGCCCTCGTATTAAAGTTTTTGTTTGCAATTTTGAGTCTACAAATATTTAGTAAAAGTTTTTTCTAATTTTACAGAGTAATATGTTATTTTCAATTAACTAAAATTCACAACGAATACAACTTAAATATAGTAAGGTTAACAGATTTATTTTTGCTGTTCTTATTTTATTAATATTTAGCAAAAAATATGCTAAATTTAGCAGTTTTTTTAACAAGGACTTTGTTTTACTAATTTTTATTAGCTTTTTCTGCTATTTTTACAGGTTTATTTTTATGAGTGTGTTTTACAATATTATGTAAAAAAGCAATTCCCAAAACATGGTAACTTTACCCTTATTTACCTCTACTCTTCGTATATAGAATTGATGGTCAGATCATTATTAATTTTTTTTGATCTCATGCCGTTTATTTAGAAAAAAGTTGAATTTGAACAGTTTTTTCTGCAACGTCATTTTTAACTAACTTTAATAGCATGTTCTGCTATTTTTTTTATGTTTAACACTTTGTAAATATTTTTGGAAGCTTAATAAAATTTTAAACGCACTAAAAGTTAGCAATTAATACACTAAAAAAAAAAAAAAAAAAAAATAGTAGAAAAGTTAATAAAACGTCTTGTAAATCATGTATACTATTTTTTAACAAATTTTTTGCTTAAATTATATTTTAAGCTAAATTTTTTGTTTTACTTATTCAGCACTTAACTGTTTTGAACTAATGTGTTACTTATATTTTTCTAACGTTTTACAAATTTATTTTGAAAAAAAAAACTGTGATGATAAGCAGTGTGGACGACAACCAGATTCAAAGATATACGCAGAATGAAGTAGATTCAGCAGCATGTCAAGATGTAGTAGATGCAATTAAAGTTATACTAAAAACTACAATTCTTGTAAGACATATATCTACAAAAATCAACCATGGAAGATTTTTGTATCTGATTTTCATATATAAAACAAAATTGTTAATTAATAATGTTGCCACCGGCTTGTGAAAGTAATTGTCTATTAATTAAATAAAAGATAAAATCAAATATTTAAATTTAAAAGATTTAATATGTATGTGTAAACTAAATGTTTATAGATATTAATAATGTAGTGTGGCCAAGTTGAAAACAAACATACGTTCCGGTAGACTGCATAAAGCGTTCCTTTTTCCTATTGCAAAAAAAAAAAAAACAGATGCATATTTCATATTTTGTTATTTGGTTTTGTTTCGTTGCTAGAATTATCTTCCGCATTGCCTTCCTTTAAATGATATCATCATTTAGACAAACATTGATGTAAGTAGTAGAAAGATAATTTTGTTTATGTTATATATAATTATGAAAACTTATGTGTAAATTATTTTTAAAACAATATGTTTATCATTTTCAGCAAATGAATTAACTAAAGTATAAGTTTTCTACAAACATTTTGAGTTTTTTTTTCAGTCTACTATTATTTAGCTAAAATTTTGTTAACTTTTATCAATCCCCTAAATGTTAGTAAACCTTTGGCTGAATCTACAAATTTTGTTGCTAAAAATGAGCTCTCTGATTTTCAGCAAAAGATTTTGCTGCCATTAGCAAATTTTTTTGCAAGCACCCTCCTGATTAAAATGTTGCTTGACTTAGCAAAAGTTTTTGCTGACTTTACTAACTTTTTTTTTTGAGTGTATCTATTAAATATTTACTTGTAAATAAATTTCGTACACGCAGAATTTTCAGTTTTTATAACCTATAATAACAACAAATCGAAGAAAATTCCAAAATTTAAAATAAATCGTCATAGTTTAAAAATAAAAATCAAAAAAAAAATTAAATAAAATCGTCAAAATTGGAAAAAGTTTCAAAAATTTAAAAAAAACATCAAAATTTACTAGATTTTATTTATACAGGCTAATTATGGTCAATTAAATATTAAGATGAAAATAAAACTCAAATTATTACATCCTTTTCACTCGATGTTTCGTTGACGGTATTTCAACTTATTCTGGAGTGTAAATTTTATTAATTTCTAGCGACAAAATATACAATAACATCACATTAATTTAATATTATAAACTTAAATACTTGTATCTCATGTTAACTTACGATTTTATTAACATTGTCAAGCATTCCTCAAATTTAAACAAAAACTGGACATGACGACACAAAATTTAATAAAGTTAATAAATAATTTTAACTTAAATAAATCACAGTTTAACCTAACGACTAGTATCACTGAATGTTTGTATTTGACTAATGCTATTGAGTATTGCAGCTTAATATTATCCTGATTTCTTTTGTGTTTAATGTTGTTCGTATTTTTTGTTGAATTCGAAGACTCTCTATCGTATAGCGCTTTTCCCTCATTTTTTTCCCTATCCAATATTCTTACAATATTAAAATTTGCGTTATGTTTACTCTATTTTATTTGGTGAGATAAAGCTGTGTTTTGCTTGTTACGTTATTTAATTTTTGGCGAATGTTTTAAATTTTGGGTTTTTTTTTTATTCAATTTTGAAGATTTTTTTCAGTTTTAAAGTTATTTTAAAAATTTAGTGATTTTTGAATATTTATCAATTATCATTACGTTTTTTTTTTTAATTAAGCGTTTTCATTTTAAATTTTGACAATTTTTTTTTAATTTTTGGTAATTTTTTAATTTTAATTAAAGTTTTAACTGTATAAACTAAAAATTTGTTTGAATTTATAAGCAATATTCAATTAAATTTTTAATAGAAACTAAATTTTTAATTTTTAGTAACAATTATTTTAATTGATACAATAATTCGATTAATAGAATCGAATTAAACTTTTAATAGAATTTACAAATATTTTATTTGAAACTCGATTTAAGTTTTATTTGTGTATAAATCGTACATATAAATTTCTTAAAATTAAATTGGAAATGGTGTAGTATATTCTTTGATATTTATTTATATAGAGTTAAAAAGTAATAGTAAATGAATTTAATTTATTTTGCATATCTTTTTTTTTCTTCTTCTAATTTGGTTGTAGGATATTTTCATTTTCATTTTTTTTTTATTTTTTTTTGTGAATCTCACAGTATGTAGTTAGTCGTATGGAACTGAATTTTGTTGTTACGACAATTTGTTTGGTTCTTATGTACAAAAACACTGGTGATATACGAAATGGAATAATGTTTCTTTATTCATCCATTTTGTAGTGCATGTTCTACATTTCGCTACAAGGGCCTTGGAATATACATAGGAAGTTGGTTATGGATGCAGACAAAACAAACGCTTAGATTTCTTACAATTAATGTTGTTACTACATATTCATAAAACATACAATTTGGTATGATATTTGTGGATTTTTATATACGTATGTACAAATGTTTTAGCTAGTTTTATGCAGTTAGTTAGGTTTAATAGTTAGTTTTGCATATTAATGACAGAGCCCTCCCTATAAGTTTTTTTTTTCAAATGAATGCGTTAATTTAAATTCAAAATCGTTTTATTTTGTCTGTTTGTGATCTGGATGACTTCGACCAACTGCTCTATAGCGATACGTGGAGCAAACTTAAAAGTTTTAAAGTTATATTCATGTTGTTGATTTTCCCTTTTGTTTGTTTTATCTTTCATTTTATTGTCAAGACATTTGTGAAATTTACTTAGGAAGTTATTTTCTTTTTAGTTTCTCAACGTTAGCAGAAATTTGTTGAATTTATAATTTTGTGTAGTGTAGTCAGTGGGTGTTTTGAAACAAGTTTTAAAATTATGGCTTAAACTTTTTTTTTAAATGTAAATGATATAAACTAGAATTTTATTTTCAATTTTACTTGGAATTATTCCAAAATTAAAGAATGGCTCAGTTATAATCTGGACGCATTCATAACGTTGTTACAGCGCCCCCAGTGTATGAAATTTTAAACCATTTACATATATTGTTGATAAGACATATGCCGTTAGTTGACATAATTTTCAAGTCTGTCATTCGAATAGTGTTTCGTACAGACGCCATGGAACAAAAAAGACGTGAAGAAATTTTGCACACTTTCTTAGAAAATCCAACATTCAGTGGTTCGAAAATTTGAACATGCCCACAATTTCGACCAGTCGAAAGATATTGGGCAAATGTAAAAAATAAATTGAAGAAGAGTAATAAAGAAGCAAAAAATGAAGTTATAATGTTACAAAAATGGAACCAGAGTGATAAAAAAGTAAAGCCGAAGGATGTGCAAAAACTAATGGGGAGCATCAACAAACATGTCCGTTCTTTTATTCGTAACAAAGAAAATTAATTTATTTGGATGATTTTCCTTAAAGCTGAATAAATTTCCTTTAATTTGGTGTATAATTTATAAAAATGTGTCTGTTATTTACAAAGTTATAACTAATTTTGTGCTTCCAGATTATAACTGGGCCATTCTTTATGTTATTGAATGTATCAATAGAGCTAAATAGTAAGCTTTGATATTAGTTGTGGTGAAAGTTTTTATTTTTGGAAAAACCTATATTAGCGATTTAAATATATAGAGTAAAAACATTCGTGCAGATAATGCAATTTGAGGACAATTGAATGGTTTGATTGTAATATACAGATTTATATTTTCTGTTATTTTAGTTGAGATAACGAAAATTTCGGTTATATCAACAAAAGTAGTAGCTCACAACAAGAAAATTTTAAAATTGACAACAATGTTTGGTTGTCAGCGCAACTCAGAATGAAGAATAGCAAAAATAGCTATATTTGAGCTAAATTTTTGTAAATTGAAAGTAACAAAATTTTCTGCTAAAATCTGCAAAAATTATGCTAAATATTAGCAGACAATAAAAAAAAATTACAAAAATGTTAACTTTTACAGAAAGTTTTTAAGATTTTTAAGCAAATAAAAATCTGGCCTTCTGAAATAAGCAGACTACAATTTTTTAGCAAATATTTCTGTTGAGTTTATATACTTTTACTGGAATTCAAGTGCTCAAAATTGGTTTGAATTACTTTTTTTTTTCTGTTTTACAAATATTTAGCAAATGTTTTTGCTGATTTTAGCAGAGTAAATTACTTCTTCAATAATCTAAAATTTTACTCGAGTATAAGTAAAATTTAACAGTTTAATTTTTTCTGTTTTTATCTTACTAATACTTAGCATAAAAGATTTTTTTTAGAAAAAGAGGCAGAACGCCAAGGAGAAGACTTTTCCCCATTGCCCTTTGAAAAATCCTGTAATACTGTATTTCTGCTCGGTAAAAGGAACATACACTGTCAGACAAAATAAAGTGCGGTGTTGTACTTTACCTAATTATTCCTCAATTTTTATCTTCCACATGTATTATGTCTTACTTCTTTGCAATCCCGTTATTTCATAACTTACGTATTTTGTTTTAATAAACAATATTTGTTTTTGAATATTTTAATTAAAAACTAAAGTTATATATTTTAATTCTTAATAAAATGCTTAAAAAATTTCATTTAAGTTTCTGTACATTTATAAAACAGCGTCAGACTGACATAATTTTAAAATGAAACCTTTAACCAAAACACAAAAGGATTTTCTAATACAAGATCTAGAAAATGGAATGAAATTGAAAGATTTATCTTCCAAATATAAGATATCAAAATCCGGAGTGCTAAAAATTTTATCTTTGTACAAAATAAAAAAGTCAAACGAAAGTTTGAAAAAATCATGTGGCAGAAACTGTAAAACTACGAAGAAAGACGACGACCATATTGCCATTCTCGCAAAGAGAAACTCTTTTACCTCCTCCAGAGAAATAAAAGAAGAACTTAACTTAAACATTTCAAGGCGAACTGTCCAAAGAAGGCTCAATGAAAGCGGTTTAAGCAGCAAATATAAAGAAGAAGTTGGAATTCGCAAAGAAATATATAAATATGCCAGAATCATTTTGGAACAAAGTAATCTGGATGGATGAATCCAAATTTGAATAAAAAAATTCAAAAAAAAAGCAAAAGAGTTTGGTGCGAGCCATCACAAAGGCTTAAATCGAAAAACATTATCCATACTGTTAAACATGGTGGAGGGAGCCTTATGGTATGGGGATGTTTTTCGACTTCAGGGGTAGGCTGACTTGTCAAAATTGATTCAAAAATGACAGGTGAGCACTACGTAAACATTTTGAAAGAAAATCTATACAGTAGTGCGGAAGAAATGAACTTGGGGGATTTTGTCTTTCAACAGGACAACGTACCCAAGCATACCAGCAAGGTAGCCAAAAAATATTTTGAGGAAAATAGCATTGAGAAATTAGAATGGCCTTCTCAGAGCCCTGATTTAAACCCCATTGAACACCTCTGGGCTATTTTGGATAACAAAATTCCAATGGAGTCGCGAACCAACATTCATTCATTTTGGAAAAAAATGCAAATAGAATGGAGGGCAATTCCATCAAGTACATTGAAAAATCTAGCATAAAGTATGCCCAGGAGACTAAAAGAAGTCATCAATAATAAAGAGGGTGCAACATTATATTAAGTTATGTATTTTTTTTATATATCTCTTGATAAAAAAATTTTGAAAGGGGTTCTCCTCCTTTCGAAAATGGCTCAAAGCATTGCATTTGAATATAAAATGCATTTTGTTTGAATATGTATTGTTGCACAAGTGTGACATCAAAAAATCGAATGCTTTTTGAATCAGAGAAAGCCGATAACAACTCTTGAATATAGAGCTGACATACTTTTCCGATTTGTTGAATTTTTTTGAAATGAATAATAGGATGTGTTATGGGCTTCATGGTGTATATGAGTACAGAAAATGAATAACATTTGAAGACCCTCGGTCAATTCCATTTGTGATGTATCATGGATCCCATGATATATCAAATTTCCAAATCCTAACTTCAGCGGTTTGTGTAGTTTGATGTGCCGTTAGAACGAACGTCACAAAAGTTGAAAAACATGAGCGTGGATTCTGTTAAAAAAAGTCAGTTTTTCACACCGAACATTCACTGTTTAGTTCTAAAAATTCCAGTTGACTGCGTGAACAGCCAACGTGAAATCAGAGGAGCATACACAACATTTTTAATACTAAAATTTTTGAAAATTGTCCAAAAAATTCCATAATTCGTTTTTCTTTTTATAAAGCAAACAATCATATTGACAGATTTAAAAAACCTATAAATAATATATGAAAATGAAATTGACTATTCTATCTAACTAAGTTTTGCTCCGGCACATCAACAATGTTACGCGAAAATCGTCACGTCAAATTTAAAAAAACGAAGTTTTTATGGACCAAATGAAATTTATTTATTTTTAAAAACCATTATGTTAAAAAACTGCACTTAGTTGGAATTAAATTGAAGAAAATACATTTTCTCTTCAACTGATCACGTTAAATTCAAACACAATCTCTAAAACAAAGTATCATTTTTTAATATCTTGTGAAACACGTTTTTAATAAATTAATTTGACAAAGATTTTTTGGAAAGCACAAAATAAAGGATTAAAATCCTTGAAAATGCCAAAAATATTAAACAATGTAATACATGTGCCTAATTTTTTTTTGAAATAAATAAAAAAATTTAATTTTATTAAATTTTATATTTAAAACCGCCATAGCATTTGCTGCCCTTGCAGCAAGTGATTCACGGATTTGACGTGCCTTAATAGTGGTTTACTATCATGCAAAATCCTACCAATGCTCCATAAAAAGAAAAATAAATACAAATTAGCCCCAATTTTAAATAATTTTGAGAATAGCGCATATCTTTTGCATTTAAAATTTCTATCCAAAGGTTTTGAACTGGTCTTCAGAAGGCCCCACATTTGGCCCCTATTCGTAGAGATATATCTTCGTGAGAGGAGTAGCCTACATAACAAATCTAAAATTTCTAACTTCGGCGTTTTGGACAGGCCGTTAACGGGGAACAGTTTTCTACTTGAGCCCACATTTTTATCACGATCTTGGTAAAAACTTCCAAAGTAGATTATCTGTGTAAAACTTCTAGTGGCTTGGGCAGAGCTCATCTAGGAGGAGACTTTTCTCGTGTTTACCCCTGGGTTTTTTCAACTGGGAGAAGGAACATATTTTAAGGCAAAGACGTTTTCCCTTTTGAAACCTAATTTTAACACTTTCCTGAGAAATAAAACTAAAAGTATCTTTTCAGTGGACAAAATCATTACTTTTAAATATTAATAAGGTTATGACACCAAAATCTGTATATTTCAGGCACGTTGATTTCAATGGCGTACTTTAGTGGTCGATCTATGGTACAGTTTTACCATAAAATGACTTTAAAGTTTGGCGCTTGTAAATGCAATTTTTAAAATGCAATCAATCTGTCTCCTTTAAATTAAAATGTAAATACAACACCTGTATTCTTATTTGATATACATATTTGATTCACAAGACTGTATTACAAACCCGTTATTTACGAGGGCGGTCCGAGAATTAGACGACCTAACAAAGAAAACACTAGAAATTTGGGGAAAATTTAATTTAATTCTCTTTTAGCTCTTTAACACTTTTCCCAGCGATATTTAATATCACCCTGCTTATAGTAAGAACTGCCTAACTCCTTAAAATAGCCATCAACCGCAGACACCACCTCTTCATTGTTGGCAAATCTTTTACCGTAGAGACATTTGTTTAAGTCTGGAAAATAATTCGAGAGAGCTAAATCTGGCGAATAAGGTGCGTGATGAAGCAATTTGAACTTTAATTCATTGATTTTGGCCATCGCATTAGTGGATGTTGGAACTGGTGCATTGTCTTGATAAAACAACATTTTGTTTTCCGCCAAATTTGGCCTTTTTTCCTTAATTTCATCACTTAAACGTTGCAATAAGTTAGCATAATACTTGGCGTTGGTTGTTTTTCCTTTTTGAAGGTAATAAAAATTATTCCACGCGCATCTCAAAAATCAGACGCCATGACCTGGCCTGCAGTTGGAACTGTCTTCGCTTTCTTTGGATACGATTCTCCCTTTCCAGTCTACTGCTTTGACTGTTCCTTTGTCTAAGGTGTGAGACGAGGGAACAATGAGCCAAAACGCGGCTTTACTGCGGTGAAACCAAACACTCTATTGAAACATGTTCAAGATGCATGTTTTTGTTCTATTGTAAGCAAACTCGGTACCCATCTTGAGCACAGTTTTCTGATCTCCAAATTTTCAGTCAATATGCGATGTTAGCACTTTTCAAAATGCCTGTCATTTTAGACAGCTTCCGCACCTTCAGGCGACGATCATCGAATACCACTTTGTGGATTTTTCGAGCCGTTTCTGGTTTGGACACCTTAATTCGTCAACCACTACGGTGTTCGTCGTGGCAGCTCGTACGGCTTCGTTAAAACTCTGCCACCCAATATTTTATAGTCCTAAACGAATGAGCAGACTCCCCCTAGTAGAATATAGCTCGACTTCAGTATTGGTTCGACTGAGACCAATGAAAGTATTGAATTACATAAAGGTGTCCAATTTTTTCCATGTTTACAAAATCATTAAGATCGTTTTTTTTAATGTCTCAAAAAAAAAAAAAATACTAAACAACGGGGAGCCTTAAAACTTAAAGCATATGTTTTTTTCACTAAAGTAATTTTGTCAAACTATTGCCACAATCTACACGTCAGGTCGGCTGATTTTGGGACCAACCTCGTAGTGGGTTTTAAAATAATTTCTAATTTTTACGGTTTAAGCGAATTTGGTCGGTGAACTAGCAAATGACCTTAACAAATGGTCATGCAGTAGAAAGAAAACAATTATTTTAATATGGTGCCTGCCTCACATGCAAAACGCGAGATTTGTTAAAAACTTTATATGTCATCATAGCTTTTCGAGCTGAACACCTAGTCAAACTTTAAGTATGATGTGTGAATACCTTTGCAAAGTATATGTGCAAAAAATTGGCAAAAAATATTTATGTTTGAAAATGTTTTTCTAACGAAAACCCTGCTTTTGTGACAAATATGTACCATAACGCATATTTTTGTTAGGAAAACTTTTGCAAATATAACCATTTTTGCTGAAAATCTTGAAAAATAATTTTGAAATATATTTACATATCACACAAAACGCTGGATCTTAAGGTAAGCCTGGGAAGCTATGGTGCCACGTAAAATTGTTGACAGATTACGAATTTTACACGCTTTCATAAAATAACTTTTTCTAACTAATATAATTCCTCTTAATGACTTTTTCCTCTACGTGAACATTTGGTAAGCTCAATAATTTATTTAGCGATAGAATTCGCGAAAACCGAAAAATATAAATAAATGCTTAACAGCGAATTTAATTTTAGGCTATGGGAATCAAGTATGTACCAGAAATATTAATACTGGTCTTGTCATTAGATTTCAACAAAAAAATTGCAAATTTTTTTATGTGAACAAGCGTCAAACTTTAAAGTTATTTTATTTTGCGGTGAGAACTTTATTCATTTTTTTATGTCATGCCGTGTTATTTAACATTTCAAATTTCTATCCAAAGATCTTTGAACCGTCTGTCAAGGGCGAGACTTTTACAATTTAAGCCATAGTAATTTTCAAGAACCACGTCCAATGGTATGTTTAGGTAAGAAGAGAAATCTACGTAACACATTTTTAATTACGAACTTCAGCGTTTTGGGCAGGCCGTTAAATCATTTTCCCCTTTTACCCACATTCTTTTAACGATCCTGGCGAAAACTTTTGAATAACCTTTTTAGTAAGTTGTGCCACATTCCAAGGAAAATATATTTTAAACTTTAAACTTCTACCCGCCTTAAGAATATCCAAAAAATGTCAGTGTTATTCTATTTTAACACTGTTTTTGGGGAAAACTCTAAAGTGTACCTTATCAAAGAATTAAACTATATTCCAAGGAACACATATTTTAAACTTTAAACTAAACTACGGCAGCCGGTTACTTCAGCGTTTTAGACAAAAGCCGTCAATGGTAAGATACCAACCCCAAAAAAATAATTGCAGTCAGAAACTGCTAGTGGTACTACAAATCAAGCACTGGTATACCACTGGCTAACCGAGGAATTGTAAGAACACTTCTTAGTAACACTTTTCCAGCGTTTCCAAAAAGAAACAATTATTGGCAAAGCTTTGGCAGACCCCACTATATCAAAGTTGGGAATAGTATTTTCCCAGTGCTTCTCAGTCAGAAATTACGAAAGGCTCAAAAGCCGAACCACTGGTAAAGCAATAATTTTATAAAAAAGATGAAGCTGTTTTTAAAAAATTTTGTAGTCAGAAGGTTCCGAGTTCGAGCCCGGTTTAAGACAAATATTTTTTAGTGGTTTTTTATACATTTTAAAATTTTTTTCATATAAAATTTATATTTTTGTTTCTGGATAAGCTCTTTTAAGACTTTAACTTTTTCTGTTTTCCCAATGTTGGCAAGTTGTTTCCATCAGCTGTTACCCACCAGTTTTCATTTACTTACCAGTGCTAGAAAAAGGGAAACGGGCCACCATTGTCAAGGCTCTTTAGCTAGTGGTACAAGTGCTGCCAACAAGTGCTTTGCCAATCCCAAAATGACAACTTCACTAAACAAAAAGTTAATCTGTTCAAAAAGTATTTTACAAGCACTCTAGAAACAAAATTTCTGACGTTGGTAAAATGTTGGTAAAACCATGAAATAGGTGGTCTAAAAATTTGCTGGCCAAAATAAAATGAATAAAAATTCGTGTATAATTTTTTTTAGCCCCGTTTAGATTCGAACCCGAAATATCTCGAGAATCTCAATTTAAATTTGAATATTCGAATTTAAAAGACATATTCAATTAATTTACAACTTCATTGATTTTTAATGAAAATTTTCTATATCAATTGTAAATTTTCAGCACTTCAAATAAAACTTTATTTCATTTAAAGTTTTCTTGATTTCAACTGATATAACAATTTCTTGCTCACATCATAATTTCGTATATAGCTAGAGTTTTACCATATTTACAAGTAATGCACGAGTTTCTATGAGAATGTTTTAATATAAAGTAACGCATAATTTAATAGAATTTGATGAGGACAACATTCGGACAAAACTGAATCAAATCACTTCCGATTGTATCTAATTTAATCAGATATGATACAATTAGATATAATTTGATACAATTAAATCGGGACATTTTGCGAAAGAAGTTTTATATAATTCGTCATATTGAATTAGATAAAATTATATAAAGCTCCATATTAGTTGTTTTTTTTTTTTAAATGGGGCTTGTACAATTTTTTATTGTGGCGATTATTCTTATTTATCGTTTCGTTTCGTTTCTTTTTAATTTTATCGCTTTAGATTTTTTAAGAGCTACACAGTTTTATTGCAAAGGTTTTCAAATGGTTGAAATATTTATTTTTATTAAAACGTTAGCCCTTTTTGAAAAATGTATTTGTATAAAAAGTTCCCAAAACTCGAAATTTTGAAAAATTTTGTTTTTATTTCATTTATACCTTTAATATACTCAAAATTGTTTGCACGCTGAAAAATAAATTGACAACCAAATTAAAAGTTGTATTCTAGTAGCTATAATCCAAAATATATGGTTAGTACAACCTTACTGAAATGTTATTTTCGAATATTTTTGTTGTCGCAACTAAAATTCAGTTGTATTAACCGAATTCTGTTGTGAAACCCAACCGTCAGTAGTACCAACCGATTTCAGTTGTAGTAACCGACTTTTTGTTGGCAAATGGCAAAATATTTTTCTGTGTGCAGACCTGGAATTCTGACTTCATGGGATATTACTAACCCACTTTTGCCTGGAATCTAAAACGCCGCACATATTTGATAAAAATGCAAAAACGTGTTATTTTGAAATTCATTTTAAAGATTTTTTTAAATGCTTTATTTAGAGATGTCGATTGCTATTTGTATAATACAGGGTGATTCAATCACGACCCGCCGAATTTCACTAGCATATTCTTTCGCTCATTTCATGAAAATATGTCCACTACGACCATCCAAGAAATTTCAAGTGTGCGAAATGGCAGCGGTTTGAAAATTTTCGTTTTGGCGGTCGGAGGGTAGTAGGTTAAAATTGCTAACTTCTGCACCAGTGGTCGGATTTTTTGTTTTTGGGCGAGTTGGAAAGTTCTTTGGAGACCTTTCAGAATCAATATCAATTATGACCATTGGACTGAAATGCAAACATTTTTGTTTTGTTTTTTGAAGCGAAATAACAGCACACATTCATTTGTTTTTGTAATTTCGCTTCCAAAAGCAAAAAAAAAAAAAAAAAAATGGTTGCATTTCAGTCAAATGGTCATAACTTTGGAACAGTAAGACCTCTACGATTCGTTTAGGGCATTTTGGAAAGGCAAGAATTAGTTACATCTTTTAAGAGAACAAACATAAGTTACTGGCTGAGCAAATTGAGGTTATGTGCACGTTCTTATGTCTTTTCTTCCATTTTTTTAAAAGCTCTGTATCTCGGCGATTTCACTTTTCGGCGAGTTAACCTTTCCAAGAAACCCAAAAACAAAAAATCCGACCACTGGTTCAGAAGTTAGCAATTTTACCTTACTACCCTCCGACCACCAATCCAAAATTTTTAAACCGCTGAAATTTTGCACATTTGCATTTTCGGGGATGGTTGTAGAGGACATATTTTCATGAAATGAGCCAAGGAATACGCTGGTATAATTCGGCGGGTCGTGACTGAATCACCCTGTATACTAGTTGTTATTAAAGAAAACATTAAATTGAAATAATTAAAATTTTTTGTGTGGAACAACTAACTTCTAGGACATTGTATGAAAATTGATTACTTTCTCAAAAATAAAACTAAATTTGAATATTTTCATCAAAGTTTGCGTAGTTTTCGAAATATCACCCTTGACTAGACTATAATTATTTTGACTTTTATTTAAAAAGTATTTAAACTTAGTGGTCTGGGGACAAAAAAGATGCATAAAACGTTATTTTAATTATGACTACAAGATTGCAAATCTTTTAAGTTTATAAAACTTCCACTTGAGCAAAATAATTATTTTATGTAATATGATTCACATAGGGTTAATATTTCCACTTTTGACCTTTTGGCTCCAGAATAAACATATACCCCCTTTAGTTTTTTTTTTTTTTGGTAAGTCGTTAGATAGATTTTTAAAATAACTTTAATATCCAATTTTGTTAAGTTTCCTTGGAATAAATGTGAAAAAACGCATTTAAACATTTGTAACTTACAAGTGGAGTCTCGCGATGACTTCTCTCCGATCTTAATATAATTTGGGATATGTGATAAAAAAAGTGGCACAATCTTACGTTTAAGAGTTAAAAGATGGAGCCGAAGTCAATATATTTTTGTTTGGAACTTATGAAATTCAGTTTTTTAACGCAACTTTGATGTACTAGAGAAAATAAACATTTTTATACCAATTTTGCCTATGTAATGTCTTAGGATTGCAATGTATTTAAAATATTTTAAATATAAGTAAAAAAGCTATTCGGAAAAACTCACAAAAATCCAAATAATTTCGAATGTCGGAAAATGCTCAGACCCCCTCTGTTAAATTTAATGGACTTTAATATACATATTAAAGAGTTTTTTGTTTTCAAATTTGTTATTTGACCCTTTCAGGAATGTGTTGATAGATCTATTTCGGGAATTTTCTAGGTTCCCATCATCAGAACACGTTTTGAAAGCGGTAACAATCCCATGCCAAACATCAAACATAACTAGTCTACTCACTACATGAGAACTAATATATGAGCTTGCAGTTAAAGATTATAACCATTGATCAAAAAATAAATTGAAAACTTGTTTGTTATGTGCAAGGTCCACCTTTGGTGGATATTCAATACACGTTTTTTGTTTTTTTTTCCTCCTTTTTATTTGCTGTTTAGTTTATAAACAAAACAGGGGAGTAAACTAGTTGTAGTAACCGACTTTTTGTTGGCAAATGGCAAAATATTTTTCTGTGTGCAGACCTGGAATTCTGACTTCATGGGATATTACTAACCCACTTTTGCCTGGAATCTAAAACGCCGCACATATTTGATAAAAATGCAAAAACGTGTTATTTTGAAATTCATTTTAAAGATTTTTTTAAATGCTTTATTTAGAGATGTCGATTGCTATTTGTATAATACAGGGTGATTCAATCACGACCCGCCGAATTTCACTAGCATATTCTTTCGCTCATTTCATGAAAATATGTCCACTACGACCATCCAAGAAATTTCAAGTGTGCGAAATGGCAGCGGTTTGAAAATTTTCGTTTTGGCGGTCGGAGGGTAGTAGGTTAAAATTGCTAACTTCTGCACCAGTGGTCGGATTTTTTGTTTTTGGGCGAGTTGGAAAGTTCTTTGGAGACCTTTCAGAATCAATATCAATTATGACCATTGGACTGAAATGCAAACATTTTTGTTTTGTTTTTTGAAGCGAAATAACAGCACACATTCATTTGTTTTTGTAATTTCGCTTCCAAAAACAAAAAAAAAAAAAAAAAAATGGTTGCATTTCAGTCAAATGGTCATAACTTTGGAACAGTAAGACCTCTACGATTCGTTTAGGGCATTTTGGAAAGGCAAGAATTAGTTACATCTTTTAAGAGAACAAACATAAGTTACTGGCTGAGCAAATTGAGGTTATGTGCACGTTCTTATGTCTTTTCTTTCCATTTTTTTAAAAGCTCTGTATCTCGGCGATTTCACTTTTCGGCGAGTTAACCTTTCCAAGAAACCCAAAAACAAAAAATCCGACCACTGGTTCAGAAGTTAGCAATTTTACCTTACTACCCTCCGACCACCAATCCAAAAATTTTTAAACCGCTGAAATTTTGCACATTTGCATTTTCGGGGATGGTTGTAGAGGACATATTTTCATGAAATGAGCCAAGGAATACGCTGGTATAATTCGGCGGGTCGTGACTGAATCACCCTGTATACTAGTTGTTATTAAAGAAAACATTAAATTGAAATAATTAAAATTTTTTGTGTGGAACAACTAACTTCTAGGACATTGTATGAAAATTGATTACTTTCTCAAAAATAAAACTAAATTTGAATATTTTCATCAAAGTTTGCGTAGTTTTCGAAATATCACCCTTGACTAGACTATAATTATTTTGACTTTTATTTAAAAAGTATTTAAACTTAGTGGTCTGGGGACAAAAAAGATGCATAAAACGTTATTTTAATTATGACTACAAGATTGCAAATCTTTTAAGTTTATAAAACTTCCACTTGAGCAAAATAATTATTTTATGTAATATGATTCACATAGGGTTAATATTTCCACTTTTGACCTTTTGGCTCCAGAATAAACATATACCCCCTTTAGTTTTTTTTTTTTTTTGGTAAGTCGTTAGATAGATTTTTAAAATAACTTTAATATCCAATTTTGTTAAGTTTCCTTGGAATAAATGTGAAAAAACGCATTTAAACATTTGTAACTTACAAGTGGAGTCTCGCGATGACTTCTCTCCGATCTTAATATAATTTGGGATATGTGATAAAAAAAGTGGCACAATCTTACGTTTAAGAGTTAAAAGATGGAGCCGAAGTCAATATATTTTTGTTTGGAACTTATGAAATTCAGTTTTTTAACGCAACTTTGATGTACTAGAGAAAATAAACATTTTTATACCAATTTTGCCTATGTAATGTCTTAGGATTGCAATGTATTTAAAATATTTTAAATATAAGTAAAAAAGCTATTCGGAAAAAACTCACAAAAATCCAAATAATTTCGAATGTCGGAAAATGCTCAGACCCCCTCTGTTAAATTTAATGGACTTTAATATACATATTAAAGAGTTTTTTGTTTTCAAATTTGTTATTTGACCCTTTCAGGAATGTGTTGATAGATCTATTTCGGGAATTTTCTAGGTTCCCATCATCAGAACACGTTTTGAAAGCGGTAACAATCCCATGCCAAACATCAAACATAACTAGTCTACTCACTACATGAGAACTAATATATGAGCTTGCAGTTAAAGATTATAACCATTGATCAAAAAATAAATTGAAAACTTGTTTGTTATGTGCAAGGTCCACCTTTGGTGGATATTCAATACACGTTTTTTGTTTTTTTTCCTCCTTTTTATTTGCTGTTTAGTTTATAAACAAAACAGGGGAGTAAACTAGTTGTAGTAACCGACTTTTTGTTGGCAAATGGCAAAATATTTTTCTGTGTGCAGACCTGGAATTCTGACTTCATGGGATATTACTAACCCACTTTTGCCTGGAATCTAAAACGCCGCACATATTTGATAAAAATGCAAAAACGTGTTATTTTGAAATTCATTTTAAAGATTTTTTTAAATGCTTTATTTAGAGATGTCGATTGCTATTTGTATAATACAGGGTGATTCAATCACGACCCGCCGAATTTCACTAGCATATTCTTTCGCTCATTTCATGAAAATATGTCCACTACGACCATCCAAGAAATTTCAAGTGTGCGAAATGGCAGCGGTTTGAAAATTTTCGTTTTGGCGGTCGGAGGGTAGTAGGTTAAAATTGCTAACTTCTGCACCAGTGGTCGGATTTTTTGTTTTTGGGCGAGTTGGAAAGTTCTTTGGAGACCTTTCAGAATCAATATCAATTATGACCATTGGACTGAAATGCAAACATTTTTGTTTTGTTTTTTGAAGCGAAATAACAGCACACATTCATTTGTTTTTGTAATTTCGCTTCCAAAAGCAAAAAAAAAAAAAAAAAATGGTTGCATTTCAGTCAAATGGTCATAACTTTGGAACAGTAAGACCTCTACGATTCGTTTAGGGCATTTTGGAAAGGCATGAGGTAGTTACATCTTTTAAGAGAACAAACATAAGTTACTGGCTGAGCAAATTGAGGCTATGTGCACGTTCTTATGTCTTTTCTTTCCATTTTTTTAAAAGCTCTGTATCTCGGCGATTTCACTTTTCGGCGAGTTAACCTTTCCAAGAAGCCCAAAAAAAAAAAAATCCGAAAACTGGTTCAGAAGTTAGCAATTTTACCTTACTACCCTCCGACCACCAATCCGAAAATTTTTAAACCGCTGAAATTTCGCTCATTTGCATTTTCGGGGATGGTCGTAGTGGACATATTTTCATGAAATGAGCCAAGGAATACGCTGGTGAAATTCGGCGGGTCGTGACTGAATTACCCTGTATACTAGTTGTTATTAAAGAAAAAATTAAATTGAAATAATTAAAATTTTTTGTGTGGAACAACTAACTTCTAGGACATTGTATGAAAATTGATTACTTTCTCAAAAATAAAACTAAATTTGAATATTTTCATCAAAGTTTGCGTAGTTTTCGAAATATCACCCTTGACTAGACTATAATTATTTTGACTTTTATTTAAAAAGTATTTAAACTTAGTGGTCTGGGGACAAAAAAGATGCATAAAACGTTATTTTAATTATGACTACAAGATTGCAAATCTTTTAAGTTTATAAAATTTCCACTTGAGCAAAATAATTATTTTATGTAATATGATTCACATAGGGTTAATATTTCAACTTTTGACCTTTTGGCTCCAGAATAAACATATACTCCCTTTATTTTTTTTTTTTTTGGTAAGTCGTTAGATAGATTTTTAAAATACCTTTAATATCCAATTTTGTTAAGTTTCCTTGGAATAAATGTGAAAAAACGCATTTAAACATTTGTAACTTACAAGTGGAGTCTCGCGATGACTTCTCTCCGATCTAAATGAAATTTGGGATATGTGATAAAAAAAGTGGCACAATCTTACGTTTAAGAGTTAAAAGATGGAGCCGAAGTCAATATATTTTTGTTTGGAACTTATGAAATTCAGTTTTTTAACGCAACTTTGATGTACTAGAGAAAATAAACATTTTTATACCAATTTTGCCTATGTAATGTCTTAGGATTGCAATGTATTTAAAATATTTTAAATATAAGTAAAAAAGCTATTCGGAAAAACTCACAAAAATCCAAATAATTTCGAATGTCGGAAAATGCTCAGACCCCCTCTATTAAATTTAATGGACTTTAATATACATATTAAAGAGTTTTTTGTTTTCAAATTTGTTATTTGACCCTTTCAGGAATGTGTTGATAGATCTACTTCGGGAATTTTCTAGGTTCCCATCATCAGAATACGTTTTGAAAGCGGTAACAATCCCATGCCAAACATCAAACATTCATATAAACTTGTTTACTCACTACATGAGAACTAATATATGAGCTTGCAGTTAAAGATTATAACCATTGATCAAAAAATAAATTGAAAACTTGTTTGTTATGTGCAAGGTCCACCTTTGGTGGATATTCAATACACGTTTTTGTTTTTTTTTTCCTCCTTTTTATTTGCTGTTTAGTTTACAAACAAAACAGGGGGAGTAAACTAGACTGTACTTTGTCTTTTACACAGGATTGATATAATTTTTATTTATTTGATCAATGGTTATAATCTTCTTTATGGAAAAAAAAAATATTATCGGATATCGCTGATTCGAAAAGCTTTAGATTTTTACGATTGTCCTCTTTCACACTAATGCAATAAATATAATGTAGTTAAAAAAAATAAATTTTTTATGCAAATGCAATTTTTATATGCATTTTCGAAATTGTTCTCCCCCTTCATAATTTTTTAAACATGGATGAATTAAAAATACATTTTTTTGAAATAGTTCTTTTTTTCATTGCATAAGTGTGAGAAAGGATAACCATTATTTTTGTCATTTATTCGGAGTTTTATTTTGTTCAATTAAACGATCAAACAAGTTTTGATCGAACGATCAAACGACCAACTTTAAAAAAATATTCGATTAATCTAACGAATAGCGAATAAAAATAATTTTAAAATACATAAATAATTAAAGTATTTCACCGTATAATCTTTTAATTTTAAATATTTCTCATTTGATGAATTTCATCTTAACTTATAAATAAAAAAGGCACATTTTGAATCCGACCCTCTCAGATTTTGATGAAATTTTCCATACAGCCACATTTTACCTATACACACACAACCTCATTTTACAAATTGCATTTTTGAAAAATTGTGGGCGTGGCAAGGTATCGAAATATTTCAAAAAAAATAAAAAAAATTAAAAAGGTCTATTTAATATATATAACATATCTAAAAACTAAAATGGCGTTTTTTTTCCTTCAGACACCCCCAAAATATGGACTTACCCTTGGTAATTTTTTTTTTATTTTTTTAGATTTAATATATAATTTTGCCCAGCTCATACTGTTGACTTTCGGAATATTTGCTAACTTTTAGTGAAGTTTCATCTAAAGGTATAAAAGAATGGAAGCTTTGAGTTCCTGTAATAGTTTTAGCATTTTTACACCAGTCCCGCCAGTCCCGAGTCGTAAGTGAAAAAAATTGACATTGCTGCCAGGAGAAATGCTAATTCAAATGAATTTCGATGAATAAAATCGCTAATTTAAATACCTTTCTAATGGTATCAAGATCTTTAAAATCGGTTCAGCCATTCCGTAGTAATCACAGCTTGAAAGTACACATTATCATCATTTTTCAAAAACTTCGATACCTTGCCACGCCCACAAATTTTCAAAAATGCAATTTATAAAAATGAGGTTGTGTTTGTATAGATAAAATGTAGCTGTGTGCAAAATTTCATCAAAATCTGAAAGAGTCGGGTTCAATGCATATCGGTTTTTATATGATATTCATAATTTTTTAAAAAAACAATATCACTCATGAAACAGTGGATTTTTCGAAATAGAGTTTCTAAATGCAAAACTTTATTGAAATCGGGGGAATCGAACAAAAATGCTCTTCTGTTGGCCTTTCTTCGGTGGAATGGCCGATATAATAACTAAAGTTTTTAATTTTTGCTAAAATTTTTCAACTTTTTTTTTAATCTTCTTTTCAAACAACAATATTCTTAAAGTTAGTGTTTCCTGAGTAAAATGGTTTAAATCGGTTGAAAATTTACAAAGTTAAGGTATTTTTTCTAAATAAACAGAATTAAATTTTTTCGGTGCTTTCACTATACAAAATCTAAAATCTTCATGGTCGAAATGTCGCTTTCTTTTGACGCTTAAAATATGCAGTACTTTTAGTTTTTATTGTCTAATTTTTGTTATTGCAGGACTATTGTTGTAATTTTTTTTAAATTCGAAAAGGAGGAATGATACTCGTATTTAATAAAAAACAAAAAAAAAACATAAAATGTTGAACTAAATATAGTTGCAAAAGACTGAAATATAATTCTAAGCATACTAATATAACGTGTACACTTATTTTTGAGGCTTACTGTATCTAAATTTAATCAAATTCTGAAAGAATTCATTCTGTAAATTTCGTAGTGGGTATTTTTTGGTCAAAAGTGAAAAGATTAACCGTTAATGGATACAATTACTTAAAATTTTAAATTTAAATTAAGTAGAAGTTTTTGTTGTTTTTATTTTAAAAAATTTACACTTGTAGTCATAACGCAAATTACATTTTATGTGTATTTTTTTTGTCCCCAGTCCTCAACAAAATTATTGGTTAAAATGTTATATTTTTCTTCCAATTTTGATTTTTTTCTTAGTTCTCATCAAGTAAATAAAACAATACGGGTAAAGCGTTGTTCTTTTTCCTTCAAAAATTATAATTTTTGTAAATATTCTACCCGTTCTACCTGAGGATTTTCGGTGAAGCGAAATGGAGCATGTAAGCACTTGTCGCTAGATAAAGTCTGAATTAAATAAGCGGATAAAGACATAAATTAATAAATACACATTGCACGTTTTTTTTGGTTAACAAAAAACAAATGATATTGAAATTGAATAATCTTGCTCACTTCATAATTTATGATAAAAGATCGAAAAATTAAGTTTTGGTATTAAGTTTTTTAAATTTAAAAGTAAAACAAAAAAAAAAAATAATTTTTCTAAAAAGTTCTGGAAATTAGTGGCTCCACAAACAATCACGAGTTATAATTTTTAAAATTTTTTTATTTTTAATTAATTTCATCTATTATATTATAAAAAAAGCAATCGAAATGTAAAAATTAGGCTTTTTAAAAATTTTTAAAATCAATAAAAAAAAACAGGTTTTTACATTTTCATCAAATTCGTGGTCTTCTTGATTCCGGGCTAAAATGGGTTAATAATCTCCGATAAAATCAGAATTATATATTTGTGTAATTTTGAGCATACCCAGCAAAAAATAACCTCGATTTGGTAATCAATAACTACATTTGTATGCTTCCAAAATAGCGCTTAACCGCTTTGTATACAATAAAGCAATTAGGGAAAGGTATTCTGTTGTGCTTCCCTATATGCCTTCTTTGAAGCAGTAAAGAATGCATAAAGATGTCAACACAACATTACGAAGGCATGAATTTATTGCTTCTTAGAGCACATGAAAGAAGCGATTTTCACCTGCTGAAAAGAGACATGCCATAAGTGGGACATTGCGAACAAAAATCATGCCTTCTGGGTTTGCTTTGGAAGCGCTCGGTAATTAAATAATTCCTTCCGGAACTGCTTCTTGGTAATCACTATTTTTATTTAAAATTTTCCAATATTTCGAATTTTGGGAATTTTTAATAAAATACACTGTTTTAAAAAATTAGCCATTTTCAAATAAAATAAAAAAATTAAATTTTTCAAAATTTCGAATTTTGGGAATTTTAATACACTGTTTTAAAAAATTAGCCATTTTTGGTAAAAATTCGACACGGCTTAACTTTTTCCAAATAAAAATTAAATCGATTTCTTCTATTTGGAACCATTTGCAAACTGAAAACTGTTTAAGTGTAACGACAAATCTATTTTAAGGGACACCCTAGTGTAGCTGTATTATGATCGTATATTGATTTTTTATTCGTAGACACTATAACTTTTAAACTTTTAAGTCTTCAAAGAAACCATGTTATAACAGTTTTCACAGTTTTCCGAAATCATCCTGTTTAAGAAGCGCAATTTGTTATAGAACATTTAGAAATTTGTGTTATTTATTTTTCCATATACATTAACTTATATACAAATTTTTTGTATACATACATCTTAAATTTGTTTCATCAATTTTATGAATATTTTTACAAACATCTGTTTATTAACGTTAGTTTACATTAACATTTGTTTTTTTTTTATTTAAATTTTTTTGTCTAATATAAACAGCCTAAACCACGCAAAACACAGACTGAAGAACTCGACATGTAATTTGTTTATATAAAATGAAAATTACATTATTTCAGTTTGCATGTTATTGCTTTTCGCCAAAATTAAATCCTTATACAGAATAAATTTTTGTTATTAACAAAATATAATATTAAACAAAAAACATTTTTTTAATTATTCCAGTAAAATATGCAATATTTTTTTTTTTTTGTAAAATCAAATTAGTGCTATAATTATATTTTTAAATCTAAGTGAGAATTTAAATTATATATTTTACTGAAATTAGTGTAAATTTTATAATGTAAAGTTAATAATTAAAATTATTTAAAAAAACGTAAGATTTGTGTTTTATATGCGGTTTAAGTGTTTTAAATTTAGGTAAAAATTTTACAGACCAACCAACAGTTGTGTACACAAAAATATTTTAAGTTACGGAAAATAAATGGAAATTCATGCGGTTTTGAAAATTGGGGTTAACAAAATAAGCAAACATCAAAATTGTGCATATTTTAAAATATAAAAATTTTACATTTATACATTTTTTCAAAGGAATTCTAAAGAGGGGTTTCAAGGCTATCTTTTAAAGGGGCATTAATATTAAAATATCATTTTTCAAAAGTAATATATACCCAAAACAAGTGGAAGCATAAATGTCAACCTGTGTATAATTTTGTATAACTTTCATCTATAATTTTAATTAAAGCTGTTCAATGAAAACATTTTTAGCGAAAAATAAATCGATGAAAACTTTTTTTGAGGAAAAAAAAAATCATAGGAAACAAATTTTTAGTAGAAAACAAATTTTAATACAAAAAAAAAAAACAAAAACAATCTTGAACAAAAATTTTGACAAAAGAATTAAAAACAAAAAATCAACAGCAACCAAATTGAGAGGAAAAATTAAATTATCGGAAATAAATTCGAGAATTTAAAGAAAAAACTTTGAAAATGACAACTCAACCGGACCTGGATGATGTAAAGGGTCCGCCAAATAACGTTTTTTTTTTTGAAAATGCTATAAAAAAAAACTACTGAATATTTTCTCAAATTTCTTTTTTATTTGAAAGTACAATCCTTCCGGTTAATAATGGAAAATAATTTCATTCAATTGGCTGCCTCGGCTGGCCATGCAGTATGAGCTTCATCTGAAAAGATGATTTTTTTGGCAAAATCGGCATCGAAAAAAAAAAACGTTATATGGGGGACCCTTTAAGTTGCAGTTTTTAATCATTCATTTGTGAAATTTTGCTATATTAAACAAATTTTCAATACCAGACATTATGATTAGTAAGAAACATCTGCATATTTAATTACAGGTCAATTATTCAATTACATCCAATAATAATGTAATAATAATAATGTAATTATACATAATAAAGTAATTGATCTGTAGTTAAATACACACATATAGATATTATGTCCCATGTCTGGTAGTCATATTGAAAATTTTCCAAGGAAGCGTTTAACACTTCAAGTGTGAGCATAGGTCTGGAATTATTAATGATACAGAGAAATTTCACAATTGAATGATTGCAGAATCTAATTGACATCGTCCAGGTCTGAACTCAACACAGAAAAGGGTAATTTTTGAATAAACCATCTCCGATTTCAATGAAATTCATCATAACTATCGTATTAGACAAGAACTCGACGAAGTAAAAATTTCTGAATTAAAAGAAAAACCTGAGGAAAAAAATAGAAAGTTTCGCTGATAAAAAAACTGGGAGAAATAAAAGTTCGCGAAACATATTCGAGGGAAAAATAAAATTTGTCAAAACATTATTTGAGTGTAAAAAATTGAAAATTCGGCGGTAAACAAATTTATCGCAAATAAATTCGAAAATATTTCGCGGAAAACAACAAACAAATTTATAAAAAAAAAATTGCGCGGAAGAGAAATTTAGATGAATTTGAATAAAAACATCGAATTTGAATGAAAACATATCAACTCATCACAAACTAGTTGGATTTTTATATTTACCATCTCCGAATTTATTAAATTCGACAAGTACTCGACTAAGTACGAATTTCAGTCGTTTTTGGTTTCCGGAATATGAAGTCATGAATGTTGGAGAAAAACGTTAAAATTGTACTAATGTGTTGCTAAAAAAGTGGGCTATAACTTTTGAACTATGAAACTTTTGAAATGCATGTTGGTCTTACTCTTTAGAAAAAAATGTACTCTTTACAGTGGAAGGGGCAAAGTTTATTTTTAGGGTCTTGAGTTTAGTTTCTCATATCTAGAAAATTTCCAAAATAAATCTATCAACACATTGCTGAAAGTGGTCAATTAATAAATTTGAAAACAAAAACTCTATAGATTATTTGTTAGGACAATATCCTAATAAAGAAATATAGAGTATGGTCTCGAACTTGAATAATTTTCATTGCACAATCAAAGGTCGAAAAAACAGAATTTATATTTTTAATAAAAATTATATCAAAATTGTATAAAAGACAAGTACGGTCTTGTTTGCTCCCCCTTTACATATTGTTTTTAAACAAAACAAAACAAGTGTGCAAATAAAAAGGAGAATAAAAACAAAAGGCGTATATTGTATATCTATCAAAGGTAGAGCTTGCACATAACGAACAAGTTTGAATTTTTTTTTTTTTTTTTTTGTAACAAATGGTTGGTTTTTATACATTTGAGGTGTACCAAGATGATGTCAGCGCACCAATAACGGGATACGAACATAAGAAATTTTAAGAAGTAAATTTTTTGAAAATTTGAAATTGCAAATTGCTCTTCGTTTTTAACCGAACCGCTGTTTTCAAGCCTCAAAACAGAAAACCGACAAAAATAAGACGGTTTACAATAAATACTTTAACTAATTAAAAAAATAAACTGACCCAGAAGTAGTGATAATAAAGTAACTCTGAACTGGTGCCAAATAATTAGCTGTGTGTTAAAAAATGGCCTTCGGTGCAGAAACAACCAATCCCTTTACTGTTACACAGCGGACTTAATACTGAAATGATTTAAACAAAACCGACTTTTTGACTGTAGAAATTATCCCATATCACAATTGCATGTGCGACTGGCTCAAAGTTGATACAAGATTTTTTTAAAACTAAAAAAATTTAAATTTCTTTTTCAAATTTTCGGATTATAAATCTTATGATTTATGTTTAAATTTTCTAATATTTGGATTGATGAATTTCAACAAATGTTTGTCTATAGCTGCCATCGCCACATATGAAATATTTCGTAGAAATTTATCCACAAAAAAAAGAAATATTGCGATTTACTTGTTTCCGTTACAGTTATTACCAGGGCAACCAGAAATAGGCTGTATCATGTTTTTTCCTGTGCGTCGTATTGAAAAATGTATGAGATATTTATACACACATAGAAAAAAAGTGCAAACCGTTAATACAGTGCCAATGCAGTTAATACAATGATATTATCATTATATTTCTGAATATTTTGGGTGTTGTTAATATTTTGCAGTTGTGTCTGAAAGAATATGAATTTACGAATTTTTTAATGGTTTTAAAGTGTGTCAATACAAGCTATACACATTTTTAATATTTTGTTTTCAAAAATTTAATTTCGGTTTGTCTAATGTGAAATACCTTAAGGCGGATAATGTGAAATACTATTCAATAGAACACACATATAACTCAACCCTTAAACACTTGTTTTCTAAAAATACATCGAAGCTAGACAAATTGAAAAATCATAACGTAGTGGAAATGAACAATTCCATCGTGCATTCGTAGGAATAACAAGAGAACGCTTGAAAAACGACTATCGGAATTGAAGCCGATACTAGGTCTGTTCGACGTCGTTACCGCGGGTTCCCGCGGAAACCCAATTCACCCGAAACAACAACAACTTACACACACATTTGACAATACAAACGCTTTATGGTAAAATTGTGAATCCGCGGTTGCTTATTCAGTTAATTCAACTAATATTAAGTTGAATTAACTGAACTTTCTTATGAAAACTAATGCAAAGTTGTGCCAACCGTCTGAAATGCGTAATAACCGAATTTGAGATATAGTAACCTAATTTTGGTCGGCAAAAATATATATTTTTTGTACTTTTTAGAACAAAAGCATATTTTCAGAGCAAATTTCAAGTTTTTTTTTTTGTATTTTTTCGTTATCGAACAATTTTATATTTCAATAAAAAAAAATTTTTACAAAACTTTTTTTAATATTTTCCGGGATTTGAAAACCGATTGGCGGAAATTAAGCCATTTGTCTAAAATATAAATTTCTTGTTTTACGACTGCACCAATTTAGGTAAATTTAATCTTTTATCTCATTTTTTGTTAGCAATTGAAATAAAATTCACAAAATAAGTCTTAAAATACGCGTTTTAAGAGCATATTTTCCGTTTTTTAGGGCACTTTTTATGTGCATAAGATCGATTTATTAAAGCACATTTCTCGTTGCCCTGGTTATTACAAATTAAAAATTTTGTTTGTTGTCTGCTTCAAAAAAATATATAAAAAAAACCTAAGTTCCATTTTATCATTTACTTTGTTTATATTTATACAAAATTATTTAAATTTGAATTGCAAGAACTTGAAAATTTTAACACACATACCAAATCTATTCAAAAAACAGATGTTTCAGAGTGTGTGTCTACATTTTGAAGAAAAAAGAAAACCAACAGAAAAAATAACTGGAAAAATTTCAAATGACTGCATAAAAAAACATTTATTTTTTATCAAATCTGTAGTTAAAATTGTAGCATTTATTTTTAACTTACTATATATTTGTTTTTGCTGTTTTGTCAGTTGTTTCAATGAAAAGTAAGTAGTCTGGTTTTTAAGTGATATATCCTTCATTTTAAGTAACATTTTTGGTTAATTTAAATAATCTTCCTCACATCATAATTTATGATAAAAGATCGAAAAATAAACTTTTGGTTTTAATTTTTTAAATTTAAGAGTAAAACATTTAAAAACTGCAAACTAATTGGAAACGAGTTAAGGTTATCGCAGAAATAGAAATTCACAAACTCAAGCAAGTAAAAAAAATTTTTTTGTATTTAATTCATCAAGTTTTAAGTTTTACTTCTTCTGTGAATTGCTAAAGACACTCTCTCTAATTTTTAAAATGATAATTGTCCTTAATCCAAGTTGCTAAACATTTTTGTTTTAATTTTTTTACTCAAAATTAAATGAAAACGGTTCAACAAATATGTTTCAAATATCAAAATATGTCAACATTGTCTTCAAATTAAAAAAAAACAAATATTGTTTTTTGCCCGAAGTCTTCGGTAGGACACTGGTAAAGGGATATAACTGTTGTAAATCGAATAACCATTTAGTTTTAGCATCACTAATTAATGTAACTCATAGAATGAGAGAATTCAATAAAACTTTTTCAGTTCCTTTGTAACATTCAAACCGATCACTGCGTTTTACTCTACAATTACATCAGGTTATGGGCGTTTTGTTCTTGTAAAAAAAAAAAAAAAAGGAAAGAAGACTATTAAAAATTAAAACGTTTAATAAAAAGAATCAACAAGTGCAGATAATTTTAATAAAAGTTAGAAACGATTGTAAAAATGGCAACAAGTTTAAGTTTTCCATTTGAGAAATTGCGTGGCCGTGAAAATTTTGATATTTGGAAGCGGCATGCTAAATCGTACTTAGTGTTAAAAAGTTGCTGGAAAATTGTTGAAGCAGGTTTGAATGCAAATTCCAAGGAAGTTGACAAAGATGCTAATGAACGTGCATTAGCAGAACTAACGTTAATGGTGGAGCCTAGTAATTTTGCGCACATAGCGACGGCAACAACGGCAAAAGATGCTTGGGAATCTTTGATGAGTGCGTATGAGGACACCGGTCTCACCAGAAAAGTAGAATTGTTAAAAAAATTGGTTCAACTTAAATTGTCTGATTGTGACTCTATGGACGAGTACGTAAATGGAATGGTAATGACATCTTTAAAAGTACAGCACACTGGGTTGAATATAGATGACGAGCTAATAGCATCATTGATGTTGGCCGGTCTGCCGGAAGAGTTTCGTTCACTTGTATTAGCTGTGGAGAATTCTAAATCTAAGTTAAGTGTTGATATGGTAAAGAATTTACTTTTACAAGACGCTAAATTTGACAATGCTGTGAAAACAGAAGAAAATGCATTTGTTTCAAATAGAAATTATCAAAAAAAAAAAAAATTTAAGTGTCATGGCTGCAAAAAAGAAGGCCATTTTATTAAGAATTGTCCAAGTATGCAGAAGAAAAATTTAAAAGAAAACGGCACAAAGCAGCACACGAAAACATCGAACGACAGAATTCTTCTAGCGTCATTGTTTACTTCCAGCGACGTCGACGCAGAAGATTGGTACGTCGACTCAGGCGCAACAACACACATGTCAAAAACAAAAACAATTTTGCACAACGTAAAAGCTAGACAGGGTAAAGAAGTTATTGTGGCAAACAACAACAAACTCACAGTTGAGGGTGTTGGTGATGCAAGTGTATTTTTGTCTAACGACGAAAGTGAAACAACAATAAAAAACGTTGAGTACGTACCGAAGCTATGTGCAAATTTATTGTCAGTAAGACAATTAACGGCAAATGGAAAGAAGGTTGTTTTTGAGCAGAATTACTGCGAAATTTTTGACAGCGATAATACTTGTATGGCAACTGCAAGTTTACACAACAATTTATATAGGTTAAATTGTGTTTCTAAGAACAACACACAAAAAGCGTTGATCGTAAATAGTAATGCTAATTTGTGGCATCGACGTTTCGGTCATATTGTGATGAAAATTTGAACAAAATTAGAAACAAGAATGAACTTGATTTTCAAATGAATCTAAACAAATGTGAAATTTGTATACAAGGAAAACAAGTAAGAAACTCCTTTAAAGAAAGTGGTAATCGTGCAACAGAAGCTCTTGAAATTGTTCATTCAGATGTAATGGGACCATTTAAATCTAAATCATTCTCAGGTGCTCGTTTTATTGTTATTTTTGTGGATGATTATTCCCGAAAAGTATTTTTGTCGCCAATTAAGAAAAAATCTGACGTTTTCGAGGAATTTAAAAAATTTAAAACAATTACTGAGAATCAGTGTTCAAAGAATATTAAAATTTTTAGAACGGACAACGGCACTGAGTATATAAATGGACCATTCCAAAAGTTTTTAAATAACTGTGGCATTATTCATCAAAAAACCGCTCCGTACACCCCAGAACAGAATGGCGTGTCCGAACGGCTAAATCGTACTATTATGGATCGTGTAAGATGCATGTTACTAGATGCTGGTCTGGAAGAAAAATATTGGGCAGAAGCAGCTGTGGCCGCAGCCTATTTGATGAACAGAACACCATGTAGAAAAAATACCATCAGTCCAGAAGAATTGTGGTCGGGTAGAAAACCAAACCTTAAACACGTTCGGGTCTTTGGATGCAAAGCGTTTGTTCATATTCCTAAAGTAAAGCGTTCCAAGTTAGATGCCAAGTCCACACCTTGTGTTTTCGTTGGATATAGTACTGAAAGCAAGGCCTACAGACTTTATAATACTGCTACAAAGAAGATAATCATCAGCCGTGATGTCGTCTTCATGGAAGATCAGGTATGTAACAATAGTGTAGATCTTACTAATCAAATTCGAAATATTGTAGTTGGAATCGATGAAGATGTTGTCAATTCAGAGAAGGAAAAAGGGATGGAATTGCCAATTTGTATAGGTAACGATTTACCAACTGATGTTGATGATGACTTGTCAAATCGTGTTGTAACTGAACAGCCAAACGATGAAATTAGTAATATATCAACCGATAGTCTAAAAGTAGAATATGATGTCAACTCAGAGGACAGCATTGATTTCGAAGATGCTTTTGATAAACTATCTAGTGAAAATGAGAATTCTGAAGATGTTGAAATTCGGCGGTCTGAACGTTTAGCTGCAAAGCCAACTGTCGAATACAATTTTTGTGCTACAAGTTTCGTGTCAAATGATCCTGTAACAGTAGAAGAAGCTATGAAAACTGAAGAAGCCAAAGAGTGGCGTGCTGCAATGGACGATGAAATGAGTTCCTTAGCTTTAAATGATACATGGACATTAGCAGAACTACCATCTGGAAAAAGGCCAATAAAATGTAAGTGGGTATTTAAAACCAAATATGATGCAAGTGGTAATAAAATTCGACATAAAGCCAGACTTGTTGTCAAGGGCTGTAGTCAGCAAAAGGGTGTTGATTACGAGGAAACTTTTGCACCTGTAGTTCGATACACGTCAATAAGACTTTTAATTGCATTGTCTGTTAAATACGATTTACATATTCATCAACTTGATGCAGTAACGGCATTTCTCAACGGAGAACTTGATCAAGAAATTTTTATGGAACAACCTGATGGTTATAAAGATGAAACTAAACGTGTTTGTGTACTAAAGAAAGCTCTTTATGGATTGAAACAATCCAGTCGTGTTTGGAACACAACTTTAAATAATGTTTTACTAAAATTTGGACTTAAAAGAAGTGAAGCAGATCAATGCGTATACTACCATGTTGGTAATGGTAAAATTGTATATGTGGCTATATACGTAGATGACGTATTGATATTTTCAAACAACATTGATATGACAAATAAGTTGAAGTTTGAACTATCGAAACATTTCCTTATGAAGGACATGGGAGAAGCCTTTTCAGTCTTGGGTATGAGAATACAAAGATCTGGTGGCACGATAAAAATAGACCAATCCAAATACATCGAAGATGTTCTGAAACGATTTTCTATGGATGACTGTAATCCCGTATGTTCGCCAGTAGATGTTAATCAAAAGCTTTCCCTTGAAATGTGTCCGTCATCTGAAAATGAAAAAGATGAAATGAAAAATGTTCCTTACATGGAAGCTGTTGGTTGTTTATTGTACGCAGCACAAAATACAAGACCGGATATTTGTTATGTCGTCAACATGCTAAGTCGTTTTAATACAAATCCAGGGAAGGCTCATTGGGTCGCAGTAAAACGAGTCATGCGATACCTTAAGGGTAGTATTAATAAAGGTCTGGTCTATAATAGTAAACCAGGAAATTTAGTTGGATACTGTGATGCCGACTGGGCAGGTAATATTGATGACAGACGTTCAACAACTGGTTACATTTTTACAATGCAAGGTTCAGCAGTCTCTTGGGGTACCAGAAGACAACGTACAGTGGCTCTCTCCTCAACAGAGGCTGAATTTATGGCAATAGTATCAGCGATTCAAGAATCAATATGGCTTCGTCGTTTAGAGCGTGAATTGGTGGAAACCTCACCTAATTCAATGGTATTATACTGTGACAACAAAAGTGCAATTCAAATTGCACAAAACAACTCTTACTCATCCAGAACAAAACATGTCGATATTAGAATCAAATTTATACGTGAAAAACTGGATAATTGTGAAGTTAAACTGAATTATTTGGAAACAAATCAAATGTTGGCCGATATCTTCACAAAAGGTGTAACTGCTGATAAATATAAGTTTTTCGCAAACCAATTTAGTCTAATATAATTTTATTTTACTTTGATTTATGTATTTATATAATTCTAAATTAATTAATGAATTTGTTTATTTAGTTAAGGAAAATGTTTATTCAGGGAAGGTGTTGTAAATCGAATAACCATTTAGTTTTAGCATCACTAATTAATGTAACTCATAGAATGAGAGAATTCAATAAAACTTTTTCAGTTCCTTTGTAACATTCAAACCGATCACTGCGTTTTACTCTACAATTACATCAATAACTAAATAACAAACAAACATATATTTGTTATTAAAAAAGGGTTTTATTATAGTAAATTTCTATGCTAAAAAAAAACTAAAGGAAAATATTCACACACAACCAAAAGACATGCAAAATAGTTTTATACACATAATGTTAATAAAAAGGACAAGTAAAATACATTAATTTAGATGTAAATTTTAGTTTTTGTTTAAATTAATTTCTTAGTTCTATAAAGTTTTTTTTTTCTTTATTAATGGAAGGGCTTATTGTAAAAACTTGATAAGCTACAAAGCTTCATTTTATTTTTAGTTTGTTTTCGCTTTTATATGTTAAAACAAATTTAACATTTGCATACACTTTATACTCTAGGTATTCAAATAAGTGTTTAAGCAAGATTCCTATCAAATATTAATCAATGGATGACGAGAAAACAACGAAACTTTATAAAACATTAAATGTGGCTTATCAAGTTTTTACAATAAGCCCTTCCAATTTAAGTTTTTAGTGAAATGTATACAAGAAAATGTTTTAAACGTTAATATGAAATTAAAACAAACACAAATATTTCAATATTTATATAGAATACGTACATATATACAAGTTAAATACACATACATACAGATAAAATAAATATTTAATGGAAAAACATAAAATTTTACCTCTTGCGGTGGTACATCATAAGTACGTGTACGTAAATCAACACGAGCGTATGAATCGATGCAGGGTAAAATGAAAAATATACCTAAAGTATAAAAGAAATAAATTTCACAGGAAAATTGCGGAAATAAAAAATAATGATTAATTAAACTTTTTGAGTTTCTTCGAATAAATGTTTTGCTAAAACAATATTTAATATTTACCAGGACCCTTGGCTCCCCCTTGCATTAAACGACCCAATCTAAATATAACAGCTCTTTCATATTCTTGTACAACCTTTTATAAGAAACAGAAAATACAAAGTATAAATTAATTTATATTTAGTTAATAAGTAAGTTTTATATATCGGTCATTCCACCGAAGAGCGGTCAAAAAATTTAATTTTTTGACCTTGGTTCTTCCGATTTTAATTAAATTTTGCATTCACAAACTCTATGTAGCTTCTTTAAAATTGGAGTTTTTAGTTTTTAAAATTTCGATAAATCCACGAATTTATGCGCACTTTTGCAAAAAGTGTGTAAGTTTGAATATTCGTATTTTTCTTAATAATCAACGGATCATCGTCATTTAAATTGCATTGAAATGGTACACTCCGCTACTTTTTATTATAGTTTTCATACTCAAAACAATTCATTTTTAAAGCAATTTGTTTTTTTTTTTTTACAAATTTCATAAATTTTGCAACTCTGTGTTTGAGAAAAGGTGCATATTTGTAAAATATGGGATTTTTGCTTTAAAAAAAAAACATTTTAGTTTGGGTTCTGATTTTTTTTTTTGTTATTAAGAATGAATTATTAAAAAAGCCTGTATCATTTTTTAATAGAAAAAACAATAATTTGTAATTTTTTTTTTAAATTTTCAAAATTAAAACGACTTTTTCTGTACATGAAAGACAAAAGAGCATACCAAAATACGAGTATTATGTTTTTAAAATGAAATTTTTAATCCTTCCAAGACCACATTTCTTTTTATAAAGAAAACTGTTATTCGATAACAAACGTGGGCTTGAAAGGCTTAAACATCTAATTTTTTTAAAGCCGAATATTTTAGTATATTGTTTTATCTTTCGCGTGCAGAAAAATCTTAAAAATTAAATGTATAGATTTTAAAACAGACGTTTAAAGTACCCCTTAACTCAATATTTTTTAATTTAATCTTCTGCGCCCCGGTAGGCTAGTTGGTAGCGCGCTGGCTTATAAGTGCGGGGGTCGTGGGTTCGATTCCCACCAGAGGCACTGGCCTGTTTTCGCTACAACGCGCCGAAGGCCATAGTAGCTAGTGCTTGGTTAGGGTAATAGTATATAATTTGTAATTATTATTAATTATCAAATTAATTATTACTTAAAAAAAAAAAAAAATTAATCTTAATAAATATGATAAATAAAAAAAAAAATGGAAATTCATGTTTTTTTTTACGTAAAAGTTCTACAAGCTTTTTTTAAAAAAAAATCATTAAAAATAGTTAAAGCCCAGGACTGAAAAAAGTGAATATGCAACTTTTTGGTGAAAATTCTGTATTTTTCAAATATGCATTACTTTTTTTTTTTTAATCGAGTTGTACAAAATTTTTGTCCCGCAGTATAAAAGTAGAGGTGTGTACCATTCGAATGCATTTGAAATGATAATGATCCGATATATATTAGAGAAAGTACGAATGTTACAACATACACACTTTTTACATATTTTGTATGTTCCAAAAAAAGACAATCGCGAATAAAACCATGGCTTTTTCGAATATCGAGAAAATAAGAACCAAAGTCTTTAAGTAGTTCCATAGAGTTTGTGCGTGCATAATATAATTTAAATCGGAAGACCCAAGGTGAGAGTTTGGCCGATCTATATGTGAAATGGCAGATATGGATTTTAAACCAACACCCTACACCACAAAGTTTAAAGAAAGCAAAAAATATTGGAGAACATTTGAAATTAAAAGTGCCTGAACATTAAACAAATGTACATTATTACAAGATCCGGTTTAAATTTGGAATAAAAACAGAAGTATTGAGCAGTTTTTACCTCCGATTAACCTTTGTTACAGATACCCTAATAATTATTAACTACCCGCTTAAAAAAAAAGTTATATCTTAAATACAAAATCAGATCTCATTTGATATAGATCGATATTTATTCTTCTCCAAGTTTTTCTCAAAATTGTAGTATCCAGTAATATCCAAGTAGATCCCTCAAATATATTACTGGATTTAATTACATCAAAATTTATCTCGTAATAAGGGAATCCAATAATAATATTATCAAGATCCTGATAGACTCCAAAATATTCAATATGAATAATTTGATCTTATTGGATCTAATTAGATCCAAAGAGATAAGAAATTTTTGGTGTGCCGAATAAGATATTTTGAGATTAAATTGGATTTACTCAAATCCCATTACATAAATCATTGTCTTATACTCAAACAGAGCTATCTAAAATTTTTTTGAAAGTCACGTTTTGATGCCAAAATAAGACCATAATTGCCTGTCTGTCATCTGTCTATAATTCTAACACTTTTTTTTTTGCCAAATTAGATTCAATAATGTTTATTTTTAAATTGAAATGACCTATCTACACAGTACTTTTTTGATGTTATAATTAATAAGTGATATAAATCTGTTTTTTTCCTTTTTATTAACTGTTTCCAATTACCATGATATTCTTGTTTCTAATCTGGTCTCAGGAAACTTTTAGCTGCTAGCGATTCTGATATATTCGCTATGTAAGCACGAACATAACAATAATTTGAACATAATTCATATATACATAATATCCCAGTGTAGAAATGGTAATGACATGTCTGTACTTTTCTCAGTATCACTAATGACACCAGCATATTATCTACGTTACTTTAACATAAATAATAAGGACTTACACTCATATAAATTAACATGTAAAAATAGCAAAAAAATTAATTTAAAAAAATTAGTTAAAAATAACATTGCAGAAAAAATTGCTAAAATTAGCAGATTTTTTTTTTACTAAATATTAGTAATATAAGAATTTAAAAAATAAATTTGTTGAATTTACAAATATTTAGTTATAATTGAGCTAAATTTTAGTTAATTGAAAGTAAGAAAATAATCTGCTAAAATCAGCAAAAACATTTACTAAATATTAGTAGAGAAAAATCATTCAAAATGAGACATTTTTAAAGTTTTTTTTTTTGGTTGAGAGCATCTTTATTTTAATGCGAATAAAAGTCTGCCCTTCTGAAATCAGCAATCAATAAATTTTGTGCAAAGTTTTTTTTGTTGATTTTAGCAAAATAAACTATTATTTGCATTCTACTAAATTTGAGGTAAATATAGCAAACATTTTGTTAATATTACAGTTTTTGTTTGCTATTTTGAGTCTACATATATTTAGTAAAAGTTTTGCCTAATTTTACACAGCAAATGTTATTTTCAATTAACTAAAATTCACATCGAATATAACTAAAATTCTGTAAAGTTAATAGATTTATTTTTGATGTTCTTATTTTATTAATATTTAGTAAAAAAATTTGCTAAATTTAGCAGTTTCTATTGCAAGGTTATTTTTAACTAATTTTTAGTAGTTTTTTTTTGCTATTTATGCAGGTTTATTTCTATGAGTGTTCTAATTAGTAACATTAAGTTAATTTTCCTATTATTTTATAAAACAAAAAAATAATACGTTAACCATAAGTGATTTTTTTTACCATTATTTTTAATATAAAGTAATGATCTAATTTTTTTTTGAAAATCTATTTTTAGAATCATTATTTTTCCAACTCTAGTAGGGATATATATAAGTATTGACATATCGTGCCAGCAAGTCAATTATGCTTTTAGCTATTAAGTATAAAATGTCGAAATAGCTCAGATGGTAGAATGGTTGACTGACCACCTGGAGGCCCGGGTTCGAATCACGTTTGTACACATTTTATTAAATAAAATATTGTCAATAAAACCAACACAAATAAACTCCACATTTTTGTCCACACTTTGAAGCATATAGATAACCACAAATTGTGATCTTTTTCGTAAGGAGATTAGTAATGATATGCCATTATTTTGAGCGACATCCCCATATAAAAGTAATGAGATTTGTAATGAAAATTGAAAGTACTTTCTATTACCAAATATGTACGTATATAACTACTTATATGGTGATGCTTTTCTAAACTGGGACATTACACATGCTTATCAGTGCAAGGCAAAAACTTTTTCAGCTACACATAGAGAATTACATGTATGATTAATATTTATTAGACAATAATTCCATATTACTCATACGTTTATAAAAACACATGCTTTTCTTTCGTATAACCAACACATTACCAATCCCTTAATACCTCTTAAAACTTCGTTGTGGTGTAGAGTACAATAAATTCTGTAATTTTCTGTAAAAACAATCAATATTAAACAATATACAAAAATAACTTACTTTAAAACAAACAAATAAACTAAAGGGTAATGTAAGTATACACAATGCCACCGATAATAATATTAATATTGTGCCACATGTTGATGATTCTTCTCTTGTATCAGTTTCTTCCGCTGAAAATAAAGCAATAAATATTCATTATTCAATTATTAACGATTCATTGAGCTTAAGATAAAAAAATAGAGTATGATGTTGTCTTCGATTATTGAAGCAAGATTTAAAATTATATATTAAAAAAAAAAAATAATATTCAATCAATATATTTGCATAATAATCAATCCCCTTTAGTGCAAGTTACGTGTGCAATTTATAGGATTTTCATTCGCAAATTTCCATCACTTACGAATATTAAGAAATACAACTCGTGTTTGAGACTTTGGTGTTGGATCTGAAAATATGTACGAAGCATTATATAAACGAATGTTATACGACTGTGGGTGAGTTTTAAAATTGTTTAACGTTTTAACTACACACAAATACTACACACACACACACAAACACACACATAAACACACACACATACACACATTAATTAAAAATATATAATTAATTTTAATGAACGTTCATGAAACTTTTGCAATACAAAAACAATTAAAGTTTAATTTAACAGAATATAATGAATTTTCATTGTTAAACGTAGATAAGGTGGGCGTACGAAAAAATTGTAACATGCGTGTTCCCTTATAACGTTCATCATAGTAAAGGATGTTTTTTATAACGGTATAGAACTTTAAGTTGGCAACACTTTTTTAACTGGCGGCCATTTTGTCAGCTGTCAAGTGATTTATGTTCAGTTTGGTTTGGCATTTCAACATGAATAAACTGATGAATGAACAACGCTTCCAAATTGTGCAAATTTGTTTGGAAAATCATGGTTCTGTTCGAAATACGTATCGCGATTTTCATAAGCGAATTTTGTTTAGCGATGAAGCTCACTTTTGGTTAAATGGATACGTCAATAAACAAAACTGCCTTATTTGGAGTGATGATAATCCTCAAGTGTATGTTGGGACACCGTTACATACAGAAAAGCTGACTGTTTGGTGTGCTTTATGGGCTGGTGGAATCATTGGTCCGTATTTCTTTAAAAACGATACTGGTCAGAACGCTACAGTCAATGGTGACCGCTATAGAGCCATGATTACTGTCAATTGAACAACCATGATGTGTAGGAGCTGTGGTTTCAGCAAGACGGCACAACATGTCACACAGTTCGTGCCACAATTGATTTATTGAAGGAAGCGTTTGGTAACCGCATAGTTACACGTTTCGGACCCGTGAATTGGTCTCCCAGATCGTGCAATTTAACGCAGCTGGAATATTGACTACTTGGAGGACAACATTCGCCACGTTATTGGCAATATACGGATACAAATGTTAGAAAAAGTCATCGAAAATTGGATCTCCAGATTAGACTACGTCCGAGGCAGCCGTGGCGGTCATATGCCAGAAGTCATGTTCAAATTATAATGCCAGAAGATTATCTTTTGAATAAAGTAAATTTCATGTCAATTTAAAAAAAATCATCTTTGTTTTATTTCATTTCAAAGTTCTATACCTCTATAAAAAAACACCCTTTAGCTTTTAGAAATATGCCAGTAAATAAATTAATGATAATCTAGAATTTGTTTTTTCAATTTTTCAAAAAATTATTGATGTAAACGAAGTTCATTTGAAATAATTAAATATTTTCAACAACATCCCTCTTGGACATGTAAAAAAATTATCCAAATAATCAAAAGTTAGTCGTCCGATTGTTTCAAATTCAATGGTTTAAGGGAGACTTGACCATTGAGACAAAATGTGGTTCAAGAAGAAAACGAGGTGCTCATGATAAAAAAAATTCCCTAAAAAGTTAATGGTATGGCAAGCAATATGCAGTTTGTGTAAACACCGAAATTTATATAAAATAATGTTGGCAAAAAAAGCCTACTTGCGTTTATACTCCAACACAATATGTTTACATACTTCTGGACTGATTTGGCATCTACAGATGCAAGATACAGCAAGATAGCCCTTGAGTGGTATGAAGCAAATAAAATTGATTTTGTACCAAGTGAGGCAAATCCCCAGTTAAGACCGTTTGAAATCCGCAGCTAAGACCAGTTGAAAGATATTGGGCTCTTGCTAAAAGATTATTAAAGGTCATACAAAAAATTGTGTCCCGCTAGCAGAAGGTTACAGAAAATACTTTAAAATCCTTAATGGGAGGTTTTGCCGAAAACGCGAGTTAATGTATAGAGGGAGAATAAAACTGACTTTTTTTATTGACCTATTTATGTGCATATTCACTACTTATTTTTGTGAAAACAAATCGCAAAGGAAAAAAATTATCTATGTCAGCAGCCTAACCCCTTTATCTATTTCACCATTTTCAAAAAATCTGAAAAAATTCTTAAAAACATTTTGGCACATAAACTTTCATATTCCGCTCCAACGACCAGAAAACTGACTCTGTAGTTGCAATCATATTTGTAGCCAATCGGTATCAAATGAAAGGTGAGAACCTTTGCTGTTTTTTAAAAAATGTTTGGTTTTAAGTATTCACCAATAACATTTTCACAAATATTATTTTACAAATTTAATCCCTTAGTTTTACCTAGATTAATTGACATCTTTTCGATTATTATGGTATTTTTTTTAAGGAAAAACTTTATTTTTTCAATAATTTAGCTAATTCATTAACAATTTTAAATATTTTTTAATAATAATTAACGCTAATACCTACGAAGCCAATTAGCTTGTCTGTAGGAAAAAAGGATAAATATTAAAATATAAATTAAAAATTCATTGCGATTTAATTAAATATTCTTTAATAAGTTTTTTTCTTTTCGATTTGTTTGTTGTATTAATTATTTCTACTGGAAGAATGTTCATTATTGTTGGTAACGCTGCTTGTAGTGCGCTTTCACCATATTTGTTTTTAAATCTTTTAACTTTAAACCTTCCCTCTGCTCTACGTCTTGTGTTATGCTCATGATCAATCACCTCCAAAAATCTTGAGTCGTTTGAGAATTCGTTGATAAGTGTAGAGTAATACAAACTTTGCACATTAAGTATTCGCTGTCTTGTTGCAACGTTGTTCGGTGTATTGCTGTTGATGGGGTTGTTGATATGACTGGCATTGTTGTTTGTGTTGTAAGATTGGTTGTTGATTTGGTTATTTGTGATGTTGTTATCGTACATATTACGGTTTAAATTGTTGTTGTTTGTTGTTATAGTTGTAGTATTGTTGTTGTTGTTGTTATTTGTGGCATTTTGGTTGTTTGATGAAAAGCGTTGATTTTTTTCTAATATTCTTAAGAGCCGATTTTGTGTAAGTTGTAGTGTTCTGCAGTACGTTGCGCTTCCCCACGCTGTAATTCCATGTCTAAGATATGACTCGGCCAATGAAAAATATTCCTGTCTCAATACGCTAATAGTTGAACAGGTGCTTAAATGATAAAGCATATATGCGGATTTTCGAAGTTTATTTTGGAGATTTTCAATGTGTGCTTTCCATTTCAAATGATGGTCAACATAAACTCCAAGATATTTATATATTGTTACGTTTTCTATATAAGTCGTACATGCATCGTTGTTATCGATTACGTTGTTAATTGATTTATGTAAACACTTTGTATCATGATATTTTAATGTAATATTTGTATTTTGGAAATGAGGCGGTTTAATATACATTAATTTTGTCGTTGTAGCATTTATTACTAAGCCATTATTGTGGCACCACTTTGCTATAGTGTTTAGTTGAATTTGCATTAACTCTGTTGCTGTATTTATATTTTTATCTGCTACAATGATTGCGGTGTCGCACTGTGTCGCGATTTCATACAACGGGTGGCCAAAACTAGAAGCAGCTAGAGTAGGGAAGTGAAATTTGGCATGAATGTTTTTCTTAGGAAAAGAAGTATTTATGCGAAATTTGGAGAAAGTCTAACAAGTGCCACGCCCACCTCCCATACAAACTAAGTTTAAAAATTGTTAAAACTTGGAAATTAGTAATCAGATAAGAGCGACAATTTGCATGTGAATATATTTATTAATATTTTAACATATTTCCAATTTAAAAAAAAATCGGACAAGCGCCACGCCCACCTCCCATACAACCTAAATTTAAAAATTGTTAAAACTTTGAAATTAGTAATCAGATAAGAGCGACAGTTTGCATGTGAATATATTTATTAATATTTTAACATATTTCCAATTTTCAAAAAAATCGGACAAGCACCACGCCCACCTCCCATACAACCCAAATAAAAAAATTATTATAATTTGTAAATAAGTGATCAGATAAGAGCAAAATTTTACAAAAGTAAATTTAGTACGTAAGTCCTTGCCGCTCAGTAAAAACAAATTTAGAAACATAAATTTTATTTATTTAACATAACATATTTAACATACATACATAAAATATATATAAGTATTACAGGCAATTAAAGTATATTAACAATTATCACTGTAATCACTTTCAGATTCTACCAATGATTCATTCGCTGTTTTTATGTCGTTAAATCTTTTCTTTTCAACTAAATACCCTTTCAGATCATTTAAATCACTTTTTCTTAAAAGTATTTTCTGACTATGCATCGAAATTGATGGCTCTGACTGCCAAATCAGATATTTTATATAGTATGACGGAAAGCAATCTTCGTGAAGAGCATTTACTACTTTTCTCATCATATTGTACTGCCTCATAGATAAATCCATATCAATGTATAATGCTAGAGCACTTTCAACAGAAATTTTCTTATTAGTATTTAAACCTGTTACCCTTTCTGCGGCTTTTTTAAGAGCTTCAGATGAAGTAGAAGCGACAAGTTCTTCCACTCGCCTCCTTTTTGTTCTCATTGAACCCTCCTCGTAGGAAACATTCGGTCGGCCTCTACCACTTGTATTTGCTTCCTAATATAGTTAGTTAGTTTTATTGCAAAAACAAAACTTTATACGGAAACTTACATTACAAATGAATTCAATAAATAATTCGCTATCCAGCCAGTCACTCGACTCAGTTTCAAATCTATCTCTCATGCGATGATATTTAGACCAATTGTTAGAAAATTTTAAAAGAGTAAGCCTTATTTTCTATTGTTCCCTTTCTAATAATACTCGTTTAAAATGATTTTCTACAAAATCTTTAACATAACGCATAACATCGCAGGGTCTGTTTTGGTTTATCTCTAGCCACAGTTGAAAAATAGTACGAATCCGCAACGAGGTTGACACTAAAAAACAATCACAAAAAGAATTCGGGCAATATCGGGCAGCTGAACTTTAAATATAGTAAAATACATACTTGCAGCTAAAAAATACAAAAAACAGGAAAAGTGTTATTTCTACTTTCTTTTAAATTCTCTACGAAAGTTCACGGTTGCTGAAAAATCTTGACAATGCCTCACCACTATTTTTTTCTAACGGTATCTGACATATGATCAATATTTGTAAGCAAACACAGTGTTGTAATTATAACTAGAAGCATCACTTACAACCCTGTTACAAATTTTGGTAGCCGTTATATTCAAATACTTAAATTCTTAGTATTATAAATGAACATTAAATTTGGGATTTTTCCATAAATTTCGTATGCTGTAAACAAATCTTAACTTTGAACCACTATAACTTTACAATTTGTAAACATTTTAAGATGATATTTTAGATATCATCTAACCAGAGTGTTAAAAAAAAAAATAAATAAAAAAAAACGTTCAAATTCTAACATTGACTTTAACCATTTTTGCCACCCTCGCGACACAGTGTGTCGTCTGCATAAGCGAATGCAGTGCAATTGTTAAGCATGTTTATCATATCATTTGCATAAATTAGATACAATATTGGCCCCAGCTTTGAGCCTTGAGGTACTCCTTGATTGGATGACATTTCTTCACCGAGAATATTTTTAATTTTAACGCGGTAATATCTGCAATTAAGGTAGTTCTTAAACCATTCCAAACATGTTCCTCTTATCCCATTTCTTTCTAATATTTCGATTAATTTATCGTGTTGCTAGGTATCAAATGCTTTGCTGAAGTCAATAAACAAAGCAAGGCAGTGTTTTTTCTCCCTCAGGCTTTTATTTAAAAAATTAGAAAAATTTCCTAATAGCTTGTTTATATTTTTGCCTTTTTGAAATCCAAATTGGCTCTTGTTTATAATTTTGTATTTTTCTAAAAAGCTTGTTAATCTTCTTACAACAATTCCTCTATGATTTTTTCAACGGATGAAAGGATTGAAATTGGCCTATAATTATTATAGTCAGATTTGACTCCTGATTTATAAATTGGCCTTACTAAAGATGTTTTCAGGTCATTGGGCATAATTGATTCACGTAAGCTTGAATTTATAAGAGTTGTAAATATTGGGGTTAATACATTAGCATTTGTTTTTAAATCTATGGGTCTTATTCCGTCAACACCTGCGCTTTTCTTAGTATTGAGGCTTCTTAAAATATTAAATATTTCCTCCTCACTTGTGTAAGCCATATATATAGTATTTGGTATTGGAGTTTGTATATGATTTATTGTTTTAGTGTCACATTTGTGTATTATATTTTGCACATTTGCATTAAAGTTAATTAAAAGTTTTTTAGTATATCTTCTATATTTACGTTTTTAAAGTTTTTATTATTATATCATCAATATTGCTTGACTTTTTACCGATTATTTCATTGATTATTTCCCATGTAACCTTCATATTGTTACGGTTTTCTATAAATTTCATTCTATAATAATTGTTTTTTGCATTTTTTTAATTTTTTTTTTAAAGAATTTCTAAAATGTTTATATTGAATTTCATATTCTTTATTATTTTTATTGTTTAAACCATTTTTTATAAAGTTTATCCCTATCATTGCAACATTTTATTAACTCATCACTTATCCACGGATTAGGTGATCTTTTTCTTTTATGGTTTTTTATTTCTTTTGATTTTTCATATATATTAAAAAAAGTGTTTTGTATTTTATTAAACAATTCATTGACATTTAAATTTTGTTGAATAATATTGTTCCAATCTGTTTGAGATACTTGTTGATTTATGAATAATTTGTTTAATGTTGGGCCTTCTACAAAGTTTGGCGATCCCTGGAAATCGTCTTCCTCTAGACAGCAAAATAAAGAAAAGTGGTCAGATATATTTGTTTTTATTATTGTAGCATGTGTGTGTGTTGATATGTTATTTCTAATAAACAGATGATCTATACAGGTTTTTGAGTTTTTATTTAAATCTTCTCTTGTTACATCTTTTATTACACATTGCATCCCATTAGAAAGCAAAGTGTTTAAGTACTTTGTTGTTAATATGCTTTGGTTTAAAATATCGATGTTTATGTCTCCAATTAGAATTATTTGTTGTTTTATGTTTATGCTGTTTAGTTTCTCATCAATTTCTTCAATAAATTTCTCCTTACTTTTCTGACGGTGGGGGGGGGGGGGGGGGGGCGGTAAATTGCAACAATAGAAAGAGTTTTGTTCTTTACATGTAAATCAATTTGTATTGATTCAAACGAAGTTGCGTTTATAGTGGTGTTTGTAAAAGAGAAGTGGTCTCTAATATAAACTGCTACACCCCCACCATTACCTTTTCTGTTAAAAAAATATATTAAAAATTATCAAATTCGGTTCAGCGGTTTAAAACGTTATAAGTCAAAATGTAGAGGTACCTATAAATATTGCGTGCAAATTGGTATATTTCAGCACAAATACAGTGAATACTATTTTAGTTTCATCAGCTAAGATTTTTTTCACCACGGAAATTGTTTTTCACCTCAAAAATGCTTTTTCAACACAAACATTGTTTTCACATATATTTCTTTTTAATTTTTTGTAACAAAAACATAGTTTTCAATTTACTATTAATATAATTTTTTACTCTTCATTTCATAAATTTTTCTTTTACCTTTCTCGATACACACTGAAAAAAAATTTAGTTATTTTCCAACTGAAATTCGGTTACTACAACTCAAATTGAGTTATTACGAATTTCAGACGGTTGGCACAACTTAACATTAGTTTTTACAACAAAGTTCAGTTAATTCAACAACATTTTAGTAGCAACATCTAAAATATTGAGAAATCTTATGTAAATATTGTTGCACTAACTGAATTTATAAATTGTTACCATTCATACACACTTCTACATTCGGTTGGCATTTTATTTATCTGTGTGTATCAATCTGTAGTTATCTATAATTTATTGCCTATTAATTATTTACAGAATTTATCTTTTGTAGTGGTAGTTCAGACTATGGAAAATATTCGATTTTTGTTTCTATAAGAAATCTTTGAATTTTTGATGAAACTAAATAAGTACACACAGAGAAATAAAGTGCCAACCGAATTGAAAAGTGTATATTAATGGTAACAACTTATAAATTCAGTTAGTACAACGATATTTACATTATATTTCTGAAAATTTTGGCTGTTGCAACTAAAATTCTGTTGAAATATTCAAACTTTGCTTTGAAAACTAATGTCAATTTGTGCCAACTGTCTGAAATTCGTAATAACCGAATTTGAGTCATAGTAATCGAATTCCGGTTGGCAAATAGCTAAATTATTTTCTGTGTAAAGCGTCAGATTGATGAAATTCAGATATATTTTTTAGTATATTCAGGTCTTTAAAATATATTTTATTTTGGACAAATTTTATACAAATCACAAAGGATATTGGAGGATAAAAATGTTTGAAGAAAATTTTTTAGTTTTTTATATCCTGAAAAATTATAATCAATATATTTTTTATAAATCAGAAGTTCTCACCTTTCTTTTGATACCAATATTTAAGTAATCATGTGTACAAGTATTTTAATATTTAGGTGAAAAAGAAATAAAATTAAAAATAAAGTTTTCAATTTATTTTTTGATCAATGGTGATAATCTTTAACTTCGAGCTCTTATATTAGTTCTCATTTAGTGAGAAAACTAGTTTATATGAATGCTTGATGTTTGGCATGCGATTGTTACCTCTTTCAAAACGTGTTCTGATGATGGGAACCTAGAAAATTCCCGAAATAGATAACGGGCAGGGCTTGGCCGTTCCTTTTTTAAAACGTTGGCAAAGCACTGGTAATGAGCGCTTTACCAGTACCGAAACCAAAATTTTAAAACGTTGGCAAAGCATTGGTAGAACAACCAATATAGTGCTTTTTTAATAATATAATAAGTGCTTTGCCAACCCCAAAATGATAACACCGGGCAGGTCTTGGTCGTTTCTTTTTTAAAAAGTTGGCAAAGCACTGGCAATAAGCGCTTTGCCAGTACCAAAACCAAAAACGACCAATAAAGTCCTACTTAGTAATTCACTTCAGTAAAGAGTTATAATATTTCTTATTGAATGATTTTGGTAATTTGAACAGAAATAACAATAGGCTTGCTTCAGCTAAGTTAATTACAAAATTATTGAATATTTTTTTTATAAAATTATTTTTATGATAAGTTAGCACGATTTTTTACTACAATTTTACTAAAGAAAGAAATTTAAAAATAAATTTCTTAAGTAAAATTTTAGTACAAAAACTATACTTTGTGCTGACTAAAGTTAATATTCTTAACTTTAAATCATAAATTGCAATTTAGTTTTTAATTTTTCTACTCTTGTTGTGAACAAGGGATGTGCCACTGTTTTCATTAAGTTAACGGTTGAAAATTTTTTAAATTTCAAATCTATTAAAAAGGTCCTGAAATATTTAGAAAAGAACTTAAAATGTTAACTAATTTTCTGCATGCTTCAAATACCAATGTAAAAAAGGATCTGTTCTATAAATATATGTTATTAATATTACATCATGTCTTTTTAGTACATATTTTCTAATAGATTTAGGTACTCTGGCAAATTTGGTTTCTTATTGGTAGTTTTTAAATATTCGACTTTTATATTTACGTTATATATCCATTTTTTTACATACAAATTTTCTTCAAAAATAAGTTAAGTGGAATGTTTAGTTTACGCATAGTGATAAAATTTAAAATTGTTTTAGCTTACCGAAAATTTATAAGGATAAAACTAAACATGCACAATTTAAAACTTCCATGCAATACCGGTAAAATATCCTACAGAAAATATCGACATAGTTAATACTCAAATGAAGGATAATTTTGTGTAGAAAATAAACCAAAAAATTGGCTAAATGGTTTAAACATAAAAAGTGATATTTCAAAAGGAGCAAATAAGAAAAAAAAAAATTGTGGATTCAGCGTTCCGAATGTAATATGTATTTCAAAGATAAGTTCTGCTTTCCTATCCTTCCTATCAATTATATACACAATTATTAAAAGCATCTACTTATTGTTAGTGATACACTTAGAATACTATGTAGGTAAAGACCACTGCAATTGTAGTTAAAAACAAATGATATTTTACGTAAAGAAAGGACGATTTACATTTCAGTAAATTCAACTGCATTTATGCAGTCAAAAATAAATAATCATTTATTGGTTTTATTTTTTTAAATAAAATAAAACTACTGTAAAAATGAATGTACCATTATAAAACAGTCATTTGATGTGGTTTGTTTCTTCTAAATGAACTACAAGGTTAGTAAAAAACTTAATTTGTTCTACAAGTAACTGAAATTTATATTAAGAATAAAGAAACTGTATAACAGCTCAAACAACTATATATTTATAAAGCAGAAGTTCCCCGAGTGCAAGCAATTTTAGGCGAGAAAAAATTTATTTAACCAATATGGGCAAAAAAAATGTCAACTATTTTCTTTTAAGATTTGAATTATTACTAAAATTGCAAAAATTATTATACTTTCTTTAAAATTTGTTTTAAACAGTCAATTTATCCGAATTATTCACAGACCCCCTTGTAACAAATATCAAGTACCCATTATATTTTTTTTTTTGGAAGCAGGAGGATATTGTATACAAATTATTTTGTATCTTTTTTTAGCCATCGCTAACAATAGTAATGTTGCGAGTTAATAATCTGGTAACGAGTTGAAGCCCTGTTTTTTGCTGGGTTGGTAACGTTTGCGTTAGAGATTTCCTGTCTCTGAATTTTTCTATAACAACATATTCTTTAAAACTTAAACTTTAGAAAACTAATTGGTAAAAGAAAAAATAACCGAACAATTCATGATGTAACACAATTATGCTTGTGTTTTACAAATACTTTTCCAAAATAAATATCACCATATTTTTCATAGAAATTTTCAAGAAGAACTACTATTTTAGTTTTTAAAGTTTTAAAGAAAATATCAAAACAATGTCACAACTTGTAAATATTGTTGCAAGTTAAATAGTGTACAAGTACTAAAAGCAATAAGTAGGTAACATACTTTAATGTCAACAACAGTTGACATTGTCCACAAAAAAAAAATTAACAGGAAATAAGAATAGCAAAAAAAAAACAAAAACTTTTTGGTAAGTCAGTTCCAATTTTGTTATTAACCCCATTACTGCACGAAAATTCGGATTTAACCAACAAAAAAAAAAATCTAAAATTAGGAAGGAGCTGGGTTACTCAATGAAATTACTTTAAATGATATTACGACTTACAAGGGAACTACACGGTGGTGAATCCGAAGGCTTAACAAAGGGGTCTGCCCCAAGTTCAAAATTTAAGAAATTTAGACTTTTTGTAAGCCGTATTAAAGTACTAGGGAAAACAAAAATTTTGATACCCATAATATAGCCTATTCTGTGGACCCAGGGTTGAAGTACTTAAAATATGATACTTAAAATATGATATAAGTATAAAAGCTCTTTGTGAAAGGTCATGTTAAAGCCAAACGATTATGAAAATTAAAAAAGCCAAGACTTCACCTCGATTAAATTTAATAAGCATTATTTCATGTAAATTTGTGCTAAGCAAATGTAGTATTCAAAAAAAATTATGTTTTAATATAAAAAATATTCGGACATGTCTTATATACCATTGGATGCGACTTTGCAATACCTTTGATACCCCATTTGGCTGCTGTGTGTTAACTTATATACGAAATACAATCGCTCAAAAAAAGAGTGTTCACCAAAACTTTGAATTTTCAAATGCCTTTTATTAATATAATGTCATATAATGAAAATCGTAATTACTTTTTAATTAATTACTGTAGAATTTTATTTTAGTTCGTCTCTTTACAGGAAGAAGAAGAAAACATTTTTATTGAAAAATTTTACGGACACCAGACTGTCACAGTTTCGTCACCCTCCTAGGACTCGTCAGTGGTTGATTTATGTGTCAATTGAACAAAGTATTTTATATTGTTAGTTTGCTCTATATGAAAAACTTTTTTTTTTATACTTTTTTGGTGTCGTACTGGGATTCAAACCCACTCCCTTAGCATCAAGCTATGCATCGTAATCTCACCTCTTAACGAGTTGAGCCACGGTCGACACAGCGATGGCTGTGGCTAAGTGGAGTTTTGTCACACTACGTACACACAAGTATTGTTTCGATCAGAAGAGACGGAATTAACTAATACCAATGCACAATTAATTTCTCAACTAGAATGCTTCTTCTTCTTAATCCTATCTCTCTTTCACAAGTAATTATAACGTTTTTTTTTTGATGCGGCTTATTCACATACAATAGTTGGATACCAATTGTAGGTTAGAGATTGAGATTGATTGATTTAATTTGGCATAATATCAACTTTATTAAAATGCAATAAAAAGTCCCTAAAGGCTCCTACTTTTTGTTAGTACAATAGTAACAAAAAAAACATGCGTTTTGAAGCTCCAAAACGTGAGTGCTTACAAAATTTCTTCTTAAAAATTATTCATTTGGTACATGAATTTATACACTGTGAGAATTATTTTTACTTCAGTAATGCATTCCTTCATAGCTTTAATGAAAACTGTCACTGGAACTCGTCCAATGAAACTTTTCATAGAATCTATGAAAGAGGTTCCATAGATTCAAGCAATGCTTATGAAATGTTTGTACAATTAATGAAAATCTTCATAAACTAATGAATCATTTTAATAATGAAGCGTTTATAGAATTTATGAAACACTTTCATAAAATTTTTTAATATTAAGAAAATCCTTCTAACTAAGCAAATGAACCGATTCATATAATTTTTTTAACAACTTCATAGAGGATTAAAATTAATACGAGGCTTTTTTGAAATAATTAAGCACTTTATAAAATGTGTTGAACACAAAACTAAAGTTTGAATGTACGAAAATTAATGAAATTATGAAATTTTGTAAAAAAAAAAATATTTAGTCTTTGAAATAATTTTATAGCTGTTAAGAAATTTTCATTAAATTAATGAAAAGAAATTTAATGAAAAATTTATCATATAGAGACAATCTGACAATTATAAGACACAAATAATAATACAATTTAAATGGTAAATCACTGATGAGCCTGTCCATAAAAAGGCAGAAACTAGTCTAGTCTGATTTAAAAATTAATAGTGTTTATAATATTTAGAGAAAAACGTTTATTCTTCTTCTTTACCTCAACATTTCTAAGATAATTTATTTTATTGAATGAATTTTTTTATGAAACTATGACATTTTATGAAAAAAAGTTAGTGAACAATTTGTTAATAGTAATAAAATTTCTTGGATATAATGAAATTCTTCATTGAATCTACGAAAAAAAAATTCTTTGGAATTGCTTCTTTAATATCGCGGAGGATAATTCTTTCAGTGTAATTAATGTGTGTTACATTATTCCTTTTCATACCCAATTATTTTCTAGGAAAGGATTTAGACTATGTTTGGATCACATTAACTTTACTATTTACAAATTCTTTCTCTAAATAGCTTTAATCAGATCCCTTTCTCAAGTTATTTGAAAATTCCTCAATATTTTTTTTCTAAAAATTTTAACAAAGTGCTTACAAAGAGATGGTAGCCGATTTAATGCCTTTATCAGTAGGGATAACGCTATTTTCTTTTATTTCGGTAACTGTATTTTATTTAATTCATTTATTTCGGTAACGGTTGTTTAGCGTTGACGTTACTTTTCTTATTTCGGTAACGTTATTTTATCAGTAACTATTTTTTTGTTATTTTGGGAACGTTATTTTAAGGATAGCGGGCTTTCAGTTATTTCGTCAACGGTATTGTAATGGTAACATAATGTATGTTATTCAGACAATACCGGTTTTTTAAGCCCCACTATGTCCGAATCTGAATGACTGGTTAGATTGTGAATAAAATTTGGGAAAATATATCGATTATTTTTTCTGATCTTCTCAGATTATTTCGGTAACGGTATTTTAAGGATAACGTTAATTCAATTATATCGATAAGGTTATTTTATCGATAACGATATTTTAATTATTTCGGTAACGGTATTTCAGGCATAACGATAGACAGGTGAAAGGGTTTTGAATCGATAACTGTATTTTAGAGGTATTTCCAGCCATCGCTGCAAAAGAATGGTTAGAAAGCTGTTTCACTACATTTTTGAAAATAAAACAGAGTCCACAACTTTATACCTAAAACATTTTACATTGGGTCGTTACCCACGTCGAAAATATTTTGGAATACAGACCAAACTATTGGTTTTCCAGACTGAAAATATGCTACAAAATCTTCAAAATATCTTAGATTATATATCTTCGATAACATGAAAATTTCAAACACTTGCACATCGTTTGCATGCTCTCAACACTACTAGTAGTGGTGAGGGCATTATTTATCATCAATCATTAAATTATGAACATTGAGTATGTTTTGTGAAACTCGCATTGCATGTTGCAAAGTTCTTTTCACTTTTCCTGATAGTCTTTTATGAAAAACAAGTCATATCTGGACCACATATATTTCTCTTATGATTTCTTAGCGTTTCTATCAAAATTTTTTTACTCAAAATAATATTTTAAGGAATTTTGATTTTTATGAAAAAAAAAAACCTACAACAAACTTGGCAATACCAGGTAAGAAAAGGCTATGGTGGGCTATTTACATGTGAGAATAGTGAAAGTATTTGGAACTTACATAATGTCGATAGAATATCCTTTTATGAGTAAACTATTGCTATTTTCAAAGCATATCTAAAGTTTAAACTACCAAAAACTCGTTTTCCAGCAGAAAACTTCTTCGTGGAATGTGGTGTATACAAGCTAGTGTTTAAACTTTAAAACAGTTCTTCAATCATCGTTATTAATAAAAGCCACATAGTTTTCGTAAAATTTTAAAAAAATATTGCATATGGTGTAGAAGTCTCCAAAAATGATCTGGTTAAAGTTATACAGAAAAAATTGGGAGATAGTCCAATTAATGTGACCCAAACTTTGTCAAATTTGCTTCCTAAAATATAAATAGAGATTATAAGGAATAATGGAATGAAAATTTATTATATATTTGTGTACCAAAGGATTAATTTTTAAGAAGACACATTAGGGAGCACTAAATTTGTTTGTTGTTATTGTATTAATAAATTATGGAATCTTTAGGAAGGAATATGACAAATAAAAAGTTGTGACCTTATTTTAACAAAAGTTGAAATGTGCGGGAGTTAAAATCATTTAAAAATTCGAAACTGTTGTGAGCACTCACTTTTTATAGCGACAGTATAGAGCAATTCCATATGAAAACGATCAAAATTGGCAAATTTTTGGACGACCCCTCTCCGATTTTAAAATAAATAGTCTCAATCGATTGCCCAGCAAAAAATTATGTACCTACATATTTTTTTTTTTTTTATAGTGACTGGTTTAGTGGTGGTGTGCACCACTTCATAAGGGACCTCAGTGAAAGTTGTTTAAAAAAATCTACTAAAGCGATCGCAACGAGTGATAGCTCGTTGGAAAGGTATTGAATCAGGCTTTAATTGAAAAATAAAATTTTCCTAATTTTTCTTGTTAAATAATTAAAAATAATTCAATTATAAAAAATATAAAAACAATGAGAACAAGGTGGTCTCTTAAATGCTCTTCTCCTGTCCAAACAAGGAGTCGGGGCCCATTTTTTTATTGCTGATTCTTAAAGCAAAAATTATGAGGAATCCAAAAAAAATAAAATTAGCCGGAAAATTTTGGAGCTTCTGTGGAAAATCGGAAGATTTAATTTTCATGGGAAAATTTAATTTTCATGCGAAAAAAGGTAAATTTCTGAGAAAAAATTAGGAAAATTTTATTTTTCAATTAAAGCCTGATTCAATGCCTTTCCAACGAGCTATCACTCGTTGCGATCGCTTTAGTAGTTTTTTTTAAAACAACTTACAATGAGGTCCCTTATGAAGAATTCTTCAATTTTGTCACATGACAGTGGTGCACACCACCACTAAACCAGTCACTATAAAAAAAAAAATATGTAGGTACATTATTTTTTGCTGGGCAATCGATTGAGACTATTTATTTTAAAATCGGAGAGGGGTCGTCCAAAAGGTGATCGCTTTCATATGGAATTGCTCTATATTAAAAAAATGTTAAAATACGTAATTTTTTGACCCTACATTTGAACCTCTAAACTAAAAGGTTAGGTCTCCACTTGGAGACCAATACGGTCCATTGTGAATCCCTTCAGTGAAAAGGAAAGAAAAATACGAAAAGACAGATAGATAGTTTGACAGATAGATAGAAAGAAACATCTAGAAAAAACGGATAGATACTCCCAAGAAGAAGCTCTTATCGTCCCCTTACTAGAAACAGCCGTGCTGTTTCCCTGACAAATCTCAGCAAATCTACTGGATTGCATCCAGCGACACACCAAAGTTCGTCGTGAAATCTATTTCCTGTCTAAGACCCTGCAACCTCGGACAGTGGCACATTATATGCTCAACTGTCTCCAGTTCCTCAACCTGCAAAAGTCCGGTATGTCCCTGTCCCAACTGATTGTGAAAGCCCTGACAGAACAGTGACCGGTCAGGAACCCCGTTAGGGTCCAGAGACCAACAAACTAAAAGGTTGTCCTCCACAACATATACATTCAAATCTGCGGATTTGGCCAAATATTATATACTAATTTCAACAATGAATTTATAAATGTGTTTTGAAAATAACCAACTTTAATATTTTTTAATGTCAGCTTAATATTATTAATGCATTGTTTTGAAAAATCAATAAGGTTTTTTACAGTCTTATTAGTTTTTTCCTTTTATATACATCGAGATTATTTTTATGTTATTTTTGATTTACAACGAGCTTTTAATACGATTCACAGGAAAGAACATGAGACAACATATTTTTGTTTGCGGTGAAACAGAGTAAATTTTGTGTAACAAAAATCCGTAAAAACTTATAAGAATTGTAGATTTACAGAAATTTAAATGTTTCGGTGGGAAACAGAAATAAACTCCAGAAAATTTACAAAAACAAAAAAAGTGTTAAACTCTGCAATAAATTGCAATTAAAAAGAAAAGAGGAAACCAAATGTTTAAAAGGTTAGAAAAGCACTTAAAAAACAGCAAAGCCAACATTTTTTAAAGCGAGAAAATTTTTACAAAATTAAAAAATTAAAAATTCAAAAAATTCTATTCTGCCCAAATTTTCCGAATTTTATTATTTTTTTTTTTTAATTGTATATAATTTTTTTCAGATTTTATTCGATATAAAAATTGTTTGTTTAACGGTCATTTTGAGGAAACTAAAATAAAAAATTCTGAATTTCACACCCATACTTTTACTAAAGTTAAAGTTAAAGAAGCGTAAAAATTCTTAATTTTTACATTTAAGATCATCAAAAGTAAAAAATTTGTAATAATTTGATCCACGAATAATTTTGTTTAGTAGCCTGGATCTCTCGAGTAGTGAATTAAAATTAAAAATTTGTATTTTTCATATCCTAATTTTTCGGATAAAAATCCATCTCAGAATTCCCGAACCCCATCAAAAAATCAGAAAAATTTCTTTAAAATTTACAAAACTGTTCAAAAACTATTCGCCCCAAAATCGAGGGCTGGATCCGACACTGACATAAGCGCAATGCTTATTAACACACACATTGTAACAAAACCACCGAATGTGAAAAAAAATCTAAAATATCAAACTAAAGTCGTTTAACGGTACACTTTTTACCCCAAAATAATATTTAGTTTAAATAGTTATTCATCAAAAACTATGGACTGGGACGTGAATTCGTTTTTTTATATATTATATATAAACACTAGGGGGATATAGTCGGTTTTCAACCGGTTTTTAGTGCAATGTCAATTTCGGTTTTTCTAAAAGTAAAATTATTAAAAACCGAATAACCCGGTGTTTTGTTGTCGAATTCCCGTTTTTTTCTCATTTTTAGCTTCAATTTAGTAGAAACCGTAAATGTACAAAACTTATTATTGAAAAGGGAATATTCAAAACAACTTTCTTTAAAAATCAGTTTTTTTAAAGTGGTCCATGCAAGAGAACTCCTACTACTCCTACCATGGTCCATGCAAGAGAACTCCTACTACTACTTCAAATTGCTCATACAAAAGACTTAAAAAATTTCTGTAACCTCAAATATTAAATATTTTTCTGTGTAATTTTTGAATTGTTCCAGTTTTATGATTCTGTTATCTTAATTATTTTTACTGCAATCGAAACAATTATAAAATTTGTATAAATTAAAAGCACATATTTTGTTTACATTTTTAAACAATGTTTAAAAGCCATCGAAAAATTTTCCCATGCAAAACCAAAATGCCTTATAATTTTTCAAATAAAAAAAAATCACATTCAAATTTATAAAAAAAAAATCGATTTCTGAGTATATTTGTATTATATTTTAAACCCGGTAAACTAGTTTTTTCAATTAAAACTTTTTGAAAAACCCGTTAACCGACACTTCTTTGCAATATGGATATCAAATATGAAAATGATGATTCCGTTTGTTTATGGTAGTCGTACGTATGAGTAATATTAATACAAAACAATAACACTTATACGCAGTGTAGTACAATTTGTCTAGTGAACGAAATTCCTTTAAAGTTTTACTAAGAAAAGAAAAAAGATAGAAAAAATCGAAAAAAAACATCATAACAACGCTTATTTGTTTATCAATAGTATGTATACATTTTTAATCGATTACTATTTTTGATATACAGTATCGGGCAAAATAAAGTAAAATAAAAAAATTTATTTTCAATTTATAACGAGCTTTCAACCTCCGTATATTTACAAAAATAAAGCAAATCAAACATATTAGCTAGGTTGATACTAGTATTTCGATCTGGCTAAAGATCTCATCAGAACCCGAAGTTTTAGAAAAGCTAGAGCCTATATAATAGGCAGAACTTTAACAAAAAAACCTATTAATAATAAATTTTGCTCCATTCTTGTCTTCTTAGTAATCAACCACGTGGTTAGGTCCTTTCCTAACAAGCATCATGACGTTACTAAACTTTGAAGACCAAAAAATAATCTCGATGTATATAAAAACAAAAAAACTAATATAACTGTAAAAAAAAATATTACTTGAGCCAGAGTACACACTAAAAATTTTTTATATAAATAGAACATTTTTGGTCTTCAAAGTTTAGTAACGTCATGATGCTTGTTAGGAAAGGACCTAACCACGTGGTTGATTACTAAGAAGACAAGAATGGAGCAAAATTTATTATTAATAGGTTTTTTGTTAAAGTTCTGCCTATTATATAGGCTCTAGCTTTTCTAAAACTTCGGGTTCTGATGAGATCTTTAGCCAGATCGAAATACTAGTATCAACCTAGCTAATATGTTTGATTTGCTTTATTTTTGTAAATATACGGAGGTTGAAAGCTCGTTATAAATTGAAAATAACATAAAAATAATCTCGATGTATATAAAAACAAAAAACTAATATAACTGTAAAAAAAAAAATTTAAGTTTTGCTAAATTTATGTCCATAGATGTACACTCAGGGAACTTCTGCTTTAAAAATTGTTTGGGTTGTAATACAGTTTCTTTATTTTTAATGTAAATGTCAGTCATTTGTAGAACAAATTAAAATATTTACTAACCTTATAGTTCATTTAAAAAACAACCCACATCAAATGACTGTTTTATGATTTTACATTCATTTTTTACAGTTGTTTTTTGTTATTTAAAAAAAATAAAAAAAAAATAAATGGTTGTTTATTTTTTACTAACATGTGGTTCATTTTTACAACAATTGTTAGTCATTTTTTGAACATTAAAAAACAAATGACAATGTTAGTTGAATTTACTGTAATGTAAGTCGTCCGTTCTTTAAATGAAATTTCATTTGTTTTCAACTACATTTGCAGTGGTCTTTACATACATAGTATTCTAAGTGTACTAATGGTGCACCATTTGTTAATTGTGGAAGTAAATATATTTTTAATCTGGAGTCCGTTTTTGTTCACAGGGCCTTTTTCTCAGAGAGCGTGTCATTTAAAATTAAATGTGTTAATATTAAGCTTTTTGGGAAATTCATCTACATATTAGGAACTGTTGATCAGATAGTAAAATGATGTGTGGATTAAATCATACTTTCAAAATTTCCTTTCATACAACATAAACAATATTTCCATAGGGTAGGAGGTCTTTAAAAAATCGGGTTAGCATTAAAATTTGGTTATTTTGCACAGAACGACGAAATTTCCAATAACCATTGCAACTTAATATATAGCAAGGAAGTTCATATTCCAACTTAATTTTAAGTCTTTCACCGTAACTATGATTATAAAAAATGTAAAGCTTAAAGTCTTATAGTTTTTAAATTAAAATTATTATATATTTTGGTAAAATCATTAGACTATTTTATTAGTTTGATTACATTCATACATCATTTTCAGATCTGATCAAAATTTTCTAATCTGTAGATGAATTTCCAAAACCGGTTAATGCAATACTCTCTGCGAAAAAGGTGCTATGTACTAAAATGGACACTAAAAATCGGTAGACCTCTCCGATTAAAAAATGGTGATGCATTAGAATATGCACAGAAAAAAATTTGATTGACGGTTTTTTTTACAAAATATTATGTTTAATGAGCACTCGAAATTCAATTTTTTCCATTTTTAAAAAAATACACGAGGGTGAATGTTTTGAACAGCTATTAATTGCAAAGTAAATGACGGAACTTGCTCAAAATTTGACAGTAGTCTCTTAACAGGTGGCAGTGTTGCATTTCATATAACTACGAGAGAAGTTCGAAAAGACACGGACTTGTTGATCCGCCCTCGTATTAGATTTTGTTACAAAAATTTGATTTTTGGATATCATCACTTTTTTACGATTTTTGCATCAATAAAAAAGATGGCGTTTTTACTCAACTTCATTCACATGCGCGGTGGCCAACATCGCTAATTTAGGGTCCCTTTTCCTACAGAGCAAAACTTATTAGATTATTACGCCAATAATTATTTAAAAAACTATTTTTTTCGGGTTGTAAAGTGCACCGTTTAATCAATAGAGTAGAAGAGTTTTAAAAATAATTTGTTTTAATCACACACAATAAAATTGTGTTACCAATTGAGAATAATAGAACAAAAATGTTTGACATTTCGCAAACCGCTTAAAAGTTATTAAGGTATCAATTCTGTGAAAACTAAAAAAAATATTTTTTTAAGCACACACAATGAAAAAGTGTTTTGGGCTAAGTTAAAAAATTGGTTAGTAAATAAAATATTGCATTTTAGTAAAGATAACATTATGAAAACTTAATAATTTTAACTGGGTTACCATAAAGCAAAAATTTTTGCACCATTTTTCTCAGCTAAAAATGCTTTTTGAATGCGTGTAATATAAAACATTGATATTTTAGACCCTTCTATTTCATAAATGGTGCACTTTAACCCATTAATGCCCAGATTTTTTTTTTTTAATTTTTGAGACAAAATTTTTGAACACTATCATTTTTTTTTCGCAGCATGTAAATTGTAACAACACTGCTGGCAACTTAAGTTGCCAATGGGCATTAATGGGGTAAAGAGGGGAAAGATTTTTTTTAAAATTATTTTTGGTATAGAATCGAAAGGTGAATTTAAATTTCAAGTAATGGTCTTTTTGATATGAATTAATAAAAGATCATATCCCAAAAAACAAAGAAACTTCCTGCATTTCTGAAAAACTCCTAAAATTGTATATGACATTTGAATTATTTATGAAAACATCTTTAAAATTTAAGAAATTCAGATTTTTTTGTAGGCATCATTGAAGTGGCATTCGCCACTTTTTTTTAAGCAATTTCGTAATTTTTTTTAAATTATGCCCATTTTTCCAAGGGGCCCCGATTTTCAGGGGCGATGCGGGACATCTTCCCGTTATGCTAGAACTCTATTTTTTTTGCATGGTGAGTTTTTGAACCCAAACAAATATTTTAAGAGGGGGGCAGCCCCAAAAATCGCAAGTTGAAAAATAAGGACCACCCTAAGCTTACATATCTTGGAATGTTAATTATATTTATTCCTTATATTCGTTTTCTTAGGATTTCCAAAGTAACTCAAATCGGCTAAACTGCCCCACCTATGGGGCAAATTCCCCAAGATAATACTGCACACTTGTGAGCTATAAATATAACGGTTGCAAAATTAATTGGAACAAAAAATATATTTGTTTTGCCGATGTTGAAAAGAATACAGAGACTATTTTAAACAAATTAAGGTTATTGAAAAGACTAGCAAATACAATTTCTCATTTAAAAAACCAATAATTTGGGGATACGGATTTCAGCTGTAAACTTCTAGGGTCAAAGCCACTTTGAGGCCTTTATAGCCTAAAGAACTAACTTTTTGTAAGAAAATTGCTTGTCTTCCTTCTCGACTTAAGTTTGTCTACAGATTTTAGAATAATATCGCCTGAAATCCATGATTGTTTGGTACAAACTGAACTAAATATACAATATTGATCTTTGTTTGCCTCTACATGTAAGGAAACGTGTAGCTAGTGCTCTTCTTATTCCCCCAGTTAATTTATGCTTTGGAGGTATTTACGGGTACTAGCAGTAATATTCTCAGACGTCTTAATCTTAAATTTAACCGTATAGTGAGATATGTTTACATATTGAGGATAAGAGAACATGTCTCTCCGTTTGTGTTGGATTTTCTCGGTTTTTCTTTTGAGAATTTTATAAAACTGAGAATCTTGTTATTGTTTTACAAGCTAATTAAAGCGAACTGTCCTGGTTACATTGTTGACAACCTTAGATTACCAAGATCGAGTAGAAACCCTCAGATAGTTTTTCAACGTATAAACTCTTCTATATTCGAGTTCCTTTAATGTGAGGATAACTAGAGTCTGGAATTATTTACCTAGATTTCTTAAAAGCTTTGTTGTTGCAAGTGCTACGTTTAAACGCAAACTAAGGCATTTTTTTAATCACTCACTATAATTTTGACAATTTACGATAATTTTTCATATTTTTTCATATTTTTTTATATGTTTTGTTTTATTTTTTAATCGTCTACTTAATTTGATAATCTTGATGCTACATTTGGGACCGTTAAACTTTAGCTATAATTTTATTTATTTTAGGTATTTCTTTAAATTATAAATTAATTTTTTTTATTTTTTGTAAAAATTTATTGTAGAATACGAACCATATTTGGCCGTATGGGCTTGCTTTTTGAATTAATAAATGAAATGAAAAATCAAATCAAATAAACCAAAAATTTCTTTAATGTTGATTAATTTTTACCCAAACCTTTTTTAAAATAACATTATAACAATGAAACATTTAACAACTGCATCATTTAACATCGGTTCTGCTGAACCGATCGCTTATGCAAAGGAAAATAATTAGAAAACAAAATTGATGCTATAGCTATGAAACACTTATTTCAAAATTGAATTCAAAAATAGGTTTATGGAAAAAACCAACTTTTATTATACTTTTTAATGTTTGTTAAATAATCTTAATGCATTATTTTAAAAAATCAATAAAATATTTTGTTAAATATTTACTTTTGTCGTTTCAAGGTAAACCACTCCATTCTCCATCTACTTAATAGATTTTGATCTATAGTAAATATGAGCGCAATGCAAAATAACACACTTTTGTGAACAATGTGACAAAAGGACGGATATGTGAATAACTCTAGGATATCGGAGGGCAGTCGTTTAAGGGGTTTACTAGGTTTAGATATTTTTAAACTCTGTTTTTTGTTTCATATTTCAATAGTTGGAACATTTTTCTATAAGCTATGAACATTTTGGAGAAAAAATCGCAGAAATAAATAAGTAACAGCTTGATAAACCAACTATTGAAAATTGGGTGCTGCCCTTAACGGGTGGTTCAATTTCCAATCGTTTTTTTTTTTGTTTCGTAGACAACTAAAAAATGAAGTCCCTAAATTAGAGATATTTTTAAATTTTTGAGTAGTTTTTTTTTTTTTTTTTTGAAAAATAAAAAACAAAGATTTTTTGTGGTGTTTTTTTAATTTTCGAATTTAAAACTCCGGTTGCGTTAGTGACTAAAGAATTTATTCGTGTGTGGAACAAATAATTTTTTTTTTTCTAAGATGCGTATAATATATCAATATATATTGCAATATATAACCCCATATATGCGCAGATACCCAAATTATTTTTCTTTAAATTTTTTCATATTTTTACTAAAATATCTCATTCTATCCACCAAAAAATAACTTATATTTTTGAATCCAAGTATATCTAAATTCATCCCACGGGATATTTTGGGATCAATTAGGATCTTAAATTAGATATTTTCGGATGCCCCTAAATAATTCGGTAATATAACTTAATCCGGTAATATATTTGAGGGATCTCCTCGGATATAACTGGATACCCCCTTTTTGAGATAGACTTGGAAAAGAATAAATATCGATCTATATGATTTTTTTTTGATCTTGAAGTTTAAAAAATCAACAAAATTTAAAAAAAAAAAATAGTAAATTTGCCGAAATTTAAAAAATTTGCAACTAATATTAAACCAAATATCCGAAAATTTGAAAAAAGTTTCCAAATTTAAAAAATGGCTGTGACATGTCACAAAAATATATGACTGGTTTTCCCTCCCATCCTCTAAGGTTAGTTTCGTGATACTTTCATTTAGGTAGGTTATGTAACATGTTATTTTGAATTTGCCCTGGGACATATGTCAAGGTGTCTGAACCGGGGAAATACTTTACCTCCAATGACAACGACATGTTAAAGTGACATGTCCCTTTCACATAAAAATTCCGATCCCGGACGTTCGCCACCACATTGGGACATATCCTGCGAGTCACCAAGGACTTGTCTCTTTGCCTGTAGGGATAAAGAAAATCCAAATTTCAACTGCACTTTAAGAAATTACCGAGTTATTTCCATTTTTTTTTTTAATTCCCCACTCTGCGTTTGTTAAAAAAGGTTCACCTTCTTCAAAAAAAATTTATTAAATCATAATCAAATTAAAATTAATTATGATTGTCATTAAAAATTAATTACGATTGTCATTAGCTGACGGTTGCAAAACACTTTCTAACATAAAATTTGAAGAAACTTGCTTAACGGCGACTCAATCTCTAACCTACACTTGGTATCCAAATATTGTATGTGAATAAAGCGCATAAAAAAAAAACGTGATAATTACTTGTGAAAGAGAGATAGGATTAAGAAAAAGAAGCATTCTAGTTGAGAAATTAATTGTGCATTGGTATTAGTTAATTCTGTCTCTTCTGATCGAAACAATACTTGTGTGTACGTAGTGTGACAAAACTCCACTTAGCCACAGTCATCGCTGTGTCGACCGTGCCTCAACTCGTTAAGAGGTGAGATTACGATGCATAGCTTGATGCTAAGGCAGTGAGTTCAAATACCAGTACGACACCAAAAAAAAAGTATAGAGTCTAACTAAAGTAATATTCTACAGTTATTAATTAAAAATTAATTACGATTGTCATTATCCGACGGTTGCAAAACACTTTCTAACATAATCAACAAAGTTTATTCTATATGAATTGTTAGATTTGACTATTTCCATTTAAAAAAAATAAATTTTTATAAAAACTAAAAAACGTTTTAAATTTTTTTTTTATTTTTTGAAAAAGCGTTCAGTAAAGGCAACTTTTTTAAAAATCAAAGAAATATTTATGGCATAATAATAAGATTTTACACGATAATAAAGCACTATTTAGGGACTTAAAATCCGTTTGCGTAAATCACTTTCTGCAGAGGGCGTAAAAGTAATAATTTAAAATTTTATTACTTTGGCAACCGATTTTGCCTTTAAAAAAAGCGTCTGTAATAATATGGTTACCACGGTTGCCATTGTAGTCCGAATTCTAAAGAATAATATCTAATATTGTGCTTTTATATCGCAAAACATGTTTTTTTGAGTAACCATTTATTTTTTTATAATTCCTTAAATATTGTCTTTTTTATTGATTTCTAAAGCAAGTATACCCCTTAATATTACACCATTTTCCCCACAAAATAATATTGTATTTAAATAGTTATTCATTAAAATAATTGCCTGTAATGTGAATAAGTTTTTTTTTAATTGTACTATAAAAATACTTCTATCCAATATGGATATCAAGTTTCAAAATAATGATTCTGTTTGTTTATGGTCTATGTACGTATGAGTAATATTAATACAATCCAATAACACTTATACGCAGTGTAGTACAATTTGTATAGTGAACGAAATTCCTTTAAAATTTTACTAATAATTGAAAAAAGTTAGAAAAAAATAAAAACAAATTTTGCTTAATCGATTATTAATAAACGTCGTGCTTATTCGATTATCAATAATATGTATAACTTTATTTTTTAATCGATTAATATCCTTGATATAAAATAAATATCAACATGTTGGGAAATTCAATTCGCTACGCTTATACTTATAAAATTTAATTTTAACAAATATAAATATCCTTGCATTTTTGTTCACTATTGTAGTCTTCGATTATTAGAAATATATATAACTTATTAAATATGCAATATAAATAGCGAATTCACAAAACATTTTGAAAAAAAACCATTAATCAATATTTTGATACAACAAAGTTTTCGATAATAGCAAAAGTTGTTCAAATCAATAAATCTGACTAAAATAAAAAACTTGTTAGAGATCACCAATATTGAATCTGGAATTCTAAAACTGGAAAAAGATAAAAAACATTAAAAATTTGGTGATAACATTTTCTAATGGTGCTAATTGATATGATACAAAGCACAGTGTAATGTTTCACAATTACTTAGAAAATAATTCAGCAATTTCTTACTGGCTGATAGGATTGCCATGACTCTTCATACAGTCATAATCAGCGTGATTTCAAGCTTAAGATTCCTTAACTTTCAAAAGGACAGCTCGGGTACTCAGCAATTTTGAGAGCTTTTTAATTTGATATTTATCAACCAATATTCAAAATTAAAACATTTCTGTAATCTGCTGGTAAAGGTCAATAAAATGTGTCTAAATATAGGGTGTTTTTTATACAGGTATATAACTTTTAGTAAAAAGAAGCAAATATTAAATTGATTAATACTTGTTTATTAATATAAAATAAAAAATATTTAAGAATTAACTATTGTAGAAGTTAAAAAACATTTTAAAATGTTTCTGGTCGTCATTTTCTATTAATTTGTATCTTTGTTATAATGACCAGCTGATTTTTTTTAATGAAGGGTGTTTTTATACAGTTAAAGAACTTTAAGTCGGCAACACTTTTTTTAACTGGTGGCCATTTTGTCAGCTGTCAAGTGATTTATGATTAGTTTGTTTTGGCATTTCAACATGAATAGATTGACGCCTGAACAACGATTTCAAATTGTGCAAATACGAATCGCGCACTATATCCATTTTACTGTCACCATCAGGGACCGTAAATAATGATTATTGCTCGTTTTTTTGAATCAAAAAATCAATCACTTAGAAGAGACATAAAAAAAAATTTTTTGCACCATTATTATTATTTTTTGACAATCTTTGCATATCCGTCATGATTTTTAAATTTTTGATTTTTAAAGTTTTCTTCAGTGGTAATGATTATTTTTGAGTAATAATAAAAAAAAAACAGAAATAATCATTATTTTTGAGCAAAAAAAATTAAACTCAAAAATAATCATTATTTATGATTTTTATTTTTTTCGCTCAAAATAAAACTCACTTTCAATGTGTGGGATGGACATATCTCAGGAAATAGGAGGAGCTTATCAAAGATTTTGGTATCAATCTCTTCTTTGGAAGATTCTCTAGCAGACCAATGCATCAATCATATTTGTGGGTGAGGTTTAAGGGGTTAATTTTTAATTTCAAAATATGGCTTTTTTTGCCGTATTATGTGAAAGTAACCAAGTGTGGGATGGACATATCTCAGGAAGGAGGAGGAGCTTATCCAAGATTATGGTATCAATCTCTTCTTTGGAAGATTCTCTAGCAGATTAATGCATCAATCATATTTCTGGGTGGGGTTTAAGGGGTTAATTATTAATTTCAAAATAGGGCTTTTTTGCCGTAAAGTCAAAATCTGGAAGCTCGATTTTCACCGTAGACGTATGGTCTAGTGGACTTTTTTGCTCAGTACAATCCCAAGAATCAGAAACGCGAAGCGCCCATTAAGATTTTTTTCCCTCCATACTAATCGCCCCACCCTAATATGTATATATATTTACACCTACATGAAAGTGAGTTTTATTTTGAGCGAAAAAAATAAAAATCATAAATAATGATTATTTTAGAGTTTTATTTATTTTGCTCAAAAATAATGATTATTGCGGATTTTTTTTATTATTACTCAAAAATAATCATTACCATTGAAGAAAATCCTTAAATCTCATAACATAATCATTATTGTGTAATTTTTATTATAAAACTCATAATGATTACGGTCCCTGGTCACCATAGTCGTCCATCAGAGCAATTAATCTGATTAACTAAAACTAAAACTGCTGTATTTAGAGTAATGATAATCCTCTAGTGTATGTTGATACACCGCTACATCCAGAAAAACAGACTGTTTGGTGTGTTTTATGGGCTGGTGGAATCATTGGACCGTACTTCTTTAAAAACGATGCTGGTCAGAACGTTACAGTCGTTGGTGACCGCTATAGAGCCATGATTACTGACTTTTTCTTTCATCAATTGAAGAACTATGATGTGCAGTAGCTGTGCTTTCAACAAGACGGCGGAACATGTCACACAGCTCGTGCCACACTTGATTTATTAAAGGAAACGTTTGGTAACCGCATATTTTCACGTTTCGGACCCGTGAATTGTCCTCCAAGATCGTGCAATTTAACGCTGGACTATTTTCTGTGGGGATATGTGAAGTCGCTAGTCTAGGAAGATAAGCCAGAAACGATTGACGACTTGGAAAACAATATTCGCCGCGTAATTGCCAATATACGCTCACAAAGGTTGGAAAAAGTCATCACAAATTGGACCTCCAGATAAGACTGCGTTCGAGCCAGCCGTGGCGGTCATATGCCAGAAGTCATATATAAATTGTAATGTCAAAAGATTGTCTTTCGAAGACAGTAAATTTCATGTCAATTTAAAAAAATCATCTTAGTTTTATTCCATTTCAAAGTTCTATACCTCTATAAAAACACCCTCTATTAACCGATTCGCTCCAAATTTGGCACATCTTCATGGAATCCAATTATAATGTGACAATTTTCAACCGAATCGGATAAAATGTTCGGAAATCCGTACATTTTTTTTATATTTTTGCAAAACATTTTTTTTGTTAATGAACGTATTGTAATGAAATTTAAAACTAACAAAGAAACTACATAGTGATGAATCCTTGGATTTAAATGAAACTTAGATACGTTGTTGAGAACAAAAACAAAAATACTAGACGCATATGTTGTTAGGTGCTATCGCACGTTTAGGGATTAATAAGGGGGATGAAAAAATTACAAAATTTTTGTGTGAAAACTTTTTTAAAATTTAAAATTTCAGAATTTCAGATTTTTTGTAGGCAATATTGAAGTACTCGAGAAAACAAAAATGTTGATGCCCATATTGCCTATGCTGCTATCCCAGGGTTAACACTTGTTTGAAATATTAAAAGTATGGGTTATAAAAACTCTTCGGGAAAAGTCGTGTTAAAGCTAAACTATTAAAAATATTTAAAAATCCCAGACATCTCCCTAACAAAATTAAATAAGGATTATTATGTCTTAATCTGAACTCAAACACTCAACAACTTTCCATACAATTTGGACATGTTCTTTAAAAAACGTCTCATTTGATACACAATTTGCTTATAGTTTTATATCTTATATAAGAAATATATGATAAAGACGTCAAATTGGGTAATTTTTAACCCCTAAACATAAAAAATAAGTGTATAATATTTTTTGTCATTTACAACACACAGAGAATAAATTAGTTGTAAATCGGTTGAATATTTAAAAAATCCTTTGCTTAACAACAAATTTCATTCCGCGTATTTATTTTTTGAAATTAAAACATTTAAAATAATCAAATAAGCAATAATTTTGTAATACAACAAAATAATGTATGCTGTGATATAATAACAAATGATTTTTAATACTAACTGATAAATAAAATGTCAATAAAAAATGCATATTCTTTGTTGTTTTAAAATATCAAAACTAATGTAAAAATTTAAGTCTGCAATGGAAAATGATAAAAAAAAATTAAAAAAGAAGTATGAAAAGAAATGATTTAGGTAAGTATTACATTCAACTATAAATATAAGTCAAATTTTACAGAATGCATTAACATATTAATGCCTGCTCATAGATCGGCTCGTACGATCTTAATCAAATTTGGATATATGTGTCCAGGAGAACACAGAAGTTGATAGGAATAAAAAAAAATTTTTTACCTGTACACACACCTGAGATATGACATGGGTATTTAAATACCCAACAGGCATTGGTGTAATAGTTTTACTTTCACTTTTCCATCTCTGCCAAAAAATCAACATGCTATTGTTATGACATTTTGTATACTGTTTTCATTCGCTTAGTGTCATTTTTATGCATTATCATCCCACATGTAAAAAAAAGTTCACAGTAATAAGAAAAAGGTGTAATAAAATAGAAAAAAGTTCTAAGCTTGCTGCCTATAAACAGTTGTAAGTACAATAATTTTTTATATTATATTTGACAAATATTTTCATCGTTTAATTATGAATATATTCATCCATTTTCAGATTGTCGTTATCTAAAACGGAATATTTGGATTTAAAATGATTCGTCGACAGAAAGTTGTGACTGCTATCGAAATGCAAGCTATTTTTGATAGTTGGTCTGATGAAGATAGTGATGCAGGAGAGAATTTTGTAGAACACGCAGACACCGTTGACGTCATAATAACGCCAACCGATGTTGTCGACAATCTTAGTGATAATGAGGATTTGGACGACAATGTTCAATTGTTGCGCGATGAACAGGAGTTGCCTCGGGAGATTGCCGGACAGTTTGAAATTGAATGTGTTTACGATGACAGCAATGAGCACATGCCATCGGGTGGTGATAATGATATGGATGACGTAAATGAACCCGAAACTGAAGAAGAAAATGATGCACCGGTGGCCTCAACATCTAGTGGCCGTGGTCGTAAATCAACTCTGAAATCAAGAAATGCACCGAAGCGACCCAGAATTGATCAAGAAATGAAACCAAGATGATCTCGGTCGCAAAATTATCAATTCAATAAAATTCCATTTGATGATACGGCAACTTCATACAAAGCGTTGTATGAACAAATTGCAGCTTTGAATCTTGTGCAGATTTGAGAAAAATTCATTGATGAGGAGGTCTTCAACCTCTTGGTCACTTCCACCAACCAATATGCTGTGACCAACAATTGCCCATCATTTATAACATCAAGTAGTGAAATGAAAACGTTTTTGGGCGTATTGTATATCACTGGTTACCACACCTTGCCACAAATACATTTTTGACTTAACATCTTATCTTTTAAGGTCGTGACCTTACTGTCCAATTTCTCGTGCCATGCACCAATGGTTCGTGCCAAACGGTACGATCGAAAGCAACTGAAAATGGTGACGATTGAACAACCGCATTTGGTCAACCAATACAATAATTTCATGGGAGGCGTGGACTTTTTTGACAATGCAATGAACAATTACCGAATTCGGATTCGGGGAAAAAAGTGGTACTGGCCATTAATCACAAATGCGTTTGATGCGGCTATGGTAAATGCATGGAAACTTCATTGTTTTTGTCGCAAGTACGAAAAGAAAACACCCATGTCAAAATACGACTTCCGAGTAGAGGTGTGCGAATCGATTATGATAAAGTCAAATTGTCGTCATACGGGTAGAATGTCCGCTTCCGGGGCACAACAGGTAATGCGTTACGACCGTATGGATCACTTCATTGGAAAACTCAATTCTCGTCATCGTTGCTCCCAATGTGGTGGCAAAACTGAATATGGTTGCTTGAAGTGCCAGGTGAACTTGCATCCTGCTCCCTGCTTCCTGGATTACCACAATGGTGTTGAGCCAGATGAGAAGAAAATTGCTAAAGCTAAATAATTTATTTTTAACAAATATCACGTTTTCTAAATAAAAACACAAGCCTTTTGATTTAAATGTGAGTTTTATTCAAAATAAAATAAATATTTCCTTATTGCAAAAAAATTTTATTTTTAGTACACACCATGGACTGTTGGGTATTTAAATACCCAATTTCGTTAGAACTGAAGAGGACACCAATAGCTATCCGGTAAGGGTACACGTTTTTCGTAATTGCCATTTTTCTATGTTTGGAGGCACTTTTCCTCTCCATTTTCCGACAGTGAAAAAACCGCTATTTTGACCTGTAAAAATAAAAAGGTAAGCCCCAAAAAAATATTCGGTTACATTTTTTTTATTTAAGGCCCATCTTTCTTCTTTGTTATAAAAAAAATTACCGTGATATCTCTCACCTGGTCCGCTCTAAAATTTTTTTAATGTCAACATTTTCTTGGGTATTTAAATACCCATTAGGCAGGAATGGGTTAAGCAGATGAATATCATGGACATGACCGGTGATATTGTGATTTTCACGGATAGCCAAGCGGCTATCCGGGCTCTATCTGCGGACTCTGTGGAATCAATGACGATAGTCAGGTGTAAAGGGGAAATGAACGATTTTTCTGCACGGGAACGCATTGAGATTATATGGGTGCCGGGACACTGTGGTATATCTGGGAACGAAATGGCTAATGAATTGGCTAGGGGAGGATCTTTCCTAGAGTTAGTCACTTTGGGGAACGCTAGACCTTTTTGAGCTCTCAAGGCGGAGCTGGCGGTTTGGGCTGACACCATGCATAGGACCACCTGAGAGAATGCGGGTGTTGGCAGGACCACGGGGATTCTCTGGGGCAACCTGGACCGGGGACAGGACGAGAAAAATTCTGAATCTTAGTAGGAAGGAACTGAGTCTTTTGATGGAAATCCGCACGGGACACTCGACACTGAGGACCCATCTTCACCGTATTGGTAGAGCGGACTCGGGAGTGTGTAGGGCCCGTGGGGAGGACGAGGAGACCTTGGAACACTACCTCTGTGAATGCCCGTCATTTGCCGGGATCCGGGTCAAAAACTATCCAGTGACCCAATATCCACATTAGGGGATCTTAGGTGCATAAGATGGAAGAGGTTGAGGAATTTCGTAAGTGCGACGGAGTTCCTGGGGTAGCAAATAGACATGGGACCGATTTTTAGAGCGCACAACAAGCCGACATTCTGGCTTAAGTGTAAGTCCTCAGGAAGTTGAGTCGGATTAGGGAAGCATTTCCCTTCTCGGAATCCTCTTTTCGAACTAAACTAACCAAAGTCAAATTTTAACTTTCTACCAAAAGTGATTTGTCTTTTTATTTAGTTGAACGAACCGCAACAACAAACCCATATGGCATTAAATATTGTACCATTAGGTGGAAAAACTCCCGTGGATATCAGCAGGAAGACTACCTCCAGAAGACAATCTATGAGAAACCAGAATTTGCTAAATCAAAATAAGTCCTTGGAGTTTGCTCAAGATTTTAAATTACGATGTTTCCTTTAGAAATAGGTAATTCATGTTATTGATCTTTTTATTGGTATTTTTTAACATTAATATTCTTATTCATTTTATATCCATGCATTTTTATTTTAAAATATAAAAAATTAAAAAATTTAGAAACAGTGTTTTATTTTGTATAAAAATTATTATATATAAAATTCGGTCGAATATACTGAATATGTTCTTCTAATATGGTAGACGTAACTGCAAATACCGTTAGCTGTAACCGAATAGTGCGATGGTATATGGAACTAGACAAATTCGGTTGCTGACAAATTCGGTTATCACAACGAATCTGTTCTATGTGTGAACAAAACGCACATATATGTGTTCCCAAAGAAACTTTTAATCTGGACCATTTTGATCAATCTATCTATATAAAAAAAACTCATTTTCTGTTTGTTTGTTCTCTATACAAATTTGCAATTCTCAACGGATTTTCCTCAAAGTTGGCATGAATAATCCTCGGACCTTAACTTAGATCGTAGTATAGTTTTCATCAACCATTCCCACTTCTACGCCTACGTCATTACGATAGCCCACTTCAATACCGACTTTTGATCAAAATCGTCAAAATCAAAAAATTCCACTATATATAAAACTCATTTTCTGTTTGTTTGTTCTGTATACAAATTTGCAGTTCTCAACGGATTATCCTCAAATTTGGCATGAATAATCCTCGGACCTCAACTTAGATTGTAATATAGTTTTCATCGACCACGCCCACTTCTACACCTACTTTTGACAAAAAATGTAAAATTAAAATTTTTTTCACCTTTTTCAACTTTTTTCGTTTTTTTTTTTGAATACAAACTTCTAAAAAAGTTTTAACAGATTTCTATGAAATTACGCACATATATTATACGTTTCGCGAGGAAGGCCTCAATAAAACTATCATTACCATGGCCCACTTCTATACCGACTTTTAATCAAAAACGTTGAAATCAAAAAATTACACTATTTTTAATAAAGTTTATTTTTTAATTTGAAAGCATTAAATGCAATCCAAACCTTTTAGGAAAAACTATTTCGTTTTTAAGATTTTTTTTCCCCCATATTTTTTCGCAATGTCTTTATGATTTTTTTTAAATTTTATTTTTTCTTACCGTTTTCGGCAATAACAAGTCCATTAAAAAAAAATTCTTTAAGGATAAACTTTTTCGAAACCATGCATTAAAATCAATATGAGACATCTTTATTGATAAAGCACATTGATTTATAGTCGTGGATTGCTACCGAAAGCATCATTTCGTATTCAACATCTTTAAAGATAAAATAATATTTAATTTTGTTACCTTATTTCATAAATTTCAAATGGAATCTTTAATTTCAAGTTTAACGTTGAAACCATGATGATTCTGCAAAACACAACCGAATTAAGTCGTCTTTTCCTAGCTTAAAATTTTTCTAAATCACAGTTGACCCGGGAAATACCGGGCACTTCAGCTAGTATGTTTAATAAAATCATATTTTGTAAAACAAATAATTTAACTAAAAATCAACTTTCTTTTCATTTTTCATATCACATCAAAATTAAAAATACAAAAATTAAACTTCTAGAAAATTAAATTTCATTCGGAGATGATTAGGTATAAAATTTAATACTTTTGGCCTTTTACTTAAATTTGTACATCTATGACATACTTATATTAGTTATCGACGTTCTTAGTGAAATGTTAAGCTTTTTCAATTGAAAAAAGCAGAAAAGTAATTGTTTATCTCAATATTGAAAAACTAAAGTTTTATTGAACATTGTAATCAAAGTTTGCGGTTATATAGTTTTCCTTTAACTTTTTCAACATTTACAAAATGTAAAAGTTTTTAATATAAAGTCTTTTTAAAAGAAACATTTATTTATTTACCGATTTTAAAGGAAATAACAAAACAATATATCAAGTTTTATAAAATATGACAATGGCATGCATTTTATACAATTACAATGGATTATATACTCTGATGTCACCATGAGTTGATGTTGTCCTTAAATGTTAAAAGTAACTGAAATAGTAGAAAAAAACAACATTTTGTTTACACGAAATATTGACAATAGTTAAGTTGATAAAACAAGAATTTTAAAGGAACATTTTTTAATTTTTAAAGAAAATAAAATTTAAACAATGAAAAAAAAATATTTTAGTTGGAAACCTACAATATTTTAAAATTACAGATATAAGGGAATGTAACCAAACCATTTAAAAATGACTAAAACTTAAAATAATAAATATATAAAATATATCAAAGGTCCACTTCAGGTAACATTATACAAATTTAATATTCGGTGTAAAAAAACGACTAGATCTGATGAGATCTAGCTAGATATGATTGAATCTAAGTAGATAATGAATTTAATTAGATCTGATGTTAGATCTCCTCACATGATAAGATATGCCATTTGTGATACACTTTGTACCCAGCTCTGATCATATCTAGTAACAGATCTCTTCGTATCTGAAGGCATCAGAAAAATTGTATAATTTTCGTGACCAGATTTAAGCAGATCTTGTCATATTTGATTATATCCGGTATCAGATCTGTTAATATCTAAAAAGATTTCACAGTGCCTTTGTCCACATCTGATAACAGATCTTGATCTTATGCATTTCAAAGGTAACAAAATTTTCAGATCTAGTAAGATATGATTGGATCTAAATAGATATGATTAAATACAATTAGCTCTTGTGTTAGGTCTGATAAAATATGATCAGATATGTTATTATTCGTATCCTTTATGGCCACATTTGATCAGATCTAATACCATATTTGTTCATATCTGAAGGGCATCTGGAATTTGGATAAGTTTTGTACTCAGATATGAACAGATCTGGTCATATAACAGCATATCTGGTGCCATTTCAGTTCATATCTAAAAAGATTTCATGATTTGTTTTGTTCAGATCAGGTACCAGATCTAAGCCCTTTGAGCTTGTTTCATATGAACCAAAATAAAAGTTATTGTATTATTTATTAATTTAATACATACAACATAAAAAAAAAATTTTGATGACGGGTCAATACCTTCGACCCATATAAATCACAGGGTCCGGACGGTATTTTTCCGGCTATGCTCTGCAACATCCCGGACGATGCACTATTTCTGCTGGTGAGCATATACAGGAAATGCCTTAGTGGCGGGCATCTGCCTAGGGGGTGGAGAGAGGTCAGGGTAATTTTTATACCCAAGGCTGGTAGGGCGGGCCACAATTACAGACCTATCAGTCTGTCTTCATTTTTGCTGAAGACACTTGAGAGGCTGATAGATCTGTATCTTAGAAGTAAAATTGATACCCATCTCATCAGCAACGCTCAACACGCTTACCTGAAAGGTAAATCAGTTGAGAGTGCGCTTCACGAGGTGGTGGGCTACATTGAGCACGGCCTGAGATACAAGGAGTATACTCTTGCTGCGTTTCTGGATATAGAAGGGGCCTTTAATAACATTAGGATCGAGGCCATTAGGGATTCGCTGGTGGGGCTGGGTGTTAGGGGCTTTCTGGTTGAGTGGATAGTCCGTATGCTTAGCAGCAGGATCATCAACTCGGGCCTGGGGGATCATAACGTAAGGAGAAGGGTTACCAGAGGGACGCCTCAGGGGGGAGTTTTATCTCCTCTTCTGTGGCTGCTAGCGGTTAACGGAATTCTCAGGACATTTGACTCCAGGGGAGGGAAAGTCGTTGCCTATGCGGATGACATAGTACTGCTGGTCAGGGGGAAATTTTTGCCCACGATCAGCGAGATTATGCAGGTGAGGCTAGGCGAGCTCTCGGCATGGGCGAAAGATAGGGGACTGGGGGTAAACCCCAATAAGACTGAACTGGTGCTTTTTACCAGGAAATATAAAATAGAGGAGTTTAGGAGGCCAGTGTTAGATGGCGTCGAGTTGCCTCTATCGGACTGTGCGAAGTATTTGGGGTGCTTCCTAGACAGCAAATTGTCTTGGAAGAGAAATACTCAGGAAAGGATGAAGAGAGGCCTCAATGCCTACTACACATGCAGAAACTCCATCGGTAAGAATTGGGGACTAAGACCGGATATGGTAAACTGGATTTACACGTCGGTAGTTAGACCTATTCTCACTTATGGATGTACTGTCTGGTGGGATGCATTGAGAGTGGATAGCTGTAGGAAGTTGCTCAACAAGGCCCAAAGGAGTGCCTCCCTTGGTATCACAGGTGCGAGGAGAAGTACTCCACAGGCAGCGTTGGATATCATACTGCATCTATCCCCAATTGAACATTATGTGAGGAGTGTGGCTGCTAGGAACTTATTTAGGCTCTACGAGTCTGCGCTGGTAAGACCTAGGAGAGATGACCACACGAAAATATTGTACGAAGTAGGACTGCTTGATCATGGTAGTAGTCTCGAGGGAATATCGGATCATATGATATTGACCTTAGACTTCGGTGGAACACCTCCGGTGGACTTCCCGATTAGGGAGGTCTGGCGTGGATCCAATGTGCTGTTTGAGGGGTGGGCAGTATTCACGGACGGATCCAAAATGGACACGGGCACGGGTGCCGGTGTTTATATTGCTGGCTCTGACGTGAAAAGATCATACAGACTCCCAGATGAGTGCAGTGTCTTCCAAGCGGAGATCCTGGCGATCTGGAGGGCGACGGAAGTGATACTGGGACACATCGTTGGGGGATCTAGGGTGACAATCTATGTCGACAGTCAGGCGGCACTCAAAGCACTGACAAACTACACGGTGCGCTCGCGCCTGGTCGCACGGTGTAGGTGTGCTCTGAGGGAGCTCATGGAGGCATTCACGGTGAGGCTGTGTTGGATACCCGGACACTGCAAGGTGGATGGCAATGAGTTGGCGGACGAACTTGCGAGGGAGGGTTCAAATCTGGACTTGGCGGTAAGAGACGGGGGGGTAAAGCCCCCTTTATGTTACTACTTTGAGGTTATACGGAAGGGATTCCGCGAAACCGTTAACCAATCATGGAGGAACAGAATGGACTGCAGGGTGTCTAGGGCGTTATGGCCCGCTTTGGACACAGGGGCAACCAAGGTTCTTCTGGGACTGGACAGGGAAGGTCTCAGGACCCTTACGGGGTTCCTGACCGGTCATTGTGCTGTCAGGGCTTTCACAAGCAGATGGGACAGGGACATACCGGATTTTTGCAGGCTGTGCGAGGACGTTGAGGAACTGGAGACGGTTGAGCATATAATGTGCCACTGTCCTAGGTTACAGGGTCTCAGACAGAAATGGCTAGGAGATAGATTTCACGACGAACTCGGGTGTGTCGCTGGATACAATCCAGTTGATTTGCTGAGATTTGTCAGGGAGATAGGACGGCTGTTTCTGGTAAGGGGACGTTAGGATCCGGTTTCTGGGGAGTAAATATATACTTTCTACCTTTCTCTATTTTTATCTTTCAATCTATGTTTTCTGTCTATTTCTACTCTTTCTCACCGTTTTTTCTCTGAAGGGATTCACAATGGACCGTATTGGTCTCCGAGTGGAGTTGTGCCCTTGGGTACATAACCCTTCCTAACCTAACCTAACCTTCCGTTGGTTTTCCTTATTTTGTCACTTTTATTTCATATCGATAAATTTAAAATATTCTTTCTCATTTTTATTGTGTTTGTTATTTTGATTTCTTTTAGTTTGAAAAACTTCAGAAAAAATCCAAAATTTTTCGATAATTTTTTTGTTTATACTACAAATTGTACTTGGAATGTTAAACATGCCGTTTTTCGCAAAATAGAAAGAAGGTAAAAAAAATATGTATATTATTAATAAGAAAGTTTATTTAACAATGATAATTTTTTCTGCGGATCCATTACCGCAATTTTCAATTCAAATGCAGAAAATGAAATTGCTATTCTGTGTCATTTTATGTATTTCTGATCACGCGAAACGGATTAATTATGATTTGTTAAAACTAGCAAGACAACGGAAAATTTGAATCTAAACCCGGCAAGTCATGTCTGAAGTCTCAAAAAGTGAAAATTTTACATAAAAATTTGAGTTCATTCAAGTCGTTTCCAGCGCTCTCTTCTAAAAAGCTGAACTGGTTTTACGAGAGTTTCGAAAAATATGTAGTAACAGTGGTACTTTTAATCAGAGCTGCTAAATTTGGAGTACGATTAGTAATCAATTAGATTACTTTTTAAAAAGAATGGTATTGATTACATAATTCTCTTTTGAACAATTCCTGATTGTAAATTAATTATGATTACAAATAATCCAAAAATAATCAAGATTAATTAGGATTTCGAGAAAATAATCAAAAATAATCAAAAGTAATCAAACAAATAATTGACTACTTTCAAGGATTATTTTTGATTATTTTAGATTATTTTTTGAAGCAAGCAAATTCAGAATATGGCTGCAACATCTCTAATGTGTAGGCAACAACCTTTCATTATCAAAGGCTGGCATTTCGTCATTAATTTCATCTTTGAAAAAGGCATTTCCCACACCGTAATATCTGAACGCTTTTACAAAATTTGAACCGTTGTCCGTAATGGTCAAAACAATGTTTGAGCTGTTCAAACCAAAGGCAGTGTTGATTTCAGTAATCAATCAATCATTGATGATTGATTGTTCATTGATGATTGATTGTTCATTTATGATTGATTGTTTATCTGATGAGATGTTTAGCCAGATCGAAATACTAGTATCAACCTGGCTAATATGTTTGATTTGCTTTATTTTTGTAAATATACAGTGGTTGAAAGCTCGTTATAAATTGACAATAACATAAAACATAAAAAAAACTAATATAACTGTAAAAAAAACACATTTTTTTTATTTTCATAATTATCAATTTTTTTTTACCTGTTTTGGTAAATTTTCATGAAAATTCAGTTCGTTTTTGTATTTTTGTACTTGGCCCCCTGATGGGGAGACACACGTAATGGGGGTTGCTTATACATTTTACCTCTGAAAGCTCATAACTACTCAGAAGCCACCCTGAGTAGTTATAACCTTTATCTTTCTATTTTGCTCCAATTTCATTCTCACAAACTTCAGTGCGCGTGCCGCATCGAGCTGAATTTTTTTTTACCCTAACCTCACACAAAACTGGGCTATGATTTTGGAAAATCGAAAATAATAAAATAATTATTAGCCGATTACAAATGTGTTAATTTTATGAAAATCGGATAAAAACAAAAAAAAAAAAAAAATGTTGAGCTCTCAACATTTTTGATGCAAAAAGCATCCCTACTTTGGAAAAAAAGAAGAAAGATCGCATCCCACAAAAGCGACCACGCAGCTCGTAAAGGAAAATACCTAAGCTCTCCAAAAAATACAAAAAATTTCGAAAAAAAAAGTGAAAAAACTTTTGACTTTTCAGAAAAATAGTCAATCAAATTTTTGTTTTCTTTTTAAGATTGAAGAAAAAGCTTTCGAAAACATTTTGGACAACAAATGCTAACAGTAATAGGTTATTAGTTATATGACCCGAAAGGAGTTTCATTCCGATCTCAAGACATTACTTTAAAGATTAAATGGTTAGTTTTTATGCAAAATTTCAGTTTAATTGAACTGATTGTGTCGTAGTTATTAACTCTCAAATTTAATAACTACGACAAAATTGTCGGGTGAAAAAAACTTAAAATATTTCATTCCTTAGGGTATATTATTTGCACCTCATAACCTCATAATAAAAATTCACTGCACATGGAGGACTTCACACTATCTGTACTGAGTCTTTGCCACCAACACCTAAAAATTTTTTTTGTTTTTTTTTTTTTTTTTTGTTAATTAATAATCATATAATTACAAATTATATACTATTACCCTAACCGAGCTCTAGCTACTATGGCTTTCGGCGCGTTATAGTAAAAACAGACCAGTGCCTCTGGTGAGAATCGAACCCACGACCCCCGCACTGATAAGCCAACACGCTACCAACTAGCCTACCGGGCGCACGCCTAAAAAGTTATACGGTCTTAATTATCTAAAACTAAATTTTTATATATTTTCACTTTATCGCAGTTTTTTGGCCATCAAATTTGCGGCCCTAATATATGAGCTCGAAGTTAAAGATTATCACCATTGATCAAAACATAAATTGAGAAAAAAAAACGTGTATTGAATATCCACCAAAGGTAGACCTTGCAAATAACAAACAAATTTTCAAATTATTTTTTGATCAATGGTGATAATCTTTAACTTCGAGCTCATATATTACTTCTCATGTAGTGAGTAAACTAGTTCATATGAATGTTTGATGTTTGGCATGGGATTGTTACCGCTTTCAAAACGTGTTCTGATGATGGGAACCTAGAAAATTCCCGAAATAGATCTGTCAACACATTCCTGAAAGGGTCAATTAATAAATTTGAAAAAAACTCTATAGATTATTTGTTAGGACAATATCCTAATAAAGAAATATAGAGTATGGCCTCGAACTTGAATATTTTTCATTTTCATTATGACGCATATTTAAAAAAAAATTTTAATTTATGTGCACTTTTCAAAAATTTATACATAAGGTACCGAAAATTTTTTTTTGGATCCAAATATCTTTTTACACTTAAAAGCTAAATCACAAATTTAAACGCAGCTTATTTTTAGAGACTACTGATGTAATGTATACCTGCAACATCTTTAGAAGTTTACCAACAATTGACAATTTTTTTTTTAAAATTTTGTATTTTAAATAGCTTTAACTTTCGCGCCCTATCTCAAATTGATTCATGAGATCAGATTTAAGTTTATTATATCTAGTATTTCAAGTCTATAAAGCATCATTGATGTGGCATTAAAATTTTTTAAATTTTTTTAACCCAAAATAATAAAAAAAAAAAAACTGTCTCTTATTTCTCAAGGCTTAATGAATAGAGAGAAAAGGTAGACATGGTTGTGTAGACTATATTTACGTATCTTTACGTAAAGTATTGATGGACTTTTAAATTTTGAAAAATATTAAAAATGACTTGAAACTTACAAGAGTTTTTTTTTATTAAGTTCATTTTTTTTTGTTTATCGTTTTTTACTTTCAGATCAAAACTAATACAAAACGGATTTCACTAGACTTGGGATTTACATTCACTAAAAAAGGAATTTCCATATTTTCCGACTTTTAAACTTTCACCCCTTTTTCCCTAGCTGTTTTCTCCTTTTAACGGAATTGAGTTTTGAGAGCAGCATTTAAAAAATGGTGTAATTCTACACAGTTTGAGGTATACCAAGTTATTGTCAGTGCACCATTAACCCAGGATCTTTCAGACTAAAAGGCATTTTACATTTTTTAATCCCAAACATTTCATGAGTTTTTTTTTTAAATTTGCGAAATTAAATTAAAGTTTTCGCATCTTTTTAATAAAAACATGGCTTGAGAACATAGTTATGTAGTTAGGGTCAATCGAGTTTAATGTAAGAAGTGCCAAAATGTTTAATTTAAAAGACAAATGAATAACGATCAATGGATTTAGCACGCTTAGACATCGGCAAACATATACACACATACAAAAGTTAGTTCAAAAGTCTGTTAAACGGATTCTAATTCAGTTATTTAACTAAAGTTTTTAGTTTTCTCATTTTACATAAAAAACAAATTTCACCCATATTTAAACTAATATGTCGACCTAAAATTTAGTAGTTCATGATTCTCAAAATTAAAAACTTTTCCAGCTAATTTAAAACACAATTGCTTTCAGAACATTATATTTTCGTGTCTACGCTATCAGTCCTACTTATAGATGTAGTTATTTTCTCATATTTTCTATTTTATTATCATATATATAATAGTCTATATATCAAGAATTAAACGAGATAGAGAAAAATGGGCAAAAAATCGGAACTCCGTATCTATAAAGTACTACAATTAATGTCGTCCATCCACTGGTCAGATCCGGAAAGACATATTTTCAGAAATTTGCTGTTGATTCAACTTAAAAATTATGTTGATTTAGTTAAATTATTAGTTAATTTAACTACAACTGTCAACTAAAATTAAAGTCTGCTAAAATTTTGGTCACCTTAACTTATCAGAATGTGTTTCTCTACTTCATTGAAAATTCTGCTGGCTCAAATTCAGGTACTATTTTCTATTGTAGTAGCTGAATTTTAAACTATTTGTACGGACGTTTTCTATGAGTGTACCCAAAAGGTGATTCATGTCCTACAAAAACAAATTTTTTTTTTCAAATATTTTATCTTAGATTGTAAACATTTCCTGAAATTCCTTATAAATTTTTTTCAAATTTTCCATTTAGAATTTTTTTTCGATTATTTCCTGTAATTTTGACCCATCCCAGAAACAAAATAACCTCGCTTTGGTAAGCAGTAACTACATTTGTATACTTCCAAAATAGTGCTTTACCGACTTGCATAAAATAAAGCAATTAGGGAATTCATTCTATTGTGCTTCCCTAAATGGCTTCTATGAACCACTGAATATTACTTATAATGAAGCAGTAAATATTGCATGAAATCGCTTTTTATTGCCTACAAAGGCATGAATTTATTGATTCTAATAGCACATGGAAGAAGCAATTTTCACCTGCTTAAAAGAGGCATTCCAAGTTGCACATCGCGAACACAATTCATGCCTTCAGGATTTGCTTTGGAAGCGCTTCAGAATTAAATAATGCCTCCTGGAAGCGCTTCTGCGTAAGCAAAATTTTTACTGGCATATAAATTGGGACATTGCGAATAAAAATCATGCCTTCTCGAATTATTTCGGAAGCGCTCGGTAATTAAATAATGCCATAAAAAACTGTTTCTGTGTAAGTATTATTTTTTGCTGGGATAGGTCCAAAACTACTGAACCGATTAAAAACAGTATTCAAAAGATATGTTGCTCATTAAATGGTGTTTGTTTGACTGACAAAGTAGCTTGACCGTTAATCAAAATGTATGCCAAATAGTCAAAATACAAACAAATTTGTTTTTAATGTGATTTTCGGATATATGAGGCCTAAATATATAATCAAAAAATTGTCACATGCAAAATAGTTTATTGTAAACTAGTGCTAATTTAAAATCTACCTACTCAAATGTGAAATGCCCATTAAACGAATTCAATATGATGTCTTAATTATATATAAAAAAAATGCGCATTTATCTTTAAATAAAAATTTTTCATTTGGATAATAAAATGTTTAATTCAAGTACATCTTAATTAGGTATATAATTATATATATGTATGTATGTGTCTGTTTGTCAGTCATTCTATGATAATTCTATGATAAATATTTATCCAATTTAACCCTACTTTTTGTGTACACATATCTATGTGTGTGTGTTTCTTTTGAGAATTATAACACTTAACATGTTAAAGGACAATTGACAGAGATTATCATAAAGCCATACAAAACATAACACAAGTACATATTAAGTATGTATGTGTGACATATACTAAATATGCAAATATTGTATGTCATATGTTTGTACATGTCACAAAAGATGAATAAAAAAAAAAAATGCAGAAAAAACATTTAAAACAACATATTATACTAGTTGAAATAAAACAAGCACTCTTAAACCACTAGTTTATTAGATCAAGGAAAATGTTATTTCGTCATATGGGTGTTTTTTTTATATAAATGAAAGTAATTTAAAAAATACGGAGAACTTGCAGAAAATATACGGGAGTATAGAAATTTACTTATATTAGGATTTTACCACCATTCGATTTTTTTTACATACCTAATGATAAAAGTTCCGATATGTGAATATATAGACATATAGTAACATATATAATTTCATATCACATATAACCTTATCTCATGTGATACCATGAGATCTTATCTGACATAATTTGATAAAAAAACGGGTCTTTCTATTTTGATCAAATTATATATAATTTGATACAATTTGATATAACTTCATAAAATCCTTTAAAACTGTTTGGAAATCCGCGCTAATATTTTGTTACACATTTAAAATAATAATGAAAATTATGAAAATATGAAAATTAACTTTAAAGAAAAGTTTTTACTTTTGCTTTTTTTACAATATTTTTTAAATACATGGAATTTTTGTTTTTTTTTTTTTTGTTTTTTCTAATAATTATATATAAAAGTGCCTGATTTATTTTTGCTAACTTTTACCACATTGAATTTTCTCTTTTTTTTTTGCCTTTTTTGATTATATATTAAAGTGATCGGTTTAGCTTTGTTAATTTCTACCACATATGTCTATATATAATTATATTGTATATAAAAGTGACAGAATTTGTTTGATTTTATTGTATCATATATACCATATATACAAATAATATATCATATATAAATATGTATATATCATATATACATTAGAGCGACTCAAGTTGTATGGAAGCGAAATTCGTGCAAGGTGTACCCCTCTCAAAATGAACATTGGTATTTTTTAGGATGACATCTAAAATATTTCCTCTCTAGCTTTTACCTCTTGTGAGCTGGACCATTTTGAAAAATGGTCCATTTTTCCATGTTTTGTTAATTTAAGAATCTGATTCCTTATCAACATATACAATATGGGTATCATAAGAAAGGTTTTTTTATCATAAGAAAGGCGTCCAACTGTATATACAATTTGTCCAAGAACGATCATCCATGTTCTTTTTTTAAGGATATTCTGTAAAAAAAAAGGTTTTTGAATTTTTTGTTCGAGGTTGTTTGTAATAAAAATGCCAAATTAACATATTATAATCTTTAGTCGATTTAGTTAGATACGGGTCTCAACTTTTTTTGTGGTGTAATGGTTGGCGCGTTGGACTGTTACACAGATGGCCCCGGGTTCGATTCCCGGTGACGACAACATCAATTTAGAAAAATAATATGTATGAGTTTTCTATCACTAATATGTATCGCTGCGCCCACCTTCGGTGTTCCCATAGCACTTAACCCCACCGAAGTAAAACAATGAATCAGGGCTATGAAACAAAAAGCTTCAATAAATTCGCCAACTCTTCAAGAGGTGGCGAGCAACAACTGTTCTAAGACTTATCATCTCGCGCAATTACAGTGTTGCCATGTTTGAAGCCCTTCATCTTTCCCCACCTTTCATCTCTCCACTATCCCCTTTCAAAAGAAAGCAACACACTAATTAATATGAAGAATTTCCTGAGTGTTGCTTCTCTTTAAAAAAAAAAAAAAAATTAGTGCTAGTTCACCCATATTATATATGTTGGTAAGGAAACATATTCTCAAATTAATAAAACATGCAAAAATAGACCCATTTTCAAAATGGTCCAGCTCACGAGAGGTCAAAGCTGGAGCCGAAATATTTTAAATGTCATCTTAAAAAAGTCCAAGGTTCATTTTTAGGAGGGTATATCGAGCACTTTTTTTGGTGAGTCGCTCTAATATACATATGTATATTAGAGCGACTCAAGTTGTATGGAAGCGAAATTCGTGCAAAATGAACATTAATATTTTTTATGACGACATCTAAAATATTTCGGCTCTAGCTTTGGCCTCTCGTGAGCTGGACCATATTTAAAAAGGGTCCATTTTTGCATGTTTTGTTAATTTGAGAATCTGTTTCCTTACCAACATATACAATATGGGTATCATAAGAAAGTTTTTTTTTAAGGCGCGTCCAACTGTATATACAATTTGTCCAACGACGATCATCCATGTCCTTTTTTTAAGGATATTCTGTAAAAAAGGTTTTTGAATTTTTTGTTCGGGGTTGTTTGTAATAAAAATGCCAAATTAACATATTTTAATCTCTAGGCGATTTAATTAAATACGGGTCTCAGCTTTTTTTGAAATTCGTGCTAGTTCGCGTTTTGACAAAAATGCAATGGGGTGGTAACTCTTCGTTTCAAATAAGGCAATATGGGTATCAAATTTTTTCTTTTGCCATGTACATCATCTTTGTATGTAAATAATTTAGATTTTTGCAAATTAGATGCATTTTTTTAAGTCCCGGTTCACACACGGCAGTTTTACTTGCGCAAGTTTTCTTCAATTCTCCTTTGAACTTGCTTTTGTGTTCACACAGGAAAAGTTTGTTTCAGCAATTTTCGTTTTGAAACTTCGTGTTGAAAATTGCGGATGACAAAACAAAACGGAATTGGAGTACGGTCAAGTCTGTACCCTATTCCATTCTCTTGTCCTCCCTCTTCAATAAACTCAAGATTTGCGCAAGTAAAATCGCTGTTGTTTGTGAACCGGGACTTACGACATATCTTTATGTGTGATGTGTGATGAACGTATGCATTGACTTTTTGAGCTAACATCAACTTGGTTACCTCAATCCGTTGCAAATTACATCGATTTCCATGACACCACAATTGTCGACAAAATCAATTATTTAATTAGAGAATGTATCTTCCAAATCAAGTGACTCTATCCAGCAAAAAATAACCCCGATTTGGTATGCTTCCAAAATAGTTCTTAGCTGTCTTGCATACTATAAAGCAATTAGGGAAGTCATTTTGCTGTGCTTTCCTAAATGCATTCTTTTGAAGCAGTAAATACTGTACAAAATGTTAATGTTGTCAATATATCAAAAAGCGATGTTCATTTCCTTCGAAGGCATGAATTTATTCATTTGTAGATCACATGAAAAATGAGCTTTTCACCTGCTAAAAATAGACATACAAAGTGGAACAAAACTAGTGTCTCCCAGAGCTGCTTCTGGATAAACACTATTTTTTGCTGGGTATTTTGTATTGGTTTTGATCTGAACTTAAAAAACTATGAGTACAAAAATAAAATCTATGAAAAAGCTCTAGAAAATTTAAAATAATTTTTTTAATTTTTCGAGTTTTATATGGCTATAATTTTCATAACGATTGTCTTTTAAAACTTTGCATGTCCTAGTTTTTAAATATAGTCTACCTAACCCTGTCCATCGTTTCTCTCATTTAAATTTTTGAAATTTCGTTATATGAACTTTTAAAATTCTAACTATAACATGCAAAGTTTCACTTTGAAAAATCATCACCTAAAGAATTGATGACAATTTTAAAACAGAAAAATAAAATAAAAGGAACTTAAATTAACAATAGTCCTCTTATTCATTTTATTTTGTTTTACTCGTAGTTTTTAACTTTTAGATTTGGGAAATACATTCACTAATGAAGGTATTTGGCCATTAAAATTAGTATATCTTACAAGGGCTCCCCTGGGTTCTATGCGATCATATAGATTGGAATAAATAAGTTACACGTATTTTTCTTTAGTGGTCCAATCTAATGTTAAATGAGGTTAAATATTGTCCCATTTTTCGTTTTCTCGGCTTATTTCGAATTGTTTTGGATAAATTTTAGACAAATGGAATACATAATGAAAGAGCTTTTTGAGATGCAGTAACTGGTATACGAAACATGTCCGATAACTTTCGAGTATTTTTGCTATTAAAAAAAAGTGTTTTAAGTGATATTGAAACTGGCTTTTTGTTAAGTATTACTGCTGGTTAAAAGCCTTTGCGACTTTTTCCGAAGAGCTTTTTAACCTACATTTTAAATTTATTAAAAAAAAAATGCAACTCTAACACCATACATAGACAATATTGATATCAAATCTGAATTTCACTAGTATCAGACATGTTTCCTTGCAAAAATATATTAACTTTGGCGCCACGTTTTAACACTTAAACTTGAGATTGGGCCGCTAAAAAATACATGTCTCTTATTTTTTTTTCTTTATCACATATCCAAATTTTTTTATGATCGGAGAGAACCCATTGAAAGACTTCACTTGTTAGTACAATTTCATAGTAACATCTGGTGTCTAAAATAATATATCATATTTTTTTAACCAAACGCTTAGAGGTGAACGCAATTTTAAATTCAGCTCAAAAATTTTTACTTTCAAAAAGTTTTTTATCTCAAAGCTCTTTTTTTCGCCTCCATAACATTTTCTCAATATTTTGTTTTATTTGAAACATTGGTCTTAACCGAATTTAAGGATTTTATTTGTTGTTTTTGAAATTTTGAAAAATTCACGATTTTTTTTGCGGTTTTAATTAAAAAAAGAAACAATAAATCGTAAAAAAAAAATTATTTTTCAACCTAATCTCCTTTTAGCTCAATACACTTAGTCCAACGTTTCTCCAATTTTTGTATCCCTTCCAAAAAACAGGATTTTTCGAGGTCCATACAATAGGCATTTCGTGGCCATATGTGGTCGTTTTTTTTTTTAAATCCTCGTTAAACCGGTCCCATAAGTTGGCATAATATTCGCCGTTTATTGTTTTTCCATTTTGTATGTAATCGATTTGGATTATTCGGCGTGCTTCCCAAAAAACTGTTGCCATAACCTTATTGGTCACGCTTACGTTTATGGTGAATTGAGAGCAAAAGCGGTACCCATCTTGCAGACAGCTTTCTTAAACCCAACTTATAAATTAAAATCGAAACCACACTGCCATATGAAATGCCTATGGCATCAACAATCTTACGCACATTTACTCTTCGATCGGCCAACACCATATCGTGGATTTTTTCGACATTTTCGGGTGTATTGACCTCAATTGGCCGTCCAGAACGTTCAGTGTCATTTGTACTTGTGCGATCGCAACGAAAGTCAGTAAACCGCCTTGTTACCATTGAAATCGATTGTGCAGAGTAGTATTTATCAAGCTTTTTTGATTGATGGTTTTTTTTGTCGCAAAAAATAATGTTTAATGAGCACTCGAAATTCACTTTTTTCCATTTTTGAAAAAATCAACGAGGTTGTATGTTTTGAACAGCTGTTAAATGCAAAGTAAATAACGAAACTTGGTTAAAATTTCTCAGTAGTCTATTAACAGGTGGTACTTGATGGGAGCAGTGTTGCATTTTATATAACTACGAGGGAAGTTGAAAAGTCACTGACTTATTTATCCACCCTCGTATGAAGGTACCTACAAAATTTCAAGGTTAATATATTTCAAAACTGTGATCGGATTTATCTGACTCAAAAAGCATTCGATTCGATGGACTCAAAATACATATTTTGAAATTTTTAAATGCATTTTGCAAGTTGTTCAAATAAGCGTAAATTGAAAATATAATATTTTTTTTTTATTAAATTAGATTTAGATATTTATTGTGACAAGAGTTTTTTCTAATCACTGTGATGACGTAAGATCCAATGGCCACATAAGTAAGTTTTATATGAAAAGCGGTAAAATTGTTATCCGTAGATCAAAAAATATTCTCAAGAAGGAACTATAGACTTCGAAGAATTTAATATCTAACTGTGAATAAAGAAATACAAATAAAAAGCTTTCATAATAAAATCAAATGTCTTCACGTAATATTAGAATTTTTAAGACATACACTCAGAAAAATTCTAAAGTTACTCCTTGACAGTTCTTTGTGTAGTTTGTAGTTATTTTAACTACAATTGCAATTTTTTTATTTAGAAAAATAATTTTTAATGTTTTTAACAGTTGATTTTTTGAACAACCTCCCAATATTTTTGCGTTTTGGTAACAGTTATTTTATGATGTTGCTTCTATTTTTTTTTTAAATATGTTTGTATTTATTTATGTTTATTAACTAGTTTAATGTTTATATAAAAAATTTGCTTGTAGCCTCACTTTCATAATGACCCTCACTTTCACAATGTCCCGTTAACGGGGACTTTAACTGACACATTTTTTGTTGTTTCCCGTTTAAATTTTCAATAAAACTGTTTTGTAAATTTTATCTGGACATTTAGTAATTGGGCCTTAATAGTATATTGGATTGTTTGTTCAAAAGTAATGGTGAATTTTGTATATATAGTATAGCTGCACTAATAGAAATTTATGCGTAGTATTAATGCATTCCCTCATTAATACAATGAATTTTTTTCGTAAAAGAAATATTTAATTTAATTTTTTTAGCAAAATTTTCTAGCCAACATTCTAGTCAAAAAGCTCAACTTTGCGTTCAATACATATCTGTTGAGATATGTCGACTTAAAGGTTTTTTTTTTTAAATTTTTTTAGTCAATTATCATTTTACATCAATACATTATACACTAAAGTCTGAAACAAAATTGGCTTAACTGAATTAAATCAATGATTGATATGAAACTAAAATTTGGAAAAGCAAAACTTTCCTTTCATACCAGCACTTAAGGTTTCAACCTTAAGCGCGAATAACTGTTCCAAATATATCCCGAGTTTAACATTAACCACAGATACTTTTAAATAAATTTGACATTTATAACTATGGTTAAGCTTTGATTATTTTTAGATAAGTTATCAGGCCTTAATGATATGAGAACACCTAAAATAAATTTATTTCAAAGTTTTTTCAAATTATTTTTAACAAACAAAAAAATAATGTCGTTTAACTTTGGCGAATATCTTTTTAGTTCAAAATGTACTTTATAGGAAAAAAAAAATCAAAAAATTACGCTAAACAAACTTTTTTTCAATATTACAAGTTAAAATTTTTATTGAAAACAAATCCAAAAATGTTCATTCATTTAATTAATATTTTTTATGATGTTACGAAAAAATCAAAAAAAAATTTATATTTTTAATGAATTTTCGTTCAATTAATGAAGTTTTTCATTATTTTTTCGATTCATTAATACTATGCAGTAAAATTCGAACAGTGTGATACTTGGAGCAATAAAACCGTATATGAAATTTCAATTTTTGAAATGAGACACCAAAACCCCAGGACATGTAAACTTTGGGTCGTAGAATCAAGTATTATACTCCGTTTTAATAGGTTAGGTCAAAATAAAAAGTTATTGCAATTTTAAGTATCCTCCTAAAAATGGACAGCCATCATTGTTGGACTTAAGTTTAGACAAATAAACAAGCAATAAAGTTATTTCAAAAACGATTTTGATGCCTGAAACTCAAAATACACTAAGAAACTCGCTTGATTCAATGCAAACTTAAATTTCTTTTTATTTTGACCTAACCTATTAAATTGGATTCTACGTTCCAAAATTAAGTTCACGTGATTAATTGAATACAAAATTTTAAAAATTACGATTTGGGGGCACGTAGCTGTTCTCAGAGGTAGTCTCAGTTCCATTTTGGATATTAATATATTCACAATTTTTATTTTCGAATTAAAAACAAAATTTGTTTTAAAATATAAACAACAGCATTCCAGTATCAAACATAGTTGGAAAATATGGTAGACATCCATTGTTAAAAGCTTTTTGAAGTCATATCCAGTTTGACCGCGAGGGACTCTCAGAAAGTACACTGAGAGAATTATCTGCATGATCTCAATGAATTTTTGCAATAGATCCAATGATGTGTCACTGGAACTAGTTCATTGAAAATTTTCATTGCACTAATGCAATTTTTCATAAAATGTTATTAAAAACTAGCTGACCTGACAAACGTTGTTTTGCCTTCAAATTTTATTTTCATTGAAAGTCTGGTACCCGTATCGAAGCAATGCTGTGTAACAAAGCAAAAATTTTTGATATTCACACAATTTATATGAAAATGACTAATGTTCAGTAAAATCACCACATCTCGACCAAACGAAAATATTTTTAAACAATTTTTTTTAAACCATCCTTATTGCATGTTCTACAAAACGTATTCAGCCATTTTTTATTTTATGCAGCCGTTCTCGAGTTATGGAGTGACAATCAAAATGTACACTTCTTTTTATATATATAGATTACATTTTGTTTATTAAAATTTCATATGCCTAGTGAAAAATTTCATTAAAAATTGTTTCATAAAAATTATGAAGATTTTTCATTATGTCTAAGAAATTTTTCAATCATTTTATAAAAAAAATTCATAAATTTAGTGAAAAATTTCATTAAAACTCGCCAAAAAAAAGTTCTCCCTTTGTATAGAGCATTAGATTGGGAAGGAAAACAGGGAATTTTTTCGCGAAGTAGAACAAATCACCAAGTATTATGGAAAAAAAAATCAACAATTTTTTTAAGCGATATTTCAGTAAATTTTTATAATTTTAATACATTTTTCAATTGTATGCTTTGATAATTTCGTTCTACGAAGAAACAAATACACGAATAAAATTTATACTACTCATCATATGAAATGATTTTATGTGCTATTTGGATCTTATATCATTAAAAACGCCCGTTAACTCACAATATTTTGTATTTAAAAACAAAATAATATGTACTTTAAAACTACTAACTGACACTAATAGAAAACATATGATTTTCTATTGTTGATTTACTTAAATAAACGTCACTACATTGCTAGGTCTGTCAAGAAAACAGAGTAGTATTTGGAAGATGACAAAGCCAATTGTGATAACATTTTGTTGTTGTTTTTGATTTTTCTTTGATATTTTAAATTTTGAATCTCGATGCTAGACGAGGACAAGAAATTCTCATTGAGTTTGTGATTTAACATAACAAATATCTCTAGAAATTCTAATAACAAAGTCCCCTGAAGATTTCCTTGGGCAGGAATGAAATCCGGATAGGGACACGCCTACAGCAAATTGTTTTTCACAATTTGTTAAATAAGTTTTGGGACTTTAGCACATTTAATTACTATAAATGCAATTAATGTTTATCCCGATGAAAATAAATTTAAAAAAACTAAGCATATAGTAAACACCGGTCTACTCACATTTCTTTTATCTATTTTTTTTAACTATTAAAAAATTAACAGAAAATCCGTAAAAATAAACGATTTTAAATTTAAGCATAAGTTTTTTTTTTGATCTTTTTGTTGTAATTTAATAGTTTATTATTTAAGCTCGAGGTCAATCTTTTTGTTTAATATTTTTTTTTTTTTTATCAATGTTTCTTTACCGCTTGGCTGACATCTTAGAAAAAAAAACTGAGTGGCAATATTTAAACAATATTTAAAAACTTATAGCGACTTTGACAAAAACTCCCAAATTTAACATAATCGTAGAAAAATAAACATGTAAGGACCTGTTAGTAGATAAAGTCTGCATTAAATTAGCGGTGTTCCCATAGCACTTAACCCCACCGAATTAAAATAATGAATCAGGCCTATGAAACAAAAAGCTTCAATAAATTCGCAAACTTTACATCAGGTGGCGAGCAACAATTGTTCTAAGACTTATCTACTCGCGCAATTACAGTGTTGCCATGTTTGAAGCCCTTCATCTTTCACCACCTTTCATATCGCCAATATCCCCTTTCCAAAGAAAGCAACACAATTATTAATAGGAAGAATTTCCTAAGTGTTGCTTCTCTTAAAAAAAAAAAATAATCTTGTTCACATCATAATTTATGATAAAAGATCGAAAAGTAAACTTTCGGTTCTAATTTTTTAAGATTTAAAAGTAAAACATAAAAAAAATGTATATTATAATATTTATTTTAAGAGCCAGTGGTTTAAATTCTACGAGCTAAATGTTTCGTAATATAAGACGCCAAATAGCAAAAATAAAAAAAATAAATTAACAGATTATTTAAAAATTTAACTTCATAATTGCGGTTAGCGCTAAAATATTTCATATATTTGATGTATCGTCGTAAGTTTAATATAAATCATTTTAAAAAAATTTTTGTTTTTATTAACCTATAAGATATTCAAATTAATAAATACTTCTGACTAGGAAAATAAGGTATTTTTAGATTGTATACTTTGTCTCTTTCGCGCACTGCATTTTTTCGATAAAAAAAAACATTTTTTTTGCAAAATTTGCAACAGGAACAGGTCTTAAAACAGTTTAGTATTTAAAAAGCATTCAAAAATCACATGACGAACTCAAGCATTTTTCGATATTTTGAGATAAATTATTTTAAAAATTTCTTTCTGTATGACATGAATAACCTTGTTCGTGTGTATGTGTTAAAATATAAAATTAAATATATAAATTAAATTAAAACAAAAAAAAAAATTTGAAAATATAAAAATAAAATTAATAACCCGGTTGAAAAGCAACATACGTATATGCATCCACTTATGGATAAGTATGAAACTCATTCATGCTCGTATATGAAGTAATCTAAATTCACACATTCATATACAACGTTAATGTACACATATGACCATGCATGGAAATATATGGACATTTGGGGGTGTTCTATAAAACCAAAATCCTATTTTTGGGAAGAACGGGCCGGCTTTTTTTCCTTTCTATATAAAAATAATATGTAGGAAATTTGTTAGAAATCGGTTGAAAATTAAAACTGGGTATATATGGGGAAAAATTACTTTTATTCAGTTTTTAAAAAATATTTTTAATTTCGTAATAGTTTTTATTCTAGATGATAAATTTATCGATATAAAGATAAAATTATGTTTTCAAAAAGGTATAAAAATCCAAAATCGGTTAAGAAGTAACCAGACAATAAAAAATTACCCATTACACTAATGCGTCAAAGACCACTTGACCAAGAAATTAGAGCACTCTTCCAAAACGTTTCTAAAATTGTTCTAAGTGACGTCAAAATCGGACAATATTTTGGCATATTTTTTAAATCTTCAATTCCAAATTTTAAAAAATTTTCTTAAAGAAAATCTAAAAAATTGAGAGTTAAACATCATGGACTTGTAAAATACATTTTCGAGAATGAAAATAAAAAAAATGAAAATATTCTCCGGTGCACTTGGGTAAGGGCAGTGATTTGATTTTTAAGGACTCCTAGGAAATTGTGTTGTTTGGTAAGAACAAGGCTAATTTGTGTCATAAAATATTTAGAATAGAAAACTTGCTACTTTTGAATGCAATGATGAGGAATACTACTCAAGTTTTAAAAAAGAAAATTTTGAATTTTCTTAAACCATGTGGACCTGTGGCCCACAATGACCCCAGATTTAGTTATTTCAATTTACAAAAAACGTCAAATCTTTGCTCACTACTGCTGAATTATAAGAAACGTGATTCGAAATATTATGATACAACGTGTAAAGCCGCTGTGCAAAAATTTTTGAAGAAATTGAGCAACGTTAACCCGTGCTGTGACGCTTTGAGAATAAAGGAGATACTGCGGAATTTTATGTATATTTGAACTAAAAATATTTAAACTATTTTTTATATTACATATCTGGCCAAAGCCATTCATTTTAAAGAAATTGAGCAACGTTAACCCGTGCTGTGCCGCATTGAGAATAAAGGAGAAACCGCGGTATTTTATATATATTTGAACAAAAAATATTTAAACTCTTTTTTATATTACATATCTGGCCAAAGCCATCCATTAAAAAATATTCTGAGCTAAATTAACCCTGAAATGCTCTTGGTGTCAAAATGACTCTTAGTTTAAAACTCCTTAAAGAAATATGCTGTGTTATGTCAATACTTTTCAACTAAGGGTCATTGTGATACCAAGAGCTAAGAAGATTTTTTTAAAGGAATAAAAGATGCGTAAAATAAAAAAGAAATAAATATTGTTTGATCAAATATTTATATGTCGCACTCACATTGATATATATGGTAACTGATATGAACATATATGTATGAATAATTTATGAACACATATAAATCATGTATGGATGCATGTGGACATGTATGAACCATGTATGCTGATGTATGTACCTATATATTTCGATATTTATTAGGGTGTTTTAAAATAAAAATAAGTGAAAATTCAAATTTAAAGCAAAGCAAAGTTTTCAGATACATTTTAAAATTTTGTATTGTACGTAATAGAATATTCAGTCGGCTAACCGCTCTCGATTAATCGATGAATTTTAATCAAACAATTGTTCGAGTAAATTAATATGGTCAATTTCGAGTAACGAAATCGAGTAAACCAAAATATTTTCTATTTCAGTTTATATTTTACAAGAAAGCTAAAATTTTGCCTTTTTTTTATAAAGATTTTTTTTTTATACAATATAGAGCAATGTACCAGTTACCCTTTTAATTTACATATTATAGTTGTTAAATAGGGCTATAACCTGTTTACGTTGCACTACGATATGCAAATTACTGTGCTGGCAAAAAAACTATTTTTATATTTAATTTTGAAGAAAAAACATTCGGCAACGAGATAAATGCCTAACAAAGCACATTTTTAAGACATTTTCAAAATATCCTTGAACAATTACAGACATTATTATACTCAAATAAAGGGGTCGAAACTATAAACAAAAAGTTTACAGCAAAAGGTCCGATTTATAGAAACTAAGAGAAACTTTTAAATATCTAAATACAAGGGCGGATCAATAAGTTTGTGACTATTCGAACTTCCCTCGTAGTTATATGAAATGCAACACTGCTCCCATCAAGTACCACATGTTAGTAGACTACTGTCACTGAGCAAGTATGAGCAAGTTCCGTCATTTACTTTGCGTTTAACAGCTGTTCAAAACATACAACCTCGTCGATTTTTTTAAAAATGGAAAAAAGTGAATTTCGAGTGCTCATTAAACATTATTTTATGATCAAAAAAAAAAAAAGTCAGTCAAACTAAGGAAAAGCTTGATAAATACTATACTATAAATACACTATCGATTTCAATGGTAAAAAAGTGGTTTACTGGCTTTCGTTGTGGTCGCACGTGTACAAATGACACTGAACGTTATGGACGGCCAATTGAGGTCAATACACCCGAAAATGTCGAAAAAATCCACGATATGGTGTTGGCCGATCGAAGAGTAAAAGTGCGTAAGATTGTTAATGCCATAGGCATTTCATATGGCAGTGTGGTTTCGATTTTAAATGATCAGTTGGGGTTAAGAAAGCTGTCTGCAAGATGTGTGCCGCGGTTGCTCTCAATTGACCTTAAACATAATCGTGTGACAACTTCAAAATATTGTTTGGAGTTGTTAAACTGCAATTCGAATGAATTTTTGCGGAGTTTTGTAACTGTGGATGAAACATGGATCCATTGCAATACTCCGGAGACCAAGCAGCAGTCTAAACAATGGGTTTCTCCGGCCGAACTGGCTCCGAAAAAGGCCAATGTAAGTTTGTCGGCCAATAAGGTGATGGCAACAGTTTTTTGGGATGCACGCGGGATAATCCACATCGATTACCTTCAAAAGGGGAAAAACAATAAACGGCGAATATTATGCAAACTTATTGGACCGATTTAACAAGGAATAAAAAAAACGACCCCATATGGCCAAGAAAAAAGTTCTTTTGCATCAAGATAATGCACGGGTGCACACGTGTGCAGTCTCAATGGCAAAATTTCATGAATTGGGCTACTAATTGGTACCTCATCCGCCATATTCTCCGGATTTAGCTCCCAGTGACTTTTTTTATATTTCCATACCTAAAGAAATGGCTCGGTGGAAATAGATTTAGCTCCAACGATAAAACTATTGATCAAACAAATGCCTTTTTTATGGACCACGAAAAATCCTATTTTTTGAAAGGGATACAAAAATTGGAGAAACGTTGGACGTAGTGTATTGAGCTAAAAGGAGATTATGTTAAAAGTTATTTTTTTTTTTTTTTGCAAACACTGTGTTTCATTCAAAAAGTCACGGACTTATTGAGCCGCCCTTGTATATATCAATCACAAAACTATTCTATTGTGCTAACATTTTTTTTGCAAGATTCGAATTGTAGTTACGTCACAATTTTTTGGTGTTACAGCTCGGATTGGGTCTTTTACTCTTTTCTTTAATTCGGATCTCACATAAATTAAAAATGTTCAATTTAAAAAAAAAAAAAAAATAAATAAATAAAATTGAACAAGCTTCTAAGCATTTGCTGCGGCAATTTTTGAACGACGGCGAAAATATAATATAATTTTTCTTTATGTTTTGCCAAGGCATGTATTGCATTTCCACTCAACGTGTTTTGGGCGTGTTTTGAAATGAAACATGTCTTGTACATGTTTTCCCATACATATTTTTTCAATAAGACACATGTTTTGCTCAAAACACGTAAGTGGAAACACAGTAATAGCCTGCTATGCCATATTATTCCCGATATTTGTTAAAAGTGCTAAAAACTATATTCCTAATGTCTTCTTAAAGCCGCACTTACACACACAGAAATAAAATGCCAATCGAATTGAAAACTGTATTTTAATGGTAACAACCAAGAAATTCGATTATTACGAGCATATCGAAATCTGTTTTCTGATTATTGTAGGTGTTGCTACTAAAATTTAATTACATTAACCGCATTTTGTTGTGAAAACCAATATTTAGTTGTAGAAACCGATTTTTCGCGTAGTAACCGAATCTGAATCGTAGTAACTGAATTTCAGTTGGCAAATGGCAAAATTTTTCTCTGTGTGTATGAAAACGAAAGATCATAAAGTAAACCACTTCAATTGTATATTAATTCAGATGATCCTTTTTATTTTAACCTAACGTTTATTTTTAATTTTGATAATTAAACTCCTGATTTTGTATTTATTTTGTGTTTTATTATTAAGGAAACATTTGTAAAATAACAATATTCACATTATACGAGTTACTCGAGTAATTTTAAAATCTTACTCGATTAATCGAGTAAGTTAAAAACCTCAAATCGAGTAACTCGTTTATTCGAACAAAACCAAACCCGAGTAATTTGAATACCCTAGTACGTAATGAACGCAAATAGTCGACTTTTGTTGATTTAAAATCGACGTATCATTTTTATGGTAAGGATGTGTTAGTTTGACATTGCTATGATGATTTCATACATGAACATTATCCTTAGCGAATAAACTTTTTCCTTTATCCAATAAACTATAAACACTTGCACTTAAAAAGGCATCATATTCACACACACACACATATAAAAACATACATGTTTTTTTTTTTTTTTATTTTAAGTTCGCATTAAATAATTATATACAATAACAAATAATTAACAAACAAAAACCATAAAAAAAGATCTACATATATACAATTAAATAGTTTAGACAATAAAAAACACAAAAACAAATAATGCTTACGGTGTTGATTTATGGGTACAATTGTGGCTCTTCTTTGGTCTACTATGGATGTTGTTTTTTGCATCATGATGATCTGATATTGATGTTATTTGTGATGGTGTTACCAAAATAAATCCAACACTTGATTTATTTGGATAAATTATTAAAACAACTACAACAACAATTACAAAAAAAAAAAAACCAAACAAACAAAAAATTTAATAAAACACTCACAAACAATACAATTCAATTGAATGTGGTAGTAGAGCTACTAGGGCAATATATCACTTGAATGCACTATACGCCTCGAATCGTTGGTTGTATGTAACAATGGGATTTTTTTTTTTTAATTTCCTCACTTGGCTCTGAACTATTAGTTATATGCTGTTCATTGTCTATGAAGCCATATATATGTACATGTAGTATATAGTATTATTTACTTTATTTATATTTATTAATGTCGAACAATAGAATGGTAAATTATACACTAAGGATCCGAAATTTAATTTGGCAGTTATTCAAAAACTCTTTAGGTGGTCGGTAGGTTGTGTGCAATTGAAAGGTAAATTATGATATAGAATATATGTATAAATTAATATTTGGCTACTACTGTTGCATTAGATATTTAAATAAAACTAATTTTATTATAACTATTTATCTATGTGGAAAAGTTTTAAATAGAATTTATTTATATATATATATAGTTATTTATTAGGGTGACACTTAATTTCAATTATTTCAAAGTATAGAGTTATTATAGCAATGGCAATTTAGTTTTCAGATGTACCGCTCATTACAGTTTTGACAATTGTGAATATCACGATATTTTCAAATCAAGTTATTTTTACGACGATCATAAAGAAAATAAATACTCGACGAAAAAAGTTTACGTATAGCCATATGTAGCATGATATAACTTGCTGTTATTATATATAATTATGTATGTGGACATATGTTACGGTATATAAAGGAAGTCTTTTATACAGGTATAGAACTTTAAGTTGGTAACACTTTTTTAACTGGCGGCCAGATGTCAAGTGATTTATGTTCAGTTTGGTTTGACATTTCTACATGAAAATCATGGTTCTGTTCGAAATACGTATCGCACACTACATAATCGTCCATCGTCAACAGTTTCGCACCACGTTTACTCTAAATCAGAGATGCCCAGTAGTGGCTGATATCAGCAAATTAAACTCACACGTATACTTACGCTCTTTTGTTTGATCGTCAATCAACCAATAGGAAATCAGCATGTTGAGTGGGAGAGACAAACTACACTTGCAGAACTAATTAGACTCTTATTTTACATTTTAAAATTTAAATTAAATTAATTTTTAATCGTCATCGAGACTGCTGTCAGTGAACACATAAATTGATATTATTGCGATATATTAATGATGTCAGCCGAAAACTATTTTATGTTACAAATGCTTTTGATGACATTCAATGTCTTATTTGTCATAAGAAATTTAAAAAAACTAAGAAATATAATTTAAAAAAACATTTTGAAGATGTTCACAAAGACATGATTTATTTGCAGGGGGAAGAAAAAGAAAAGCAATTTAAAATTTATAAGAAAATTTTTATTGAAAAGTTGAAGGAATGGGTAAATCAATCTAAAGAAAATGATGAAGATATGGTGGAGGAGAATTTAAAAGTGGTTTTATCTAACTTAATAAGTTTAGAAATTGTAAAAAAGGGAAGGCCATTTTCAGATGGGCCATTTGTCAAAAATATATTGAGTAAAACAATGATTAATTGAGGGAAAATTTATAAACACTTCGAAGAATTTTTTTATTTCGAAATATATCACACCCGCCACACATGTGCTTTCGTCGCAATCTCGTTGACGACTAAATAAAATGAATAGCAAATTGTTTTCTTCCAGTGTTATTTCGTCACTCTCACCAATACTACTACCTTGGGCATCTCTGCTCTAAATGATAATATGCATCCACTGAGACATCTTACAGTGCGTACAGAAGAAGTCATTGCTGCTGTAGAGCGTAGCGTGAGGAAGATGCCAATCAGTCTATCCGCCAATGGTGAACGCTATAGAGAAGTGAAGGGCAACACACATACTACCACATTTATGCTTGTGTAGGAAGCAGCAGAAAACGAATGACGCTCACTAATTCTACACTCGCAAAATTTTTCACTCGAAAGTAAAAGATTTTTTTTTTATTACTATTATTGTATTTGAGCTTGTCCCGTAACATTAACATGAAGAGAATCTGTTATAAAACTTCATCAAAACAGGTTAAATTTGCATCAACTGTTTTGATGCAAATAATAAGCTGGCAAATATTATTAATGTCCGTACTTTCGTCAATAGATAATGAAAAATATTTGCAACTTATCAGTCTAGTATTAGCTGCAGAATGAATCAATTTACTTATCTCTTTTGTCTTACGTGCAACTAGACGTCGAGATACAGGAATGTTTTGTCAAAGTTTCAAACCTTCTTGACATTTTTCACCAAAACAGTTCAAAACATCTGATGTTAAATCTTTAAAAAAATACCATCCTCAAATGGGAGACATTGCTTTGCCAAAGTTAAAGCAACTACATAGGATGCCTTTTTTAGAGGCAATGAAACATTTTCTCTTATTAAATTGGTATGATGATGAATATTAGTTTCATGAAAAATAAATTTTAAGAAAAATTCTGCTTTTAATTGAAATAGTTTCAGCGATCGATCACCCCCCTCAGGTTATCGTAATTTCCATGGCAAGAGTGGTAATGTCTTCTTAAACAATCTTTTGTTACTTATAACGCGATAACAAATCACGCATTGCGCCTCACCATCCATATTCTCTATAAAAAAAAATCATATTCCCATTTTTCATTGAACATTTTTCTTTGGATGTAACTAAAAAGTTGCGTAGGCGAGATCTTACTTCAACAAGTGCTGATCTGCAGCTAATTTAAATAACTTTGACGAAATGACAACAAAGCAACAGACGAACGTACATTGTCAGAGACCACACAAAGAAGTTTATAGTGTACATGTGTTGACGTCACGCAAGCAGCATTTATTTTCCTATGCACGCGTACATAGGATTTGCAAAAGTGCCCTTCACTGCTATAGAGCCATGATTACTGACTTTTTCGTTCATACATTGAACAGCCATGATGTGCAGTAGCTTTGGTTTCAACAAGACGGAGCAACATGTCACACAGCTCGTGTCACAATTGATTTATTGAAGGAAACGTGTAACCGCATCGTTTCACGTTTCGGACCTATGAATTCGCCTCCAAGATCGTGCGATTTAACGCCGCTGGACTATTTTCTGTGGTGATATGTTTACGCCGATAAGACCAAAACGATTGACTACATGGAGGACAATATTCGCAGCGTTATTGCCAATATATGGCCACAAATGTTGGAAAAAGCCATCGAAAATTGGACCTCCAGATTAGACTACGTCCGAGCCAGACGTGGCGGTCATATGCCAGAAGTCATATTTAAATTATAATGCCAGAAGATTATCTTTCGAATAAAGTAAATTTTAAGTCAATTTAAAAAAATTCATTTTTGTTTTATTCCATTTCAAAGTTATACACCTCTATAAAAACACCCTTTACTTTGATTCTAGTAAACCTAATTTTCTAATTTTTCTACCAAAATTATTAAAAAAAATATATTTAAGACTTTTTAAACTATTTCTTTACTATTTCGAAAGAAAATTTACAGCATTTATGTAAATTGTACCATATTCGAATTAAAGCACAAATTTTAATAGCGATCATAACTATTTAAACATCTGATAACGTTTTTAACAAAATTTTTTTAATTAAATTACGATATTTGAAA